>SJYO01012347.1:3525483-4069529 GCA_006410555.1 Capra ibex
TTCGAGTTGTAAGTCTTTTACTTCTAGTACCGTAGGTCAGGGTAGTGAAGTACCGTTTATCTACGCCTTTGTCACCTTTGTCACCGTCTGAAATAAAACCCCCCGAGGTTTCAGTGACGTCTACCACTGACGTCGGTACTTTAATTTTCTGCGAATGAGGAACCTTCCTTTCAATACTGGTTGGATCTATCGTATAAGTTTTCGTCTCTGTAATGAAACGGTTATTCCAGGTAGATCAGTTCTGATACCAAAAAGGTCACCAGTACATACCTACACTCTCAACCTGTGATTTCTTCCGACTCGTGACTTCTTAACTACGAAAACTTGACACCACAACCTCTTCTGAGAACTCTCAGGGAACCTGACGTTCCTCTAGGTTGGTNCCTTCCTTACTACGATTTCGACTTTGAGGTCATGAAACCGGTGGAGTACGCTTCTCAACTGAGTAACCTTTTCTGAGGTTACGACCCTCCCTAACCCCCGTCCTCCTCTTCCCCTGCTGTCTCCTACTCTACCGACCTACCGTAGTGACTGAGCTACCTGCACTCAGACTCACTTGAGACCCTCAACCACTACCTGTCCCTCCGGACCGTACGACGTTAAGTACCCCAGCGTTTTGCAGTCTGTACTGACTCGCTGACTTGACTGACTGACTGATCAAAATACTACCTTAACTGGTACTGTTTCAACGTGTAAAATAACGTAAACGGTGATACAACATTGGTACTGAAGATTTTAAAACCGAAAATCACTAAGGATGATACTAGAGAGAGAGAGTACAAGGGATCAAAATCAAGCAGAGATAAACGTGAAGAAAAGAAGATCCATTACTCTCCAGAATTGTCTCATTCGTTAGTGATAAACTTCTATAAACCCGGTAATTCTCCCTTGATAAAATACTTATACCGTTAAAAGGTACTATAGGATCTAAGACACATTCCCGATATATGAACTACATATAATAAGTACTATTTCTATATATATATATATCCATATATATATATAAACATGTCACATAACTAAATATCTATACACGTGTATAAGTATGTAAATATAACGGATCAACCTCTTGTATATGATCATGAACATACCACCACTACCAAATTCAGTGATTCAGTATAGACCGAGAACATATCAATCAACACAGGCTGAGAAAAAATCATACGACGACCCCGATGATTCAGCGAAGTCAGTACAGGTTGAGACACCCTGAGGTATCTGCCGTCGGGTGGTCCGAAAGGGTAGGGACCCTAAGAGGTCCGTTCTAATAACCTCACCCAACGGTAAAGGAAGAGGTTACGTACTTTCATTTTGCACTTCAGGAAGTCAACACAGGCTGAGAATCGTTGGGGTACCTGATGTCGGATGATCCTAGGAGGCAGGTACCTAAAAGGTCCGTTCTCATGACCTCACCCTACGGTAACGGAAGAGGCGAAAAAATCATATTCGTTTACATAAAAATATATATTTGTAAAAGGAGTGTACATAAACATAGACAACTCAACGAAGATTAAGTACACTCATGATTGAAAATCGAACCAACATCAAAGAACCTGTGTATCTTAAGAGAGAAAAAAAAGGGTGAAAGAGGTAACCTTATTTACCAATTAAGATAAACAACTAAGAAACTTCTTTATACATCCTTTTTTTACTCTAACTATTTTAAAAAATTTGAATACTTTAGTCAAAAACGAGATTATTTTAAAATAATTGATAAAACTTCATATTAAACCGTCATAGACTCATTCACTTCTGTATATACGAATACTACTTCGTTATCATAGTGTACCCCACAAATTTCCTCTCTTTGAACGGACACACGGGTTTCTACCATGTGTCTCTACAAGTACCGTCGGATTAAAAATTATCGTTTTATCACTTTAGTTGGATTTACTAGTGGTTTTCTCCTTATGTATTTATTTTATTTTATACCATACAAATAAGTAATCTAAAATTTTACTTGTTCGTCATAAACAGTAGACACAATTGTGTCTAACCCTCTATGTTATCAAACGCAACGTGACTTCGTATAGGACTCTATTCTGAAATTCACGTCTATCAAATAAACCCTTTCGCACGTACGATTCAGTGAAATCATTACAGACAGAGAAACGCTGGGGTACCTCTCATCGGACGTCCTAAGGAGACAGGTACTCTAAGAGGTCCGTTCTTATGACCTCACCCGAGAGCACAGGAAGAGGTCCCCTAGAAGGGCTGGGCACCTAGTTTGGACCCAGAGAATTCAGAGGAAATAACCCTTTGTCCAAGAAATGACGATCGTGGTAGAACCTTCGGGATAAAACCTCTATTAGTGTTTCCTTTGGTTATCCACCACCTCTTTACTTTGTCTTTTCTCTTCTTTAGGTTATTTCCTACACAATAGTTCACTAAGTGTTGACACTTATTGACCCTGTTCATGTCAGGACGACCTCTTGAGACCTTCCGACTTATCCGAGTGAAGTCCCTACTCCCCATAGTCGTAGGTAGTCAACGAACAATTCCCGACGACACCTCCTCCTCTCCTCGAACAAAACTAGGAAGACCGGACTACACGACCCTACCCACCTGAAATCACCAGTTTTTATCCCTATCCGTTTCTCTACGTCCACGAATCGACATAGACTCACTCACTTCTGTATATACGAAGACTACTTCGTTGTCATAGTGTACCTGATAACACTATGATCACGTGACATAATCATGGTCAGATAACATGATCGGACATGATCAGATGAGATGATCAGACAACACTTTCAGTCCTGATAACCATTCACGGACCCCTTCTGGAACCAGGGATGGTCTGACTACTGACACGAACAACCACTCCTAATCATCCTCCCATTCCTTATTTCAACTCCTACGTCCTGTTTAAGGTAAATGTACTAAAGGAAAGACGGAGATGATTCATTTTTATAAAGTACATTTATAATATTATATAATTACAGAAAGTCAAGACTATACTCACGTTTCTACAAACCCTACCGTAAAAATTTCAAAGGATTTTAATTTTTGTTTGATTTTTATTTCATATTACTTTTTCGGTTAATCGGAAAATAATCGTGTGTGACTAAGTCAAGACTCTCATTTCTATGTATAATACTTGAGGAACTCTAGTCCATAGTATTTTAAAGTAAACGGTCTTCTATATGTTTCTTAGAACCTCCTTTAAACATTTTGTTTACGGTCTTAATTAATTAAGACCTAACATCAAATGCTTCAGTATAGAGATGTCCATAAGATCCGGTCCACACTCAATCGGACAAACCGAAATTGGTAATATTTGTATTAACAGAGTATGAAGAGACTACATGAAACCACAACCGATCCGTTCTTTAAATTACAGGTAGAATGGACTAGAATCAAATACTACATTCGCGAGTCGGCACAAACTGAGAACACTGGGGTACCTGACATCGGACGGTCCGAGGAGACAGGTATCTTAAAAGATCCGTTCTTATGACCTCAACCAACGGTAAAGGAGGAGGTCCCCTAGTAGGGAAAGGTCCCTAACTTGGGTGTGGAGAACTCAGAGGACATAACTAGTTATTCACATAAGAAATGGTTGACATGGTGGACCGTTCGGGGAACATATCTTATGACCGTAGTTGTCTCCATTCCGGGACCCATAATTTCCGTAGAAGGTCACCTACACTTATTGGTTCTGTTGTCTTTTAAATTCTTCGACCAGTAAACTCTCAGAACTATGAGGAGATACATCTAGTATCATTCAGACACATCTACCCAAAAGGTAAAAAAATCATAGAACTCTTTTAGCAGAATCTACGTCAACACTTCTGTCATTTAGAGTTAGGAACATATCTTAGTTGTTTCTTGTCATTCTATACTCAAAAGAAGGGAAATAATACTAATGTTTCCATGACTATGGTGGTCTGCAAGGGACACCTACAATTCTTTGTACAACCCTTTATTCACTTCACACATATTGGGGTAAGGTTTTATATAGTCGAGTACTCCGTTTTTGAATGAACACTACTCGGTCAATTTCCGACACAACAGATTTGTAGTACTTCACTTAAAATAGTCGGAATGTTTATGGACGAAAGAATCATTGGTTTCCGACAATTGTCACAAACCACTCATTCTTTCACACACAGATTAAACAAGAAAACGGCCAACATTCTTGATTATTTTGATTTTACTTTTCCGTCTTCTACCTTTACCAATTTCAGTATGTCTATTGATATGAAGTGTCTTTTATAGTGAACTTGATTTTAATACTTTATAACTAACTTTTTCTTTGAACGGAAGACAAGGATTGTATTAATATTACACTTTTTTATCTTGAGAAGAAACTTTTACTTTTCAGGAAACACTATGGTTGTGACTCATTAAAATAAAATAAAAAAATTGTAAATAAATAAATAAAATTTAAAAAATCAAAAAATAAAAAAAATTAAAATTTTAGAAATTAAGAATGTACGCAAGGGTTTGTACTTGGGGGGAGGGTGGAGGGAGGGGTGTTGTAGAGAGACCCAGTAGGGGTACGTGGTCGGGGTTCGTTCGACGTGGGATGCAGTCTGTACCTGAACCGCTAAGTTAAGAATGTACTATCATATGTACAATCTTACGGTAAGAGGGTTTAGTAGGGTGTGAGAGGAAGAGGGAGACTCAGGTTTTCAGGCAATATGTGTAGACACAGAAAAAAGGACAGAACGTATGTCCCAGCAGTGACGGTAGAAAGATTTAAGGTATATATACACAATCATATGACATAACCACAAAAAGAAAGACCGAATGAAGTGAGACATATTAGCCGAGGTCAAAGTAGGTAGAGTAGTCTTAACTAAGTTTACTTAAGAAAAATTGCCGACTCATTATGAGGTAACCCATATACATGGTGTCGAAAGAATAGGTAAGTAGACGACTACCTGTAGATCCAACAAAGGTACAGGACCGATAATATTTGTCACGACGCTACTTGTAACCCCATGTACACAGAGAAAGTTAAGACCAAAGGAGCCACACATACGGGTCGTCACCCTAACGACCCAGTATTCCATCAAGATAAACGTTAAAAAATTCCTTAGAGGTGTGACAAGAGGTATCACCGACATGATCAAACGTAAGGGTGGTTGTCACATCCTCCCAAGGGAAAAGAGGTGTGGGAGAGGTCGTAAATAACGGTGAAGTGTGGTCAGTCTTGCCGACACTAGGTTTATAGACTCATTAAAATTCTCAACATTCCTACATCATGAAAAGTTCGATGACAGGTTTTTATTTCATACCGTTTTATTTTAGAGATTTCAGGTGTTCCGTATATCGTAAAACAACAACATATATTAAATATCCAGACTTTCAGTGACGAACCAAACGAATTTAGGATCTGTTCTATTAGAACGTTTTCATATCCTGGTTTATGATTGGGGTCTAAATTATGACTAAGACGAAGACGGAATCCGTCATACATTACGGTCATACAAAGTCCAAAACAAAGACTTCGAACTACAGATTCATGGTCGTAAAAAGTTAACGAACAACACACTCGAGATTGGTCTATCTCGGACGATTCGTAGGACTTTGTTTGACGACACAAACACATAGTACGTGAGGAAACGGAAGTACAAACAGTTGACCTTTCCGAATCAAAGAGGATGAAAGACCATCCCAGCGTCGTATACCAAATTTCAACGGTTTCATAATCTTAACTTTCACACCTATCTATTAGAAAATTTTCATCTATGAGTACCAAGTGTAAGACAAACACAAAAGTGGAACCAAAATTCACTTTAATGGACAATACTTTCCGAAGGGTCTACTTCGATCACCATTTCTTGAGCGGACGGCCATGTCCATCTACATGCTCTGCGCCCAAGCTAGGGACCCAGTCTTCTATAGGATCTCCCCTCCCGTGTCGTCGGGTGACGTCACAAGAACAGACCCCTTAGGACACCTGTCTCCTCGGATCACCCGACATCGGGTCTCCCAGTGTGTCTCACCCTGTGTTGACTTCGCTGAATCGTGTGTGCGGGGATAATATTTCACACTTAAAATAGAACACTTTTTTTAAAATTGGATTATTGTGGGTGGGTAAGGAACTTCTTTCTTCAAATCTCTTCTGTCGAAACTGACGATACTTACTTGATGTTTCGTACGTCTGCTTCTCAGGCTCTTCGAACAGTTTCGTTTTAGATTTAAAAGAAATTTTCTAATAACTCCTCTTAGACATACTAGGAAGTAATTTTAAAAAGTAGTTTTCATTTCAAGTTAAAAGTGTTATAAATAGTCATAATAATAAAAAGAAGAATTAGAATGTCACATAATAAAGAAACTTACCTAGTAGTAAAGTGATTGATATGCTTTTTTAAGTTTATTCTGAAAGTTTTACGTCTGAGGAATAAACTTAACATCCTCTAAGGGAAAAAGAAAGATTCCAATTAATCAATAAAACAAGGTCAATAGACAAAAGAGGAGTTCTCTCGACACGACCGTGACATAGTGACTCTATGGTATGAATGGTACTGAAACCAATAATATAAAGTCCTAGAAAGAACACTATAAGAAACATACAATCTGACAATTAAAACAAGACGTGTAAATATAAAGACGAATGACGAGGTTATACTTAAAAATTAAGAGAACAATAACTAAATTAGAATATACAAAAATTTATCTAATTTTTCTTAAGTATGTTTGTCATGAATGAATAAAACTTTGTTTTCAGTTGATAGGGACCTCCTGTTTTTGGTTTCCCTTCACAGAGGACATAGAATATAGAAAATATAGAATATATAACTTCTACTTAAAGATTTTTCAAGTTGTCAAGTTTCCTATATAATGGGAAATTTAAAATTACTTATAACGGTTTGACGATTCGCCAACATGGATTTTAGAGTGACATGTCACACTCTCTCGTCCGAATAGGTGTCATAGTAAATCTCGTCGGATCTTGACCCCCTACTACCCCGACAATTGGTAGAACACCCTTTATTTATTCACGTAGTGACATACCACCAAAAGGAAGTGATCTTCTTGACGACCTACGTATTTTACATCCACAGATGATTTACGACAATATGTATGAAATTAGAATGATTATGATTATATTGTCCATTTTTTAACCGAAGAGTAACGATAAAACTTAAATTAAAAAATTTAATATTCTAACTTATGAAAAGAGAACAAAGGACCGGTCAACATATAGCGAAAGTACTTGACGGATAACTATTTGAAGTAGACGAAAGAATATTATAACAATTTATAAACAGTACGATCCCTAAAATATACAATTTTTTTTGACTTCCTTTCATATCTTTTTAGAAGAAAGGTCAAAAAGAACCAGAACCCTAGAATGAGAACTACACAATAAAATTAATTAATAAAATCAATTTCATAATCAGTAAATTATTAAAAACTTAATATTAATGATTAAATCATTCATTAATAATTTAATAAAATTAATTAATACTACTTCGGTGTTCAGTTGAAAGTCGACGACTCAAAAACTGATACAAGTCAAGTCAAGTCAGCAAGTCAACACACGCTGAGAAACGCTGGGGTACTTAGCGTCGTACGGTCCGGAGGGACAGGTAGTGGTTGAGGGCCTCAAGTGAGTCTAAGTGCAGGTAGTTCAGTCACTACGGTAGGTCGGTAGAGTAGGAGACAGCAGGGGAAGAGGAGGACGGGGGTTAGGGAGGGTCGTAGTCTCAGAAAAGGTCACTCAGTCGAGAAGCGTACTCCACCGGTTTCATAACCTCAAAGTCAAAATCGTAGTAAGGAAGGTTTCTTTGGGGTTCCGACTAGAGGAAATCTTACCTGACCAACCTAGAGGGACGTCAGATTCCCCTGAGAGTTCTCAGAAGAGGTTGTGGTGTCAACTTTTCGTAGTTAAGAAACCGCGAGTCGGAAGAAGTGTCAGGTTGAGAGTGTAGGTATGTACTGGTGTCCTTTTTGGTATCAGAACTGATCTACCTGGAATCAGTCGTTTCATTACAGAGACGAAAATTTATACGATAGATCCAACCAGTATTGAAAAGAAGGTTCATCATTCGTAGAAAATTAAAGTACCGACGTCAGTGGTAGACGTCACTAAAACCTCGGGGGGTTTTATTTCAGACTGTGACAAAGGTGAGACAGGGGTAGATAAACGGTACTTCACTACCCTGACCTACGGTACTAGAACTAAAAGACTTACAACTCGAAATTCGGTTGAGAAAGTGAGAGGAGAAAGTGTAAGTAGTTCTCCGAAAAATCAAGGAGAAGTGAAAGACGGTATTCCCAGCACAGTAGACGTATAGACTCCAATAACTATAAAGAGGACCATTAGAACTAAGGTCGAACACAAAGAAGGTCAGGTCGTAAAGAGTACTACATGAGACGTATCTTCAATTTATTCGTCCCACTGTTATATGTCGGAACTGCATGAGGAAAAGGACAAACCTTGGTCAGACAACAAGGTACAGGTCAAGATTGACAACGAAGGACTGGACGTATGTCTAAAGAGTTCTCCGTCCAGTCCATCAGATCATAAAGGTAGAGAGAGTCTTAAAAGGTGTCAAATAACACTAGGTGTGTCAGTTTCCGAAACCGTATCAGTTACTTCGTCTTCATCTACAAAAAGACCTTGAGAGAACGAAAAAGGTACTAGGTCGGTACAACCGTTAAACCAGAGACCAAGGAGACGGAAAAGATTTTGGTCGAACTTGTAGATCTTCAAGTGAATAACGACTTCGGACCGAACCTCTTAAAACTCGTAATGAAATGATCGGACACTCTACTCACGTTAACACACCATCAAACTCGTAAGAGACCGTAACGGAAAGAAACCCTAACCTTACTTTTGACTGAAAAAGGTCAGGACACCGGTGACGACTCAAAAGGTTTACACGACCGTATAACTCACGTCGTCAAAGTGTCGTAGTGGAAAGTCCTAAACTTTATCGAGTTGACCTTAAGGTAGTGGAGGTGATCGAAACAAGTATCACAACGAATGATTGCGGGTGAACTGAAGTGTAAGGTCTAACAGACCGAGATCTAACTGATACAATCGGGAGTCTCTTCCGTTACCTTTGGGTGAGGTCATGAGAACGGACCTTTTAGGGTATCTGTCTCCTCGGCCCATCCGACGGCAGGGACCCCAGTGACGTTCAACCTGTGCTGACTCGCCGAAGTGAAAGGGAAAAGTGAAAGTACGTAACCTCTTCCTTTACCGTTGGGTGAGGTCACAAGAACGGACCCCTTAGGGTCCCTGTCCCCTCGGACCACCCGACGGTAGATACCCCAACGTGTTTTAGTCTATTTTGACTTCGCTGAATCGTCGTGGTCATCGTCGTCATCGGGAGGAGTGAGGTTTAAATAGTTTTATAAGAGGGTGTAAAACATAATCATGAACATGTCAAAACAAAAATAAGTACTAAGTAAGTAGACATTAAATAAAATTTAAAACTCCTCTCTACGTAATAAGGACTGAAGGTTTACCGACCGTCAAACAGGTTTGTTGTAAAAAAGAAGTAAAAAGAAACGACTAAACTTTACAGTGAAAACTAGACAAGATTTGACAGTGTCTGTGAAAAAAAACAAACCTTTGCAGATAAATAACTAACCGCCCACCCACGTGCCAACACGTGTGGAGGTCAACACGCTGAGAGTACAACAAAAATTGTACCACTCAAATAGAACATCTTACTCTCCGGTTCCGACAAAGGTATCGACATATAAAGGTGAATTCATGATCTTAGGTAAATAGACTAAATTATAAAATGATAGTGAATAAGTATACCTTATTACACTCCTTTTATACATACTTCATCTAACGTACTTTAGGTCAACTCGATAAAGTCTAGGACTTTCTACTACGATACTGTCACGACGAGAGTTATACGGTCGTTTAAACCTTTTGAGTGGTCACCGGCGTCCTGACCTGTTCCAGTCAAAAGTAAGGTTAGGGTTTCTTTCCGTTACGGTCTCTTACGAGTTTGATGGTGTGTTAACGTGAGTAGAGTGTCCGATCATTTCATTACGAGTTTTAAGAGGTTCGGTCCGAAGTTGTCATGCACTTGACACTTTAAGGTCCACAAGTTCGACGAAAATCCTTTCCTTCTCCTTGGTCTCTAGTTTAACGGTTGTGGGTGACCTAGTAACTTTTTCGTTCTCTCAAGGTCTTTTTTGAAGATAAAGACGAAATAATTGATACGGTCTCGGAAACTGACACACCTAGTGTTATTTGACACCTTTTAAGACTTTCTCTACCCTTATGGTCTGGTGGACTGGCCGGAGAACTCTTTGGACATACGTCCAGTCCTTCGTTGTCAAGTTTCACTTGTACCTTGTTGTCTGACCAAGGTTTATCCTCTTGTTCATACAGTTCCGACGTATAACAGTGGGACGAATAAATTGAAGATACGTCTCATGTAGTACTCTTTGTGACCCGACCTACTTCGTGTTCGTCCTTAGTTCTAACGGCCCTCTTTATAGTTATTGGAGTCTATGAACCTACTGTGGTGGGAATATCGTCTTTCACTTCTTCTTGATTTCTCGGAGAACTACTGTCACTTTCTCCTCTCACTCTTTCAATAGAAGTTTAAGTTGTAAGTCTTTTGCTTCTAGTACCGTAGGCGGGGTATCGAAGTACCGTTTATCTACCCCTTTGTCTCCGAGTGAAATAAAAACCCCCGAGGTTTTAGTGACGTCTACCAATAACGTCGGTACTTTAATTTTCTGTGAATAAACAACCTTCCTTTCAATACTCTTTGGATCTGTCATATAATTTTTCGTCTGTGTAATGAAACAGTTGTTTCCAGGTAGATCAGTTCCGATACCAAAAAGGTCATCAGTACATTTCTATACTCTCAACCTGATATTTCGACTTGTGTCTTCTTGACTACAAAAACTTGCCACCACAACCTCTTCAGAGAACTCTTAGGGAACCCGACGTTCCTCTAGGTTGGTCAGGTTGGATTTCCTCTAGTCAGGAACCACAAGTAACCTTCCTTACTACAACTTCGACTTTGAGGTTATGAAACCGGTGGACTACGCTTCTCGACTGAGTAAACTTTTCTGGGACTACGACCCTTTCTAACTCCCGTCCTCTTCACCTATTGTCTCTTATTCTATCAACCTACCGTAGTGGCTGAGCTACCTGTACTCAAACCCACTTGAGGCCCTCAACCACTACCTACCCCTCCGGACCGTACGACACCAAGTACGCCAGCGTCTCAGTCTGTGTCGACTCGCTGACTTGACTTGACTTTCAGTGAATCCCTTTTTGAACGGGAAATATAAATTTAAATTTGTATCAAAAAAGGAATAAAACCTTTTAGGGGACTCTTTTTAAATTTAAAAGAAAAGGACAGAATATGTTGAGGACAATTAAGGCTTGAAGAAATCGAATCAAATAAATATGTATCCTTAAGGCAAATGGTACAAAAGGTTGACTAATAAGAATCAAATCCTTTAATTACTAGTAAAATGTATGATTTTTAAATTAAAAGACTGAAGAGTCAGTAAATTTTCCGAAAAGACAACTATAGAAACCAAAAGAACGATAACGATAACGATTCAGTGAAGTCAACACAGGCTGAGACACGTTGGGGTATCTGTCGTCGGGTGGTCCGAGAGGGTAGGGACCCTAAGAGGTCCGTTTATGTGACCTCACCCAACGGTAAAGGAAGAGATTACGTACTTTCGCTTTCCACTTTCACTTCAGTGAGTCAATACAGGCTGAATCGCTGGGGTACCTGAAGTCGGATGGTCTGAGGAGGTAGGTACCCTAAAAGGTCCGTTCTCATGACCTCACCTCACGGTAACGGAAGAGACAACCAAAAGAATCTATATACTATAATATTTAAATCAATGACTACCAAAAGTGAGGTTATCAACAAATAAGAAAGAAAAAAGGTTAATATAAAAACATGATAATCTTATTGACTTTTGAATTAATCGTTGTAAACATAAACATAGAACAAGTGATTAAATCACTCTTATATAACTTTACAAAACACCTCTAACGTTAATGAAACACCATTCCCTGTATATAGAAAATAGTAATACTTTTATAGTCACATAGAAAATAATTCTTTGAAATAGATTAAAGAGAAACCATATAATATTACTAGTGTCTTACACAGAGAGAGAGGGATCCCTTATACTCCTTTATATATTCAGGACTATAAATTGATAAACGTAAGACCCGTATTGAGATTTATTACAAAACATCATAAAATAAAAAGATGGTTCATTGAGTCAAGTCAAGTCAACGAGTCAACACAGGCTGAGAAACGCTGGGGTACTTTACGTCGTGCGGTCCGGAGGGACAGGTAGTGGTGGAGGGCCTCAAGTGAGTCTGAGTGCAGGCAACTCAGTCACTACGGTAGGTCGGTAGAGTAGGAGACAGCAGGGGAAGAGGAGGACGGGGGTTAGGGAGGGNGTAGATCTACACATATTCTCTGTACCGGTTTCATGACCTCAAAGTCGAAATCGTAGTAAGGAAGGTTTCTTTGGGGTTCCGACTAGAGGAAGTCTTACCTGACCAACCTAGAGGAACGTCAGGTTCCCTGAGAGTTCTTAGAAGAGGTTGTGGTGTCAAGTTTTCGTAGTGAAGAAGCCACGAGTCGGAAGAAGTGTCAGGTTGAGAGTGTAGGTATGTACTGGTGTCCTTTTTGGTATCGGAACTGATCTACCTGGAATCAACCGGTTCATTACAGAGACGAAAACTTATACGATAGATCCAACCAGTATTGAAAAGAAGGTTCCTCATTCGCAGAAAATTAAAGTACCGACGTCAGTGGTAGACGTCACTAAAACCTCGGGGGGTTTTATTTCAGACTGTGACAAAGGTGCCAAAGGGGTAGATAAAGGGTACTTTACTACCCTGGCCTACGGTACTAGAAGAAAAAGGCTTAAAACTCGAAAGCCGGTTGAAAAAGTGAGAGGAGAAAGTGAAAGTAGTTCTCTGAAAAATCAAGGAGAAGTGAAAGACGGTATTCCCACCGTAGTAGACGTATAGACTCCAATAACTATAAAGAGGGACGTCAAAACTAAGGTCGAACACAAAGAAGGTCAGGTCGCAAAGAGTACTACCTGAGACGTATCTTCAATTTATTTGTCCCACTGTTATATGTCGGAACTGTATGAGGAAAAGGATAAACCTTGGTCAGACAACAAGGTACAGGTCAAGATTGACAACGAAGGACTGGACGTATGTCTAAAGAGTTCTCCGTCCAGTCCACCAGACCATAAGGGTAGAGAAAGTCTTAAAAGGTGTCAAACAACACTAGGTGTGTCAGTTTCCGAAACCGTATCAGTTATTTCGTCTTTATCTACAAAAAGACCTTAAGAGAACGAAAAGGTACTAGGTCGCCTACAACCGTTAAACTAGAGACCAAGGAGACGGAAAAGATTTTGGTTGAACTTGTAGTCCTTCAAGTGCCAAGTACATAACGACTTCGGACCGAACCTCTTAAAACTCGTAATGAAATGATGGTTCATTGAGTTAAACGGTTATAAAATAAAGTTTTAAAACGTAGGTATAAAGATTACTTTAGAAGAAATTTTAACTTCATATCAACTAAATGTTGTAACACAATCGAAGACCACACGTTGTTTTACTGGGTCAAAATATATATACATATGAAAACGTCTAAGAAAAGATAATATCCAATAATCCAATAACGTGTCATAATCGATATTAAATCCTGGAACAACAAACATACAAAGAATAGATCATCACGTATAAATAATTAGAGTTCGAAGATGAAAGTGGGGGAGGACAGGGTGAAAGGAGACACACTGACAAAGACAAAATATTTATGTAAATAAACATAGAAAAAAAAAAAATCTAAGGTGTACATTCACTATATGACTTAAACAAAGAGAGACTGAATAAAATGAATCATACCATTACAGATCCAGGTAGGTTCAACGACGTTTTTCTTAATAAAGTAAGAAAAAACACTGATTCATATTCTAGGAGATCTCACCCTTTACCGTTGGGTGAAGTCAAGAACGAACCTTTCAAGGTACCTGTGTCCTCGAAACACCCGATGTCAGGTACCCCGGTATCTCTCAGTCTGTGTTGACTCGTTGATTCGTGTACGTATGTGACCTATATGTGGTCTCGAAGAAATAGTAAATAGACAGCTACCGGTAAATCCAACAAGGGTATCGAATCGACAATATTTATCACGACGAGACTTGTAATCCCACGTATATACAAAATTTAATCAAAAGAAACTTATAGACGGGTCCTCATCTTAATGACCTAGTATATTATAGAGATAAGAATCAAAAGATTCCTTGAAGATAGTGTAAGAGGTATCACTGACGTAGTTAAATATAAAGGTGGTTGTCACATCTTCACAAGGGAAATAGGTGTGGAAGAGGTCGTAAATAATAAACATTTGAACAACTACTACTGGTAAGACTGTTCACACTCTACTATGGAACATCAAAATTAAACGCACAGAGATGATAGATCACTACAATTCGTAGAAGAGTACATATATGTACGGTAGACATCCAGAAGAAACCTATTAATATAGATAAATCTAGAAGATGGGTAAAAGACTAACCCGGCTTTTAAACAACAAACAAACAAACAAACAAACAAATACATATACTTCACGATATACACTATAAACATACCCCGAACATATAAAACTTTTAATTAAGGTACAGCCACTGTGGAAAACGTTTATAAGAGAGGGTGAATAGAAATGTAAAACAAATACCAAAGAAAACGCCACGTTTTTGAATTTTTAAATTATTCAGGTCAAACGAACAACAACGAAAATAAAGAAAACGGAACTCTCTGACTGAATTCTTTTGTCATGAATCTAAATACAGTCTCTTACAAAACGTATATAAGAGAAGATCCTCAAACCGTAGTACCGAATATAAATTCAGAATTTACTAAAACTCAATTAAAAACACATACCAACTCCCTCACAAGATTGAAGTAACTAAATGTACACTGACAGGTCAAAAGGGTTGTGGTGAACGTCTTCTCGAATAGGAAAGAGATAATACATAAGAACGGAGGAAACAGTTTCTAATTAACTGGTATCCTACATCTAAATGAAGACCTGTAAGGTAAGAAAGGATAAATAGATATACAGACGAAAACACGGTTATAGTACGAAAATTTTAATGACATCGAGACATCGTATAACAGACTTTAGACCCTCCTATTACGGTGGTCACAACAGACCGTATTCTTCTTGAATATGCCTGGAAAGACTTTAAGAAGGTTTTCTGACGTCTCTTTCCTTGTGACGGTTTCAATAAGGTACTTCGGTAGTAGTGAGACTATAGTTTTGGTCTATTTCTGTAATGGTTTTTTCTTTCAATTTTCCGTCATAGTGACTATTTATATCTACGTCTTGAGGAGTTGTTTTATAAGTGTTTTACTTAGATCGTTATACATTTTTCCTAGTAAGTAGTACTAGTTCAACCTAAATAAGACCCAAGTGTTCCTACCAAAGACGTATGAGTTAGTCACACTGTGTGGTATAGTCGTCGTCTTTTCTGTATTTAGTGTACTAGTGGAGTCATCTATACCTCTTTCGAAAACTATATTATAAGTCATAGGTAAGTACTATTTTGAGAATGGTTTCACCCATATGTCCCTCGTATAGAGTCGTTTATTTTCGACAAATACTGTTTGGATGTCGGTCGTATTATGAGTTGTCACCTTTTGACTCACGGAAGGACGGTTTTAGACCTTGTTCTATTCCTACGGGTGAAAATGGTGAAGATAAGTTGTATCACAATATTTAGGATCGGTGACGTTAGTCTGTCTTTTTCCTTTAATTTTCCATAGGTTTAATCTTCTCTACACCATTTTAACTACTGTCCTATGAGACATACCTTTTGCGATTTCTGAGGTGTGTTTTTGATAGTCGAGATTATTTGATTAAGTAGTTCCATCGTCCTATGTTCTAATTGTATGTCTTTAGCTAGCGTAAAGAAACATTTATATCTGGTAGTTCAAATTTTACAAATTCTCCTACCTAGACAAACATCACTCAAACCTCACCAACTTCCTCAGAACGTACGTTAATCTACACAGTTCGGTCACTATATACCTTGATATTCTACAAGTCACAGAGATACATTAAGTTACCGTTGAATTCAAAGGACGTTAACACATCCCTTTAATTTCAGTTCAAATTAAAGTCTCGTCATACATAAGTACTGGAAAGACGACACGTCACTTGAGACAAATTACAAAGGCGAGTTCCACGACGTCATTAACAATTGAGTTGTTCTTAGAATTGATTTTATATTTGTGAACTTACTTCGGAAGTACGTCTAAAATGACCAAATTTCTAATCGGAGAATTAACATTCTTTAATATTACTAAAAAGACAACGATAATGAGTTACTGAAGAGAAAGTATATTTAACTGAACACCCTAAATTAATGGTGTAAATATAAAAGAGTGGTTTTAATTCATCTTTTAAGCTACTTAGAAAGACAAAAATTCACGAAACGATAATCTAATTATTTTCTAAAAATCTGATAGTCCCACTTAACCCGTCCTCTCTATCGGATAATGGTAAGGTTATCGGTGTCGGTTATTACTTGAAACCGTACTTAATACTGATCTAGATTTATTATAATTATTTACTATAAAATATATTTATAAAATTACTTTTGACTGTTTAGTTTACTTGATATAGTCACAGAGGAGTGGAGGTCTAAAGTTTTCGTTGTGAAATACTATTAGAGACCCAGTGTATCAATAATCCCTTAATTCTAATATTTTTTATAATTAATTTGAGTTTCATTGGTGATAGGACCTTTACGGTTCTATCGAACCGCGAGACTTCAATAGAAACAACTTTGTGTTTGAACCACAAAACGTTTCTTTATTAAACAAGACGGAATCACTTCGATTAATAAGAGTCGTACGTTGGTGGCAAAGTTTTTCCGTGTAGTCGGAAACGATATACAACGTCCTTAATTTTACGTTAGTTTACTCTATTACTTCACGTATGTTTCTTATACTAGAGTGAAAACGTTACGTTATTTTTACTTTCGGTAATTTTTAGAACGTTTTTAGTATTAAATCTCTCCTTTTTGTACGATATTTCGTTTACAAATGACAAATAAAATTAATGGATAACGAATCTCCATCCGTAATCCAAATAAATACCACACCAATTCTGAGAAGAAAAGTTACTGAATCCTTATACCACCGATTGTCAGGTTATACTTCGTCGTATTACGTCCTCGAAAAATTTAAAGTACCTTTTGATTTTCCTATATCACGTATAATAAGTTCCTATTTCGATATATGAACATCCTTAAAGTACTATTTTATGATTCTTTCACCAATATCATCTATCATTATCCGGTTATAACCACGAGGAAACATGGACAAACTGGACTTTCTTGTTTTATATAATCACGAGGATAAGTAATTTTTTTAATATTATTGTAGATACAATTATAGTCGTTGTATAATGGATAAATTTTTAGATATAAAGGAGAGAAAAAGGACACTTTGAATGGAAAAAAGATTCTTATATATTTAGTAATCATAGTCAAGTCAGTCAAGTCAGCGAGTCAGCACAGGCTGAGAAACGCTGGGGTACTTAGCGTCGTGCGGTCCGGAGGGACAGGTAGTGGTTGAGGGCCTCAAGTGAATCTGAGTGCAGGTAGTTCAGTCACTACGGTAGGTCAGTAGAGTAGGAGCCAGCAGGGGAAGAGGAGGACGGGGGTTAGGGAGGGTCGTAGTCTCAGAAAAGGTTACTCAGTTGTGAAGAGTACTCCACCGGTTCATGACCTCAAAGTCGAAATCGTAGTAAGGAAGGTTTCTTTAGGGTCCCGACTAGAGGAAGTCTTACCTGACCAACCTAGAGGAACGTCAGGTTCCCTGAGCGTTCTCAGAAGAGGTTGTGGTGTCAAGTTTTCGTAGTTAAGAAGTCGTAAGTCGGAAGAAGTGTCAGGTTGAGAGTGTAGGTATGTACTGGTGTCCTTTTTGGTATCGGAACTGATCTGCCTGGAATCAGTCGTTTCATTACAGAGACGAAAACTTATACGATAGATCCAACCAGTATTGAAGAGAAGGTTCCTCATTCGTAAAAAATTAAAGTACCGATGTTAGTGGTAGACGTCACTAAAACCTCGGGTATTTTTATTTCAGACGGTGACAAAGGTGACAAAGGGGTAGATAAAGGGTACTTCACTACCCTGACCTACGGTACTAGAAGTAAAAGACTTACAACTCGAAATTCGGTTGAAAAAGTGAGAGGAGAAAGTGAAAGTAGTTCTCCGAAAAATCAAGGAGAAGTGAAAGACGGTTTTCCCACCACAGTAGACGTATAGACTCCAATAACTATAAAGAGGTCCGTCAAAACTAAGGTCGAACACAAAGAAGGTCAGGTCGTAAAGAAAGAAAGAAAAAAAAAAAAACAACGAACAAGTTATTCAAATAATAACAGAATAGACTTTTTAGAACTATCTTTTAACACCAAACCAAATTGAGAGTCGTCGAGCAAAGACTCGAGATTCCTTCGAACGGAAGAAGACTCGATGGACTAGAAAGAAGACCGGTTCACTGTAAAACCCTGTCAAGGTGGAGAAGAAAAATTGAAGAAAGAATCCGAAGAAGAGTACGTGACCTAAGAGAGCATAATGTCGTACTCGACAGAATATGTAGAGGAGGTAGTACAGACCTCAATGCAACAAGAAATACATGACTGTCTTAACAAAGAACATTCGTAGAAGTAGAAGAAGTTAGTCCATTGGGTACATTAGACGTTGCAAAACGGGGTACTACACGAAAGCCACATGGAGTCGTGACTTAAGAAACGAAAGACTTAGTATTGGTCCCTTGGCAAACCATGACACTCCCTATCTGTTCGGAGGTAGCTGTCGAGGGAAATCCCGGGGTTTTAAAATAAGGGCCATCATCAAGACCGTTCAGGACGTAGGTTCATTGTCCACTTCCGTGGTCCAACTGGTAGTTACGAAAGGTGTAACATAAGTAGCGGTCAGTGGAGCTGAACCGGAAGTATTTAAAACAGGTATGGTTTGGATAATTCTTCGGACGCCCGGTCGTCGTCCGGTCATGTTATACGCCGTCGTATTACACAGTCCGGTTGGAAGTGTGGTATAAAACCCTCAAGCACTCGTATTCGACGTGTTTGATAGCATAGAGGAAGATATGCCCGTATTCGTTAGACTGTTTACCATAGAGACAAGTAATGTGCTTGTTAGTAAGACATAAATCCACACAACATGAATAAAAATAGAACCTAATGGTTAGCAAAGGTTCGTATCATCAGTCAAAACGGGAGAGCGGACGAAGACTTAAAGTGAACCATAGAGAACTTCATCCGGAACAAGAACTGTTGAAATTGTTTGGGGTAGGACGCCTTGTCTTGAGGCTGAGGCGTCGAACGGTGTCTCGAGGTCAGGTCGTAAAGAGTACTACATGAGACGTATATTCAATTTATTCGTCCCACTGTTATATGTCGGAACTGCATGAGGAAAAGGATAAACCTTGGTCAGAGAACAAGGTACAGGTCAAGATTGACGACGAAGGACTGGACGTATATCCAAAGAGTTCTCCGTCCAGTCCACCAGACCATAAGGGTAGAGAAATTCTTAAAAGGTGCCAAATAACACTAGGTGTGTCAGTTTCCGAAACCGTATCAGTTATTTCGTCTTTATCTGCAAAAAGACCTTGAGAGAACGAAAAAGGTACTAGGTCACCTACAACTGTTAAACTAGAGACCAAGGAGACGGAAAAGATTTTGGTCGAACTTGTAGTCCCTCAAGTGCCAAGTACATAACGACTTCGGACCGAACCTCTTAAAACTCGTAACGAAATGATCGGACACTCTACTCACGTTAACACACCATCAAACTCGTAAGAAACCGTAACGGAAAGAAACCCTAACCTTACTTTTGACTGGAAGAGGTCAGGACACCGGTGACCACTCAAAAGGTTTACACGACCGTATAACTGACGTCGTGAAAGTGTCGTAGTAGAAAGTCCTAAACTTTGTCGAGTTGTCCTTAAGGTAGTGGAGGTGATCGAAACAAGCATCACTACGAAAGGTTCCGGGTGAACTGAAGTGTAAGGTCCTACAGACCGAGATCCAATCACTAGTGTGATAGTACTAATGGACCCAGTACTTCTAGAAAAAACATGTCAAGAAGACACATAAGAACGGTGGAGAAGAATTATAGAAGACGAAGACAATCCAGGTATGGTAAAGACAGGAAATAGCTCGGGTAGAAACGTACTTTACAAGGGAACCATAGAGATTAAAAGAACTTCTCTAGAGATCAGAAAGGGTAAGACAACAAAAGGAGATAAAGAAACCTAACTAGCGACTTCTTCCGAAAGAATAGAGAAGAACGATAAGAAACCTTGAGACGTAAGTCTACGAATATAGAAAGGAAAAGAGGAAACGAAAAGTGAAGAGAAGAAAAGTGTCGAGAAACATTCCGGAGGGGTCTGTCGGTAAAACGAAAAACGTCAAGAAAAGGTACCCCTACCAGAACTAGGGACAGAGGACATGTTACAGTGCTTGGAGTAAGGTAACAAGTAGTCCGTGAGATAGATAGTCTAGATCCGGGAATTTAGATAAAGAGTGAAGGTAACATATTAGTATTCCCTAAACTAAATCGGGGGGGTATTAACGTATTACTCTCGTCTTGTGCTATCCCACACCCAGACAGTAAACTAAAATGACTACTCTTTAGAGAACACTAAATATGGGTAACTCAATCATGAAAAAAGTTAACTAACAAAACTACAAACAAAAGAAGGTGTGAGTGGTAACAGTCACTAAGAAGGACGAGGGTGGTTGTGATGGAAAAATCAATGGCTTCCGTTACCGTGGGGTGAGGTCATGAGAACTGACCTTTTGGGGTACCTGCCTCCTCGGACCATCCGACGTCAGGTACCTCAGTGATTCTCAGCCCGTGCTGAACTCACTGAAGTGAAAGTGAAAAGTGAAAGTACGTAACTTCTTCCTTTACCGTTGGGTGAGGTCACAAGAACGGACCTCTTAGGGTCCCTGTCTCCTCGGACCACCCGACGGCGAGTACCCCAGCGTGTCTCAGCCTGTGCTGACTTCGTTGAATCGTCGTCGTCGTTGTCCCCACTTTAATCTTACTTAAGATCCAAAACAGGGAGTGAATAATACCCTCTCTGGTCTCATTCGAAAGGAAAGTCGACGGTTGTGTCATGTCAGTAACGTCGTCGGGTCTTACACTTTCGTCGTCCTAGGTCTGTAGTCGTTACTGTTGTGACTCTCGGACTTCAAAGACGAGTAATGTGTGATACCCCCGATGGACAGAGCTCGTCAAATGGGACGTCTCATAACTAACTCCTATTACGGGTGACAATCAATAAATGTACAGATTGTTATGGACCCCATAGTTATAAAAGCACCTGAAAAGAGAACTAAGACGCAAGACAGAAGTAAAATGTGAAATAGAACCAAATGTACTACGACGGAATACAAAATAAAACAGGATCCCAACTCCTTGTACCGTCAAACCATCGTCCATGTGAAGGTTCGAGTAATTGTACGTGTGTCCTTCTGAGACTTACTATGCACCGCATATACACACAGTGAGGTAGAGGTCTCGAAGTGTCACGAACCGTGCATCATCCGTGAATCATTTATAAAAGGGTAACCAACTTACTTACCCAGTCAAAAGTAGTCTCCAAACTAAACCGTCTGTATCACCTCTAGTGTAATCTTGACACTACTTTAATTGAAAGGTGTCCGTGTAGACCCAATGTTAAATCGTTCGGGACCCTTCTCGGAACCAGATCCACGAACCGAACACACTACAACTGTCACAACATGAACAGTCATAAATATAAGAATAAAACCCGATTTTTACCTTGCTAAAGTCTTATAAGTTTGTCGAAGTTTTACACCAAAGACAGTGAAAATTCAATTTCTGTGTACACAAATATTCCCGTAAAACAGGTGTGAGAGTTTTTCGGAATTTTGTGGACCTTTACTCTATACAACATCTAATTTATCAGTACAAACGATTCTGTGAAAACGTCATGACGTAAACAAGTGTAGGGTCAAATCTACGAATACACGTAAAGAAAAGTCAACTCCTTTCATTTTAACCTATCACTCGACAACAAGTCGGTGTTGAACCGACAAGAATCGGGCAATAAGTTGAATCTTTCCTTTTGTCCAAAACTCATGGAAAAACAGGGGAAATAGTAGACGACCCTAGACGTTGTAAAAAAACACAGTGTCTAATCGTTTACTTTCTTTTTAATAAAAGTAACATTTAACGTCTTCCTACGATAACAGTATTTGACTCTGTCCAATCGTAGACGTAGAGTTCCCTTTTTGAAAACCTTCATCGTCCAGACGGTCATCGTTAATTAATCTTTCGAAAAGTATGACAAAAGTCGATGTCTGCACATGATCGTCGATCTCTTTTAACTATCACTACAGGCGACAGTGGTGTCCTATCATGTTTCCTACCTCGAGTAAATGACTGTAAACGAAAAAAAGAATTTCATAGGACAGAAGTAGAAAACAACTCGAACTAAAAGTAAAAGTTTACGACTTAAGTTGGATTGATATCTAAAAAAATAACGTAACATTACATGTGACACATTCTACATTCGTATAGACAGAGGTATTCTTACTTATGTAGAATGTAAACACTTACGGTTCTTAGCCATAACTTGTCAACTAGAGATAGTGGTGGATGATTCGACTTCATATTTCTTTCCGGTGGGAAAATCATTTGTTTCTATATAGTCGAATTTTATGGTCATCGTTCTAACAGTTTTTAACAGTAATTTTTTTATCTGTACTGAAAATATATTGTTTAACAAAATAGAGTTCCTGTTCGAACTCAAAAATTCAAGAAAATACCTATTAGTACATATGGTTCTAAGTAAAAAGAATCCGTTTATAACAGTAACTTAAGTAAGACATGTAGACCAGGATCCTGTAAACTCATGTCAACAAATAGAGGTTCAGATTAATTAATTTTTTTTTTCAATTAAACTTTAAAATTCGTGCACTTAATAAATTTAATAAAAGGAAAAAAAGTATTCGTGAAAAGTACGTAAATAAAGTACCTGGAACATGATGAATTTATTTAAGTTCAGTATGTTTTTCCCCGAAGGGGTCACTGAGTCGTCCATTTCGTAGACGGACGCTACGTCCTCTGTGTCTTTTACGTCCAAGCTAGGGACCCAGCCTTTCTAGGGGACCTCCTCCTTTACCGTTGGATGAGGTTATAAGCACAGACTTTTTAGAGTGCCTGTCTCCTCGGAACACCCGATGTCAGGTACCCCAGGGCTTCTCAGTCTGTACTGACTTGCTGATTGTGAAAGTGAAACACAAATAACATAAAAATCACCTCTATAAGAGATGTTTTAGCAACTAAAAGTCTTTCAACAGAGATTAAGCCGTTCTATTACATATCCCTCTAGTACCATAGAATGATGACAAAAAAACCGGTATGACGCGAGTACCCCTTGAAGGGGCTACTTCAAGATGTTGAGAACGGCACCTTTGATCGTCAAAATCGTAACCTGGTGGTCCCTTCGGACTATACGATGATGAAAGTTTTGGTAGTGATTCGTGTACCCGTTAACAATTTTTAGACACAAAGAAAAGAAAAAGAAAAAAAAAGACAACAGTGTATTACTACGCTAAAGGTAAAGACTACACTTTCCAAATTACCTGTAAATTGCATACTTTCATTACTTGTAGTTAATCAGAAGTATCTACTAAGTTTTATATTTTCTTTTTACTTTGATCTTTTACTTTAATAACTGAGCGTCAATTTGTAATACCCAACTTGTATTCTCTAGAGACACGAAGTAGAAGTTTGCGACGATTTTGTTGTCATCGTCTTAAAATTTACATAATTCTGTCCCGACAGACCACTACTTTCATTTTAGGTTACGACGTTTCTTGTTATAACGTATCCTCGGACCTTACAATCCAGGTACTCAGTTCCGTTTAACCTATACCAGTTTGTCCTCTACCATTTCTTATTTGTAACTGTAGAATCCTTAGTCACTTGATTTTACTTACCCTTACCCATTTAAATTAAGTCTACTGGTAACATAGATGATAGCACCCGTTCTTAGGGTATCTTCTTTACCTCATCGGGAGTATTAGTTGTCTTCTCAGACTTTACGTCATGAACCCATGTCAGAGTTTTTACTGTCTTACTAGAACCAAACAACGGTTCCTTTCGGTAAGTTGTAGTGTTAATAGATTCAGATACGGGGACGGTGACTACGGTTTCTTTGACTTCAACTAGTCAAGATACTTCTGGATCTTGTGGGGGATTTTGATTGTTGTTGTTGTTTTTTTCTCTACAAGGTAAGTAGTAACCCCTAACCGTACGTTTTCATCCTTCAGTTCTCTATGGACCTGATTGTCCGTTCTAACCGGAACCTTTTGTTTAACTTCGTCCCGTTTCCGATTGATTTAAGACGGTTCTCTCATGTAAGTAGTATTGTTTATGAGAAAAAGTTGTTGTGTTCTCTGCTGAAATGTGTAGTCAAGTCAAGTCAAGTTAAGTCAACGAGTCAGTACAGGCTGAGAAACTCTGGGGTACCTGACGTCGTGCGGTCCGGAGGGACAGGTAGTGGTTAAGGACCTCAAATGAGTCTGAGTACAGGTAACTCAACCACTACGGTAGGTTGGTAAAGTAGGAGACAACAGGGGAAGAGGAAGGCGGAAGTTAGAAAGGGGTGTAGTCCCAGAAAAGTTTACTCAGTCAAAAAGTGTAGTCCACCGGTTTCATAACCTCATAGTCGAAGTCGTAGTCAGGAAGGTTACTTATAAGTCCTGACTAAAGGAAATCCTACCTGACCAACATAGGGAACGTCAGGTTTCCTGAGAGTTCTCAGAAGAGGTTGTGGTGTCAAGTTTTCGTAGTAAGAAACCACGAGTCATAAGAAATATCAGGTCGAAAGTGTAGGTATGTACTGATGACCTTTTTGGAATAGAAACTGATCTACCTGGAAACAACCGTTTCATTACAGAGACGAAAAATTATACGAAAGACCCAACCAGTATTAAAAAGAAGGTTCCTCGTTCCCGGAAAATCAAAGTGCCCACGTCAGTGGTAGACGTTACTAAAACCTCGGGGGTTTTTATTTCAGACAGTGACAAAGGTGACAAAGAGGTAGATAAAGGGTACTTCACTACCCGGATCTACGGAACTAGAATCAAAAGACTTACAACTCAAAATTCGGTTGAAAAAGTGAGAGGAGAAAGTGAAAGTAGTTCTCTGAGAAATTAAGAAGAAGCGAAGACGGTATTCCCACCACAGTAGACATATAGACTCTAATAACTATAAAAAAGACCGTTAGAACTAAGGTCGAACACGAAGTAGGTCGGGTTACAAAGAGTACTACATGAGACGTATATTCAATTTATTCGTACCACTGTTATATGTCGGAACCACATGAGGAAAGGGATAAACCTCGGTCAGTCAACAAGGTACAGGTCAAGATTGACAACGAAGGACTGGACGTATGTATAAAGAGTTCTCCGTTCGGTCCACCAGCCCATAAGGACAGGGAAATGTTCAAAAAGTGTCAAATAACACTAGCTGTGTCAGTCTCAGAAACCGTATCAGTTGTTTTGTCTCCATTTACAAAAAGACCTTGAGACAACAAAAAAGTCACTAGGTTCCTATAACCGTTAAACGAGAGACCAAGGAGATGTAAAAGATTTAGGTCGAACTTGTAGACCTTCAAGTACCAAGTACATGACAACTTCGAACTGAACCTCTCAAAACTCGTAATGGAATGATCGGACACTCTACTCACGTTAACACGCCATCAAACTTGTAAGAAACCGTAACGGAAAGAAACCGTAACCTTATTTTTGACTGGAAAAGGTCAGGACACCGGTGACGACTCAAAAGGTTTAAACGACCGTATAACTCACGTCGTGAAAGTGTCGTAGTAGAAAGTTCTAAACTTTATCGAGGTGACCTTAGGGTAGTGGAGGTGATCGAAAACAAACATCACTACGAATCCGGGTAAACTGAAGTGTAAGGTACTACAGACCGAGATCCACTCACTAGTGTGGTAACACCAATAGACCCATTACTTCTAGAAAAAACATGTCAAGAAGACACATAAGAACGGTGGAGAAGAATTATAGAAAACGAAGACAATTCAGGTATAGTAAAGACAAGAAATAACACGGGTAGAAACGTACCTTACAAGGGAACCCTAGAGATTAAAAGAACTTCTCTAGAGATCAGTAAGGTTACGATAACAAAGGGAGATAAAGAAACGTGACTAGTGACTCCTTTCGGAAGAATAGAGAGGACCGATAAGAAACCTTGAGACGTAAGTTTACCCATACAGAAAGGAAAAGAGGAAACGGAAAGCGAAGAGAAGAAAAGTGTCGAAATGTGTACCTCTAGTGGTTTACCGGTTATGGTTTTAGTTTCATTAATGTAAGAAACATCTACTATACTTATTCGACACATGACAGTCGTTTTTGTTCTGGACTTCGACTGATAGCGAGTCTAGTAGTCGAAGAGTGTCATTTTAAGTCCGAATTTGATTTCTTTCACCCTTTCTGGTGATCCGGTCGGTCGATGTTGAATTTTAGAGGATACTTTTACGTCACCTCTTTTGCTCATCTAAGTTCCTTAACCTTGAACATTTGTCACACAGACTTCTTGACACCTACCTGCAGGTATTATAACATGTCGTCCGTCGCTTGTCTTGATAGGGTTTCTTTTTCTTTTCGTTTACATGTTTCAAGAATAGACTCCCCCCAAATGTTTCTCGATTTTTTCTTTTCGCATTTTGTTCCCTCTTTCCCTTTCCGTATAGGTTGATTCGTGTCTAAAGGTTTCTTGTTGTGCCTCTCTGTTCCGGAAGAAGTCACTTGTTACATATTTTGATCTTCTTTTGTGGTCTTCCCATTTTTGATCTATAGAGAAGTCCTTTTAACCTCTATAGTTCCCTTGTAAAACGGGTTTCTGCCCGTGTTATTTCCTGTGTTTTCCATCCATGATCGGTGGATCAGCCTCTTCCGTTACCGTGGAGTGAGGTCATGAGAACGGACCTTTTAGGGTACCTACCTCCTCGGCCCATCCGACGTCAGGTACCCCAGCGATTCTCAACCTATACTGACTTACTGAAGTGAAAGTGAAAAGTGAAAGTACGTAACCTCTTCCTTTACCGTTGGGTGAGGTCACAAGAACGGACCTCTTAGGGTCCCTACCCCCTCGGACCTCTTAGGGTCCCTGCCTCCTCGGACCACCCGACGGCAGATACCCCAACGTGTCTCAGCCTGTACTGACTTCACTGAATCGTCATCGTCGTCGGTGGATCATCTACCGACTTGTCTAGTTCTTCTCTACCTTTTTTATGTACTTTCTTGATATATTTTTTCTATGTCTACTTGGCCTACTGATACTACCACACCACCCGGTGGGTCTCGGTCTGTAAGACCTCTCGTTTCAGTTCACCCGGACTTCTTCGTGACGACAATTGTTTCGACCACCTACACTTCCTTAAGGTCGTCTCCGTAAGCCTTGGGATCTCCTACTACGGTAGTTCCACAACGTAAGTAATACCAGTCGTTTAGATCTTCTGAATCGTCACCGTTGTCCTGACCTTTTCCACTCAGGAGTAGGGTCAAGGATTCTTCCCATCAGGATTTCTTACACGATTGGTAGTCTGTTAGCGTGAATAGAAGGAACGATCATTCCAGTACGAATTTTGGCACGTACGATCCGAAGTCATGATACGTTTGGTTCTTGAAGGTCTACAGGTTCGACCTAAATCTGTTCCTTCTCCTTGGTATCTAGTTTGACGTCTATAAACGACCTAGTACCTCTTTCGATCCCTTAAGGTTTTCTTTGTAGATGTAGACAAAGTAACTGATACGTTTTCGGAAACTGACACACCTAGTATTATTTTACACCTTTCGAGAATTTCTCTGCCCTTATGGTCTGGTAGAATGGACAGACAACTCTTTAGACATACACCCAGTTCTTCGTCGCTAATCTTGGTATATACCTTGTTCACTAACCAAGTTCTAACTCTTTCCTCATTCTGTCCCGACAGACAATAGTGGTACAAACAAATTAGATATACGACTTACGACCCGACCTACTCAATGTTCGTCATTAGTTCTATCCGTCCTCTTTGTAGTCTTTGGAGTCTACACTCCTACTATGATGAGATCACCGTTTCACTTCTCTTTGATTTCTCGGAGAACTACTGCCACTTCCTCTTCGCACCTTCTCGGTTGAATTTTGATTTGTAATTTTTTGAATCTAGTACCGTAGACCAGGGTAAGTCAAGTCAAGTCAGCGAGTCAGTACAGGCTGAGAAACGTTGGGGTACTTAGTGTCGTACGGTCCGGAGGGACAGGTAGTGGTTGAGGGCCTCAAGTGAGTCTAAGTGCAGGTAGTTTAGTCACTACGACAGGTCGGTAGAGTAGGAGCCAGCAGGGGAAGAGGAGGACGGGGGTTAGGGAGAGTCGTAGTCTCAGAAAAGGTTACTTAGTTGAGAAGAGTACTCCACCGGTTTCATGACCTCAAAGTCGAAATCGTAGTAAGGAAGGTTTCTTTAGGGTCCCGACTAGAGGAAGTCTTACCTGATCAACCTAGAGGAACGTCAGGTTCCCTGAGAGTTCTCAGAAGAGGTTGTGGTGTCAAGTTTTCGTAGTTAAGAATCCGCGAGTCGGAAGAAGTGTCAGGTTGAGAGTGTAGGTATGTACTGGTGTCCTTTTTGGTATCGGAACTGATCTACCTGGAATCAGTCGTTTCATTACAGAGACGAAAACTTATACGATAGATCCAACCAGTATTGAAAGGAAGGTTCCTCATTCGTAGAAAATTAAAGTACCGATGTTAGTGGTAGACGTCACCAAAACCTCGGGTTTTTTTATCAGACTGTGACAAAGGTGACAAAGGGGTAGATAAAGGGTACTTCACTACCCTGGCCTACGGTACTAGAAACAAAAGATTTACAACTCGAAATTCGGTTGAAAAAGTGAGAGGAGAAAGTGAAAGTAGTTCTCCGAAAAATCAAGGAGAAGTGAAAGACGGTATTCCCACCACAGTAGACGTATAGACTTCAATAACTATAAAGAGGGCCGTTAGAACTAAGGTCGAACACAAAGAAGGTCAGGTCGTAAAGAGTATTACATGAGACGTATATTCAATTTATTCGTCCCACTGTTATATGTCGGAACTGTATAAGGAAAAGGATAAACCTTGGTCAGACAACAAGGTACAGGTCAAGATTGTCAAGATTGACAACGAAGGACTGGACGTACCTTTTCCGTCTTCATCACTGTCTAAAGGAGAAGAACCCGAGCTTTAGTGATTATCACTGACGTCGGTACTATAGTCTTCTACAAACGAAGAACTGTCCTTTCGATACTGTTTGGATCTGTCGTACGACTCTTCGTCTCTGTAATGAGACGACTGTTTTAAGACATATCAGTTCCGATACCAGAGTCACCAGTTCATACCAACACTCTCGACCTGGTATTCCTTCCACCTCGCACTTTCTCGACTACGGAAGTTTGATACTACGACCTCTTTTGAGGACTCTCAGGGAACCTGTCGTTCTAGTTTAGTCAGTTAGACTTCCCTTTAGTTGGGACTTATGAGTAACCGTCTTGACTACGATTTCAAATTTGAGGTCATAAAACCAGTAGACTACGCTTGTTGACTGAGTGACCTTGTCAAGGACTACGACCGTTTCTAACTACCGTCTTCCTCTTCTCTCTCGTAGTCTCCTACCCTACCGACCTACCGTAGTGGTCACGTCACCTGTCCTCGAACCCGTTTGAAGCACTCTACCACTTCCTGTCTCTCCGAACTGTACGACGTCAGGTACGCCAACGTCTCAGTCTGTGCTGGCCCACTGGTTTGTTGTTGTTATGTCCCGAAGGGACCACCAAGTCACAATTTCTTAGGTGGACGGTTACATCCTCTGTACCCAAGTCAGGGACCATGTCCTTCTAGGGTGTACGACACCTAGTGGATTAGGGTACGTGGTGTGATGACTCGGATACAAGATCTCGGACCCTCGGAGTTGACGATCTGGGGTACAAGCCGTCGTTTTCTTCGGAGGTGTTACTCTTCAGGTTCGAACCGTTGGTCTCTCATAGGGGACGAGCGGTGTTGATCTCGTTTCGGACACGTCATTGTTTCTGGGTCGTGTCGGTTTTCATTTATTTATTTTTACAAATTTTTACATATTTACGCACTCTCCTTTTCTCCTCAATCATGTTTATCACAACGTAGAGGTTTGAACGTAGAGGACGAACAACAAAATTTAAAAAAGGGTGGTTACTCTCGATGGACCCTTCGGGTATCGAGAGATCTCTCGACTTTTGTACATTCTCCCAATATAGTAGATCCATTAGTCTGTTTCTTTTTAGTATTCCGAAAACCCACTGTGTCAACAGACTTACGTCATTAAATACCAACTCTATAATGATAAATAAATAATTTAGATAAGGTAAAAGAAGTAGAACTCGGATGTCCCTCTATTTAAAGGGTCGAAGGGAACGTTAGTCTAACACTAATATATTATAGAAAAACATGTTAACATATGTCTCTATTCATTACATCTGTAGAGTATCTTGACGTCGTGAGAGAACGGGAGAGGAAAGAAAGTCTCCGTTGGTACATCTTGTGTACAACTTTATGACTCAGTTTTCTACCTTCGTGAGATCCAGGGACCTTTCATCTTCTCAACTTAGTCATTTGAACTTATATCTAGTTAACTTCACTAGATTATACTACTTATAACTCCCCTTTTTTTCTATTGTACTCGTCACGGAGTTTCTAGACACTCTGTCGTAATTTGTACGGTTGTTTATCCAGTACCTTTAAGGTCTTCATTTCCTTCATCTTCCCTTGGGCTTTTTTTTTACATACTTCTTGACCGGGAGTTTAAACTGCTATTTGTAATTGGTTTATGGATTCCTTGAGTTGTTTCGGACTTATCTCACTCTTTAGATGTAGTTTATGTTTTTCTTAAATAATATTTTGTTCTCTTTTTTTCTAAGTAGTTCAGGTTCCCTTGGTGTTAACTTTGTACCCAATTTAGGTAGAGTAGAAAGAAGTGATTAGTCTCCGTAAAATTCTAAATGTACAGGAGGTTCGTCGTACATTGGACCTGTCATTCGGTAAACTGACTCAATAAAAGATCCTTGAACCTCATTCGACGAAGATCAAGGTCGACTCGACCAACTCTACCCTATCTGGGTGACTAGGAAAATGATCTGTTCAGACTCATAGGAGAGGTACTGTAAAACTTGTACGTATCAGGACATCGAATCGATACATAAAGGTCTTATTGTTAATGGTGTCGAAAAAAAGGTCAGTCGAAAAGGATACGAGGGGTACGGAGTTTGACGGGACGAGGTAATAAGTAATAGGGTATTTATGGACCTCGAGGAACGGAAATCCCTCCGTCTAAACTCTAAACCTTTAATTGTTTATATACATTTTTACTGAGTGTCTTGTTCCTTAAGTAGGATTCCCTTTAATTTTTATATAAAACTTGACTTACTTCTACTTTGTTGTACAGTCTGACATACATTACGTCTTCTCGTCATGAATTCCTTTACAAAACCAAAATTCCGGATACAGTTTTTTATTCTTTCCGGATACAGTTTTTTGTTCTTTCCGAGTGTATTGAAGTCATTCATTCATTGGATTCATGGATTCATTGAATTCCGGAGTCATTGGATTCAAAGGTGGAATTCTTCGTTTTTTTTTTTTTTTTTTTCCCGTTAATTCGGAAACCGTTTTCTTTTCTTTAATATCTCATATTTGGTTACTTAAATTTCTTTCTTTTAGTTATAACTTTTTAACCTCTTTAGTCTTCAAGATGTCTTTCTGACTTCTTTTCCTGTTTGAAAATTGATCCTACTAATTCTTTTTTCTTTCGTCTACTTATTGGTTTTAGTCCTTACTCTCTCCTCTTGAGTCATAGTTGAAATATATTATGAAAAACCGAATCTTTTGTCTTTCATAAAATTAATTCCATACATACGAAAAAAAAAAAGAATTCTGTACTACAAAGTATGAATTATGTGTAATATCATACTTTTATTGAGAATACGGGACCCTTTCGTCTTGTAAGGTACTGGGGGAAATACCACTGTAAACAAAATAATACTATCAGACTTTGGCTTGGTGTCAGAGAGACTCTATCTGAAGTCTCACCTTGTTTTCATTTGGTAGACTATATACCAGTCAACTAAGAACTAATGTTTTACGACTCTGAAAAGTCACTCTTTTTACTGTTGGAAAATGTTAACTCACAGGTGTACGGTGCATTACTCAAATCTTGAAATGATAGTATAGTACGTATTTTTAATCGAGTTTACCTAGTCTGAATTTGGATACACTGGTGACGTGGATAACCACCACACGTTTCTGGGTGGTACCTTGAGTTACTACGACCACAGAAAAATCGGACATGTATAGACTTCCGGAACCACTAAGCACACCAGAGACACACAAGTGAACCTGTATTAGAAAAGAAAGCAGAAGGAAAGGGAATGTGTTACATAGATTAGGTCGTCACAGAGAAGGAGGGGACAGAAGGAAGGGACAGTAAAGTCAAAAGTATTCACAAACAAGTCCGAAGATCCTTGGTAGTCAAACGTGGTGGGCAAAGTCAGAAACCGTCTCATAATTTTAAACATTGGAACCATACAAAGAGGTTCAATTATTTAGAGAATAGGGGTACCCAAGACTTGGGATTAGTTTATACGAGTTTTCGTTCGGAGAACTTAGTAGAAGACCGAGGATGGTCATCAACGATCGATTAAGAGTATCGATGAAACGATAAAGTCTAAAAATAAGAGAATTGTTTGAGTCGTACTGATCCGACTTAATTACGACGTTAACCCAAAGGGACCATCGAGTCGACCATTTCTTAGGTAGACGTCACGTCCTCTGGGTCAAGTTAAGGACCCAACCCTTCGAGGGGACCTCTTCCCTATCCGACGGATAAGACCGTAAGACCGGACTTCTTAAGGTACCTCAGGGTTTCTCAACCTGTACTGACTCACTGAAAGTGAAAGTGAAAGACCTAAAACTCGTAATGGAACTATCGTACACTTTACTCACGTCAACACTCCATCAAACTTGTAAGAAACCGTAACGGAAGAAACCCTAACCTCACTTTTGACTGGAAACGGTCAGGACACCGGTGACGACTTTAAAGTTTAAAACGACTGTATGACTCACGTTGTGAAAATGTCGTAGTAGAAAATCCTAAACTTCATCGAGACGACCTTAAGGTAGTGGACGTGTTCGAAACAAACACCATTAAGAAGGATTCCGGATGAACTGAGGTCCTACAGAACGAAATCCACTCACTGGTGTGGTAGGACTGATAGGTCCAGTAATTCTGGAAAAAGTATATCAAGAAAACATATAAGAACGGTGGAAAAGAATTATAGAAGACGAAGAACAATCCAGGTATGGTAAAGACAGGAAATAACACGGATAGAAATGGACTTAACAAGGGAATTATAGAGGTTAAAATAACTTCTCTAGAGATCAGAAAGGGTAAGATAACAAAAGGAGATAAAGAAACGTAACAAGTGAATGCTTCCGAAAGAAAAGAGAGGAACGATAAGAGACCTTGAGACGTAAGTCAACCCATAAAGAAAAGAAAGGAAAAACGGAGAACGAAGAGAAGAAAAGAGTCGATAAACAGTCAGTAGGAATCGGTTGGTGAAAAGGAGCAAAGTAAATAAAAAGAAACCCTACCAAAACCAGTGGTGGAGGACATGTTACAATGTTTAGAGACAGGTATCAAGAAGTCCGTGAGATGGTGTAGATTAGGGAACGTAGATAAACAGTGAAGGTGACATATTAGTATTCCCTAAACTAAGTCCAGTATGGACTTACGGGACCACCAAAAGGGATGAAATAAGTTACATTCGGACTTAAAACGTTATTCTTCGACTACCAGACTCGATGTCAGTCGAGGTCCAGAACAAAACCGACTGACATATCTCGAAGAGGTAGAAGTCGACGTCTCTTATATTAGTCAGACTAAAACCATAACTGGTAGACTACTACAGGTACACATCTCAGTAGAGAACCCAACAACCTCCTCCCACAAACGATACTGGTCTCGTAACAAGGGAACCGTTTTCAGAATTTGTGACGGGACGAAGTAAAACATGAGGTTCCGGATTAAATGAACAATGAGGTCCATAGGGAACTGAAGGACAAAAACGTAAGATTAGAAGATACTACTTTTCCTGTAGAAAAAAACCACAAGATCTTCTAGAACCTCCAGAAGTACCTTGGCAAGTTGAAGTCGAAGAAGTCGCAATCACCAACCCCGTACATGAACCTAATGACACTACAACTTATCAAACGGAATCTTTGCTTGGCTCTAGTACGACAACAAAAACTTTAACGTGGGTTCATGACGAGAAACCTGAGAGAACAACAGATACTCCGGATGAGGTAAAACACTTCCCTAAGAACAGGTGTCATCATGTATATTACCAGTAGTCTTAATTTAAAGGGGTATGGACAGAGGTAAAATTAAGTGACTAAGGATTTTACAACTATAAGTGAGAACGACAGAGGACGAACTGGTGCAGGTCGAATGGAGTTAAGTACCTGGATTGTAAGGTCCAAACATACGTCATAACAAGGAATGTCGTAACCGAAGGTCTAAATCTAAGTGATGGTCTGTGTAGGTGTTGACTCGTAGAAAACGTGAACCCGAGTCGGAGAAGTAAAAAAGGTCTCGATAAAGGGACGAGAAGGGGTCATCGTATAACCTGTGGTGAACTGGACCCTCCGAGGTATAAGACTGTAGTATAGAAAAATAGAAAAGTATGACAAGTACCCAAAAAACTCCGTTCTTATGACCTCGTCAAACGGTAAGGGAAGAGATCATCTGGTGCCAAACAGTTGATCCGACTGAATCACGAATGAGGATCGATAGTTTGGTTTGTGATCCTCACCACCATATACCGTAGTGTGTACCCAGAGTCAACTGGTAAGTCAATAGAAACTTCGACAGTTGAGAATTACTAATTCAAAAGTCAAACTAGAAGTCGAAACAAAGGTGAGACGGTGACATCCTCTATTTCTCAGAGAAAGAGTCCCGAGGACCGAAAGTATAAATCAAAAGTTAACAAACAATTTCACGTCATGTAAAAGTAATAGGTGGACATCCGGTGGTCGTACGATCACTATTGATTAGTTAAGACAACGGAGACATATGTAATAAGAATACATGAAAACTTGTAGACTTAGTAACGTAACCGGACTCACAACACATACCTTCGTAAGAGGGTTCAATCCACTCCACTTCAGCGAGTCAGCACAGGCTGAGAAACGCTGGGGCACCTGACATTGGATGATCTGAAGAGGCAGGCACCCTAAGAGATCCGTGCTTATGACCTCACCTAACGGTAAAGGAAGAGGTCCCCTAGAAGGGCTGGGTCCCTAGCTTGGGTCCAGAGGGCGTAACCTCCGTCTGCGAAATTGGAGACTCGGTAGTCCCTTCGGGAGAGGGTTCAATTGGGGACCACTTTACAAAATTACTAACCCCATGATTCAACATAATCCTGATAACTACGGAGTGAATGATGGGTCAAATCCCAGGAATAACATTCCAAATGTCACTCACTAGGTAAGAGGTTTGGACCTTCCTAGACTTGGTTTTATGACATGTAAAAATGGACTATGTGTTTTGTTCCTCGGACTTTATAGTATCGTCTAGAAATAACAAAGGTCTCAAGCAAAACTCATTTTACCTCTTTAAGACTACAAATAAAAGAAACACATTTTGATAAATTTTAAATCTTAGAGGAGAGGAAAGTCGTATATATGACTGTTCGGTCGTTTGATTAGTTGATTGGTTGGTTGGTTGTCTGTTTCATCAATATTTCTTTTTCCTTAATCTTTCTTTTATCTACCACTTCCTTTTATCTACTAATTATAATCTCTGTCTTAACCCCTTCATTTTAAGTAACAATGAATAACGTCTCTATTTTTCACTTTATAAAGTAAAAAATTATCGAACCACCCACACCGTTCTTCCCCCTTTATCTTTCTTCGGGGTTTAATAAAAAAAGATGGGGTTTACAATCAGTTCATACTGTGGATCTCCGGTGTGTTTGTCTTAAGAAAACCCATTGAAAAAAAATATTCCGTTCTACACAAATACATCTCTTAAAGAAATTTCAATAAAGTTTTACCTATAAGAATCTATCAAACGGAACATCAGGACTTATTGTCTATATAAGGAAGTAAATGAGTAATAAAAAGAAGTATTTTGACTACTATAATTTTCAATAAAGGGAAAGACAGTTCATTTACTTAAAAACTAACTAAAATTCACGACTAGGATTAGTGACTTTCAGTAACAGACATACAGAAAACCCAGTAGTTCATACCGATATATGAATAAATACAAGATGACTTTCTCTTTTGTGTACATATGTAGACATGTGTGGGTGGGAGGACCTTAAACCTTTATTCTCGTTTTTATTATTTCTGTCTATGTTCTCATTGTATACTCTTCACTGTCCCAGTCTTGACAGAAGAAAGATTTTTGATTTTTGTGGTATTTAAGAAACGTATAAAAGTAGGTAACGAAACTTACGAAAATAACGGACCGAGTAATTATGAACTTATCAAGAAGCACTTTTTACTCCTCACTAACTGAAGTTCCGTCCGACACGTCTACCAGTCAAACTAGACGTAGAAACTCTGAAGAGTACTGATTTAAAACTGTAGTACAGTAATTTTGTAAACACACAATAAATACAGTAAACGATCTTTTGTTTCTAAGGGTACAGAACGATAGAGAACGACAAATAGTCAAAATAACTATCCTAAAAAGATTGACCTATGATCTCGAAAGTGTTTCCTTGTACATAGACTTATATATATAGGAAATAGACAGGAGTCTCTGGGTATGTAAAAACAGAAGTTCACGTTATTACTGTAACAATATCTTGTGTATACACTGTCACCACCTCTGTTTACAAAGATACTGAATCAAAGACATTGGAACAGGTCTCCATAGATAATGATTGACGCGTACACGTACATAGACTTCATTAAAAAATTTTGGGAAATTTTATTTTTTTTTAAAATTAACTTTATATCAACTAAATGTTTGTAAAGACCACAGGTCTTTTCACTAAGTCAGTATGTGTATGTATATATAGATAAGAAAAAGTTTAAGAAAAGACCATATCCAATAATGTATTATCACTTATATCAGGGGACACGATATGTTGACCGGGAACAATAAATAGATAAAATACCTATCATCCCGAAGGGACGACCGAGCCTGCCATTTCTTAGGCGGACACTACACCCTCTGAACCCAAGTTAGGGACCTAACCTTTCTAGGGGACCTAGTCCCGTACCGTTGGTAAGGTCATAAGAACAGACCTCTGAGGGGTAGCCGTCTCCTCGAACCGTCCAATATCAGGTATCCCAGTATTTCTAAGTCTGTGCTGACTCGTTGATTCATGTCACATATAGACAATTAGGGTTTAAGGATTAAATAGGGGGGAAAGGAGAAACTATTGGTATTCAAACAAAAGATAGATTCTAAGATAAAGACAAAACATTTATTGAAGTAAACACATTAAAGACACCTAAGGTGTATATTTACCATAGTACACTACGAACAGAAACAGACTGAATGAATTATACTATTAGAGATCCAGGTAGGTACAACGACATTTACCATAATAAAGTGAGTAAAAATACCGACTTATTATAATAAACTTCATTAGAAATTCGAAACACATTTAACTTTAATTTTCTTCCTTTGGTTAACAACCGACCAAAGTTTGTAATGTCGTCTTATACTCGAGATCAGTACATAAAATTCACCGTCGTTTAAACCTTAACCGTGGTTAGGGAACAAGAAGACATATTACGAACTTTAACATCGGTACTACAAAATTGAGAGCTGGTCAACTCCTTAATAATATGTTGATACCTATTTATATTTTTGGGAATTTAAAAGAAAACTGTAATTCGATAATTCATATCGTAGACTACCGAAAAGTTTCCCAATCCAGTAATCGGACATGTAGTTTAACAGGATCGAACTTAGGAATCTAAGAGACAGAAGACAATAAATTACTGAAAGATGAACCACCTAACCAAACCCTTAAGGGTTCTAACGAATCTTACCCGACTAATTGACTCATGAAACAAAATTTCCGACAAACACGGTCTTCATTTCCTAAAATCCCAAATAGTGGGGTTGTAGACTCTTTACTTTTGTCCTATCCTATTGTGACGGAAACATCTTACCATAATGTCCCACAAGAGATTCTTCTGTCTGGGTTCCTTCGATATCGTTTAGGATAAGAGAAGAAACCAGATTGACAACTTTGTTCACGAGAAGGTCCGTCGGTGTGTGTTCAACCTTAGTCCGAAAAATCTTAGGAAATAGTTAGAGATTAGAGAACTACCAACGGATGATAAAAAGTGGTCACTTCTTTATCATTAGGTGTGATCGAATAGAGAGGATTAGTGTCTGAGTGTCTCGCTTCCGAGAGACTCGAAAATTAAGGGAGAATCTCCGGATTGTCTCACCTTTCATTTGTTTCTGGTTTAAACGTTGGAAGTTGTAACGATTAAAGGAGACTACAGTCTTACGAATTTATCCGTCCTGGATCTTTAATAAACTAGTTTGGACGAAAATTAGATTACGTACGTCGTCCCGACACAGACCTTACTAGACGTTTTGCTGTCCGCAGGGTTCTCTCGAAATACCTTCCAAAGGAGAAAGTCCTTGTCATCGAAGGAGTAAAATTTGAGACGAACCGATACGACTACCTCATTTAAGTACTTCTCATCAAAAGGACGAGAAATCTAAAACAAAATAAACCGGTTTATAACGACTGACCTACAATTATCAAAAGAAACCGAAAGAAAAATCGGACCGAAAATTAACCGATTTACGGAACTATAATAAAATCGAAATGATCCTTTACTTAATCATCTCCAATAATAACACCTCTTCTCTCTTTCCCGTTTCGTAATAGTCTGAAGTGTGTGTAAAGAAATAATGATGACCAAATTCTTTCTCTTTTGTTTCTTGTTTTCCAGGTTTGGGTAATTTAATATATTTCTGTGAAAAGGATGTCATCACAATACTCTTTAGTCACAGTTTATAAAAATTCGTTTCTTAAATGATTAAACCTCTATGTGTTTATTCCTTTTGAGTTAAACAGGAAATTAAAATGAGTCTTGACACACTTAGGAATTTTCATTGTATTAAAACTGTCTCTTATTTCCCTATCGTGAAAATATAAATAACAATATATTTATATATGATAAAATATTTTATATTAAAATATACACTTTATATTAAAATGTTAATCAAAAACATTTTACAATAGGTATATTAATCCATAGTGACACCTATGAATAATTTTGATTAAGTCAAAATTTCCGACAATCTTCTGTTACATGAAACTAAAGATTGTCTAGGCATGACGAGTATAAAAATGACTCCTATCTTAATTCAATTTTTTCTTTCTAAAAATTTTCAAATTCCCGGAAAGTTATCGTTCATTTATAAAGACGAAAAAAGGATACAAAAAGTGAAGACTACTATTTATGACGAGGGGTGTATTTCATTAAGTCTCCGTGACTACGAAACACATTTATTTATATATTATTCTTGTACGGTGACCTAGATCGTAAACTGAGGAACCCACTGCTACTTAAAGTTACGGACAATAAACAGTACGGCTTCGGACAGCCCACTACTAAGAAAAATAACCACATAGGGAGGTTTGTATAAAGTAGTGCGGTACACGTGACCTCAAGGAACCCACACAACCTAGGCCCACAGGGGAGAGGCCGCGTGAGCGGAGGAAAGAGCGGGACCGCGAGATCGGCGGGGGACGGAGGTCGCGGGGGCCACGGCCCAGCCGAGTGCGGGGGAGGAGAGAGAGGTCGACCGACTCCGCCCCCGCGCGACGGAGGGCCTGACGTCCTGGACGAGTCAGTCGACCCCGGGGGACGCCTGCCGACGGAGGGAGCGGCGGCCCTGGACGGTGAGACGCGCGTTACCGTCGCCGTCGTCGTAGGGGCGGTCGCCGCCGCCGCCGCCGTCGGTGCCGGTGGCGTCTGCGATAACAAGGGGCCACAATTTGCGCGAAAGGGAGGAGAAGTAGACTGTGCTTTTGCTTGTTATCGCCCTTTCTCGAAACGCAACACATGAACCCTTCTGTAAGGCTCCCGCTTCCTTTTAAGGGACGGGCGGCGCAGGGGAAGTCCCTCGACCTGGGACCTCGCCGACGCCCGCCGTACCCCGACGGTCGCCCCGCGAGCCGCAGGGCCTCGGCCCCGTGACGCCCGGCCGCGGGCCGGCAGGACGGCGAGGACGACGACGACGACACGGGCCCGCGGATGCCCCGACGCCGCGGACCGCTCCGCCTCCGTGGGTAGGAGATAGACACCTTCTGACCATTCACCTTCCCTCAGGGGGTCACGAAGGGTAGAAGTGTAGACCCAGGTGTAGTGCTTTGACGACCCGAAGTCCTCCCTGGGGACACGAAGAACTACTGGACCCACACGACCCTAGGATTCCATTTTTCATACTAAGGATCCTCCGTTTAATCCAGCACAGGCTCCGACAATCCTTTCCTCTTGGATTATTGATTTTCCGTAATCACTCAGTGACCTTACTATAAAGGGAGTGTCGAAGTATCAATTACTCCCGTTGGTTGCGACGTGAAAGTATTAATTCGCGTAATAAAAATTGGAGACACAAGAGTAAGACAAGCCTGAAAGAATTTATATAAAGACCGTTTCTCGTTCGTTTGTAAATCGGGGCCAAAAATAAGACACAATTCCGCTTGTCAAGTGAGGTACGGTACTACATATGCCTATGTCTGAATTTAAACAATTCACATCGAATACACCCTGTGCACCTTTGTTCGGTTCACTCCCGTACAGATTGTCAATTTCCGTTTACCCCGCGGTTACTCGACCGACTCTGGAACATTTCGAGTTAAGAATTACTCACTTAACGCCCCAAGAATTTCACACAATAACAATCCTACAAATCCAAATTTGAAAAGGACAGGACTTTTTTTAAAAAACGAAACAAAAGTTGGTCGGTTGTTTTCGTTCGTCGATTAACGGGGAACCTTAGAGGGTCGTTTCACGACTGATCTCCAGGACCACCCCGTCACTGTCCGTCCTTTTGTTATGGTTTACTCCTTAATGGTGAGGAGAGGACCCCGAGGAGAGAGGAGATTTCCTGCGACTCTTAAGAAGTCGACTGGACTTTGAAGAACAAATATCCTTCTTTCACCCTTCGTAATACGAATCACGAAGACCGATCCCTACTTAATTCTCAAAGAACCGTCACGGATTTGTAATTCTCTTCCTACGTGATCTATACTCCTCCCTTCCATATAATAACCAGTACCCTAGTGTTTACTCAACGCCTCTCACAGAGACTGGACTGAAGTCGACAAAAATCTCGAGATTCCGTCTCTGTTTAATCAGACACGATGTTATTGTAACTATAGGATTAAAAAATATTTTTTTAACAACGTAGACACATCGTTGAATCACTTCTCTAACTTATCTTTGAATAGACTTCGGTTTCATGTATTAAACGGAGTCTTACAACGTACTTTATTGTGTGTACATGTGTACAAACAAATCTTTTCGGAAAACCTATAATCACACTCAGTAAGAACAATGGTGAACTTCAAATTTCTAGTTGTCTAATCAACTCTTTCTACTTTAGTTTAATTAAAAAAAGGTAAATTTCTCAACTTCTAGAGACTAAATCGATTTCGGTCCCAAGTTTAAATATGAAAATTTCATGGTTCTCGACTCGTCATTAAGTCTAGTTTCTACTCAGATTCTTCGTAAGTGACATGTCTTAGACTCCACGGTTATACACAGTTATAGTTACAGTACTACCTTTATATTCGGTTATTTGATCACCTTTCGAGTCTTCTCGTTCCTATACCTCTGGAACTAAGGTCACAGACAAGGTCGAGAACGAGGGAAGTCCTTGCAACCTTACAGTGAATTGAAAACTAGAGGTCAAATGGGTAGACGGACATTTATACTGGAAGAGGACTGATAAGGAGCATAATACTTCTACTTTACTCACTCACTACTCTTACACTAGAAATTTGAAATCTCAATATACGTACCCTTTTATATTCGATCATATTACTCCTATTACATTAGAGAAAATACCACTCGGAACCAAACCACTTTTTTTTTACCACTTAATTTATCCTCTCGTTCTATTCTTGGAAAATTAAAAAAAAAGACCTCCCTTTCATCTGAAATGATATAGATACTTCCTTGACTCTCATCAATAGTCTCCTTTATCCCTTATAAATTTCTTCTCCCTATGTGACATTTACTTTTATATCTCTACTATCTTAGTATTAACAAGAAGTAAATTACCGTCATTCCTCTGTCCGTCCCTAAACCCTCTCTTTTACTCCACTCTATCAGAATTCTAAGACCACCCTATTCGAACTAGAACCATCTTGTCTAATAAATCTTAGTGTAATAACCACTCTAGTAACTTAATTTCACTAAATCACTTTTCATGTGACCTACTTCTCGACTCTCTCCTTGAGTTGTGACACAAACAGTGATAGTTCAAAATCTTACAACCGTTCCAGTAAGTTACTGAAACCAAGAACCAAAGGATAAAACACTATAAATGACTAATCCTTTCTACTATGACTTTCCGAAAAAGTTGGGATTTCATACACGTGTACGACGACGACGACGTCGACGGTTCAGCGAAGTCAGCACAGGCTGAGACACGTTGGAGTCTCTGTCGTCGGTATGTATGTGGTATTTGTGTCGATATACGTATATATATGTGTATATAATTGCTTAGATATGTATATCCCATATATATATATGTATTACACATTCCAAATCCTATGTATCATATATATATATTTCAAAATAGATATTCCGTAAAAATTAATTAAAAAATTTCAGTCAAGTGTTGTTTCTCACCAACTCCTGAGTGACACACTGAATGTACTTCAGTGATACCACCTTCTAATTCTAGGACAAAAGGGACGGGAGTTGTTTCAGGTCAACTTATTATACGTTGTCGACGTTGTCCCGTATGGTATGAGTACTTGCCTTGTGATACTCTCGTTTCTTCAACACATCGACTATCTTCCTTTGTTGTTTTTATATTCCGTACTCTATGTTATAAGTATCCAGAATATTCATAACCTCGAGTTCAGACCTTATAAACCACCCTTACTTACCTAAATCACGATTACTCTTCTCAACCCGGTCTAACATTGTTTTGAAAGTTGGATACTATTTCTGCAATCTTAGATTGGATATTCGACCACCTTAGGTAATATTGAATCTCGTCTCATCGACAAGGGCCATTTAAAATTCAAGAACGGAGTACCGGTGTCTTAAATTACTCTATGTCAACTATCCATTCTTCACCTAAACAAATCTCTTTTTGTGCGAGGTGTCTGGTCTCACACCCGGTAGAGTCTTCCGTTCTCCGGGATTTTGTACTGAACCAATCAAAAATACCTGACCCGTTAAAATATCCGATTACCCACCCTCCCCCAAAGGGACCACTGAAGTCGTTATTTCTTAGTAGGACGGTCATGTCCTCTGAGACCAAATCGCGGACCCAACCCTTATAGGAGACCTTTTCCTTTACCGTTGGGTGAGGTCATAAGAACGGACCCTTTAGGGTACCTATGTCCTACGGACCACCCGATAACAGATACCCCAGCTTTTTTTCCTCCTGTACTGAATTGATGTTGTTGTAGTTACTCTCTCTTTGACAACTTTCTCGGACTGTTTCACACCAGTCTTGTCCAGGTTTCTTTTACGGTCATCCACGATTTACTTCTTCTATAGAAGCCTTCCCCTACCCCCGTGTTTCATATTCTGTAAAGACTCTCAGACTTTTCCCTAATACTTTATAAAGTCTTTTCTAATCACCTTCCTCCTTGATTATTCTATTAAGAAAACCCTTTTATGTAAAATTCATCTTATCACCTCTATCTTAGAACCAACTTATTATTTGGTCTATCACCCTTTCAATATAACTATGTCACTCATTGGTTGACCATAAATTCAGAGAGATGTTGTAACAACGAAAAGTTGTCTCTTTTTTGGGTTTTATATTCTATAATTTAATATTTTCATTTACAAAGTTGTCAAAATACATGTCAATTTTCCATTGAAAATTATGAACTTTTTGTATAAAGTATGTACGTCTCAATCTCTTGAATGTAATAAGTCAACTCGAGTCAAGTCAGTGAGTCAACACAGACTGTTAAACGCTGGGGTACTTAGCGTCGTGTGGTCCGGAGGGACAGGTAGTGGTTGAGGACCTCAAGTAAGTCTGAGTGCAAGTAGCTCAGTCACTACGGTAGGTCGGTAGAGTAGGAGACAGCAGGGGAAGTGGAGGACGGGGGTTAGGGAGGGTCGTAGTCTCAGAAAAGGTTACTCAGTTGAGAAGCGTACTCCACCGGTTTCATAACCTCAAAGTCGAAATCGTAGTAAGGAAGGTTTCTTTAGGGTCCCGACTAGAGGAAGTCTTACCTGACCAACCTAGAGGAACGTCAGGTTCCCTGAGAGTTCTCAGAAGAGGTTGTGGTGTCAAGTTTTCGTAGTCAAGAAGCCACGAGTCGGAAGAAGTGTCAGGTAGAGAGTGTAGGTATGTGCTGGTGTCCTTTTTGGTATCGAAACTGATCTACCTGGAATCAGCCGTTTCATTACAGAGAACAAAACTTATACGATAGATCCAACCAGTATTGAAAAGAAGGTTCCTCATTCGTAGAACCTTCCACTTATTAAATGACAATAACTATTCACAATCTGTCAAAAAGAAAAATTATAAGAACTCATACCTTAACAAAGTCATTATTAATACCGATTAATATAAATGGATCGTTAAGGTTTACTTCACGTAATTTGTTTCATACTAACTGAATTGTACTCAGTCTGTTTTTTACCATTTATGTAGGTTGAAATTAGTTAAATCCGACGTCTATATATAAAAGTTTTTTCAAAATTACTTTATTAACTTAAATAAAAAATAAAAAAAAGAAAAACTTTATATATAAATAAAAAAATTAAAAAATTAAAAAAATTAAAATTTTGGAAATTAAGAATGTACGTAAGGGTTTGTACTTGGGGGGAGGGTGGAGGGAGGGGTATTGTAGAGAGACCCAGTAGGGGTACGTCATTTTAGGTTCTTTATCTATGTGTGAAGTCAAGTCGACAAGTCAGTACAGACTGAGAAACACTGGGGTACCTGACGTCGTACGGTCCGAAGGGACAGGCAATGGTTGAGGGTCTCTAATAAGTTTGAGTACAGGTAACTCAGTCACTACGGTGGGTCTGTAGAGTAGGAGACAGCATACGACGGAAGTTAGAAAGGGTCGTAGTCCCAGAAAATGTCACTCAGTGAAGAAACGTAGTCCACCGGTTTCATAACGTCGAAGTCGATGTGGGATCGATGGGTCGAAGTCTATGTGTGATCGGTAAAAAGTCTTAGTCCACTACTTCTACATATATATTGATCAAGACTCAAAAAGAAGTTCCTTTAAGAGTGTAATTCGTGAAAACTGGACCCAAGTAGGTTACGTTCTGTCACGATAATTACTGACAGTGATACACGAAATATGTCAATTAACGTGTATTTTTTTTGACAAAGTAGTCAAATTTTATTTTCTTTTCCATAATAGAAAAAAAGAAAGACACGATTACATTTTATAAGACGTTACATATACTTTTTTATCCGTAGAATCAGAATCTTTCTTTCTTTCTTTCTCTTCAACGAGTCAGTGCAGGTTGAGAAACGCTGGGGTACTTGACATCGGGTGGTCCGAGGAGGTACGTACCTTAAAAGATCCGTTCTCATGACTTCACCCAACGGTAAAGGAAGAGGTCCCCTAGAAGGGTTGGGTCCCCTAGCTTGGACCCAGAGGACGTAATACCCGTCTGCGAAATCACAGACTCGGTGGTCCCTTATTGTATCCGCTCTCCTTACAATAAGGTCCATCACCCTTGTATTGCAACTATAATAGAAATTTTTTTTTCAAAACGCAAAGTCAACACTAATATTAAACAGAATTAAACCTTACACTGTGTCAAACGAATAATTTACTTCTTATCTCTTCCTCGTCTCCCTCCCTACCTGTGTCACAGGTCCCTACCTGTCCTACCTGTCTACTAGTTGTGGTTAATTAAACCTTATTGTATCTAGTTGTACAAAAAAAGTACCATGGATACCTTAATAAAGTAGTGGGACTTATAAAAAAAAGTAGGGGTCATACCTATTTGTGGAACATAAGACATCCTCAAAAGACTCCTAATTCATATTATTGTTTACATATATGAACATCTTATGAAGTATGTATAACTCTGAAGTTATTTACAATTCCATATAATAACGATAATAAGATAATATTTTATCTTACCAATGAATTAAAATACTGGACATCATTCAGATTATTTCACGGTATCGAAAGACATTTCCTAGACAAAAAACATTTACGTGATCTTTAACGTGTAACTATGTTAATATCACGATCTATAAGGTCGTTTAATATTCTCTTCGTAGTAACACCTTACCTTTCTAGTACCTAAAACTTTAGACTGTTTAGTAAAATTTAGAACGGAGAAGGAAGAACAACTTTAATGAATTTGGGACTGAAAAAAAGAATGGAACCTGACCACTGTCCCCAAGACTTTAATCTCCCGTAAACATCTCAAAATTTTCCATCATTGATCACAAATCGTATCATGGATTTTATATCACTGATATGAATTTTTTTCCAATCAAGAAAAGGGTAAGAAATGGAAAAAGAGAGGATTTTTACAGTATTGAACTTCCTCATAATGACTAGGTTGTGTAAGTAGGTAAAAGAGGTTGATTCTTTGTGGTCCTGTTTGTTTGGTTTAGATCTTTCTTTACAAAATAACATCTGAACAGAAAAAAACAACAATAAATTAATGAAACCGAAAATGTACATCTGTCGCACCTGGTTTCTGGTAGTTTTATAAGACTCGACGTTTAAGTCCCACTTAATATATTTATATTAAAGATATGAAATAAAACATATCACAGAATTCTAAAGATGTCTTAGACTTGAAAGTGTAAGAACGTCAATAGTAACAGTGATCACGAAAGGTTTAATAAGTGTCATCTTAACGAACACCAAATACTAAACAAATTGTAGGATCCACTAATAAATTTATTTTTTTTTAGATGTCAAACACAGGATAAAAGGACGAGCAGAAAGAGTCGTATGTATCGTGTCAATCACAAGGTTAAAATAATGCTCGAATAACTAATAGACCAGGTTTTTAGTATACGAGTCCTACACACTTCCAAATTATCGAGTTACCTGACACCATTGTGACTAGTGAGGATTTTTGTGTGCGATCATTTCATTACGAGTTTTAAGAGGTTCGGTCCTAAGTCGTTATGCACTTGGCACTTGAAGGACTACAAGTTCGACCAAAATCTTTTCCGTCTCCTTGGTCTCTAATTTAACGATTATAGAAGACCTAGTAGCTTTTTCGTTCTCTCAAGGTCTTTTTGTAGATAAAGACGAAATAGCTGATACTGTTTCGGAAACTGACACACCTAGTGTTATTTGACACCTTTTAAGAACTTCTCTACCCTTATGGTCTGGTGGATTGGACGGAGAACTCTTTAGACATACGTCCAGTCCTTCGTTGTCAATCTTGACCTTTACCTTGTCTGACCAAAGTTTATCCTTTTCCTCATGTAGTTCCGACATATAACAGTTTGACGAATAAATAGAATATACGTCTCATATAATACTCTTTGCGACCTGACCTTCTTTGTGTTCGACCTTAGTTCTAACCTCTTTATAGTTAGTGGAGTCTATACGTCTACTGTGGTGGGAATACCGTCTTTCACTTCTCCTTGGTTTTTCGGAGAACCACTTTCATTTTCTCCTCTTACTTTGTCAACCGAATTTCGAGTTGTAAGTCTTTTGATTCTAGTACCGTAGGCCAGGGTAGTGAGGTACCCTTTATCTACCTCTTTGTCACCTTTGTCACAGTCTGAAATAAAAAAACCCGAGGTTTTAGTGACGTCTACCACTAACGTCGGTACTTTAATTTTCTGCGAATGAGGAACCTTCTTTTCAATACTGGTTGGATCTACCGTATAAGTTTTCGTCTCTGTAATGAAACGGTTGATTCCAGGTAGATCAGTTCCGATACCAAAAAGGTCATCAGTACATACCTACACTCTCAACCTGACACTTCTTCCGACTCGTGGCTTCTTAACTATGAAAACTTGACACCACAACCTCTTCTGAGAACTCTCAGGGAACCTGACGTTCCTCTAGGTTGATCAGGTAAGACTTCCTCTAGTCGGGACCCTAAAGAAACCTTCCTTACTACGATTTCGACTTTGAGGTCATGAAACCGGTGGAGTACGCTTCTCAACTGAGTAACCTTTTCTGAGACTACGACCCTCCCTAACCCCCGTCCTCCTCTTCCCCTGTTGCCTCCTACTCTACCGACCTACTGTAGTGACTGAACTACCTGCGTTCAGACTCACTTGAGGCCCTCTACCACTACTTGTCCCTCCGGACGGCACGACGCTAAGTACCCCAGCGTTCCTCAGCATGTCCTGACTCGCTGACTTGACTTGACTTGGGACCTCTTCCTTTACCCTTGGATGAGGTGATAAGAACGGACCTATTAGGGTACTTGATCTCCTCGGACCTCCCGATGTGAGGTATCCCAGTGTTTCTTAACCTGTGTTTACTCGCTGACTTGTACGTAGACCAAACGTTTTATTATTTTCTGGGTCACACTTGACTCCAATTCTCAAGACACCTCGTCGTGTATGACTCCAGAAAAAGACGCAAAACAACAATATATTCTTTTCCACCCTTCTCTGCCTATCCCACTCCACGACCACAAGACTAATCCAATAACCCCTTCACACTATACGAAACTTAGGAAAATCCTCCTTTACTTCGGAGAGTTAGAGACTAAATTCAAACTTACTCCTGTGACCTGTCACCCAGGAAGACCTTACCCTCTCACCTTCGGAAGTCCGAAGGATTATATTTCCGTGTAATCGCTCAAGAAATTATTGTCTTCGCGACCCCTTCACCGTAGGTCCTTTTATGTAGAAAGGATAGTGTTCGCATAGTACCCCACACTCAATCTCCACGGTCACTCAGTATTGCATCCCTAAAAAAAGATGAAAAGAAGTAACCTTGAAATGTGAACTGTGAAATCTTACTTAATTTTACTACTTTTTATTTCCTTAAACGTAAATTAGGGGTTTATGGATTCGTTATTCTTTTCATGAAATAAATTTCCTTCTCTATAAGGGACCATCGAGTCGACCATTTCTTAGGTGGACGTTACGTCCTCTGGGGTCAAGCTAAGGACCCAGTCCTTCTAGGGGACTTCTTCCCTATAAGAACCGAAAGAGACCACCGTGTCTGTTATTTCTTATGCGGACGTTACGTCCTCTAAGCCTAAGACAGGGACCCAACTCTTCTAGGGGACTTTTTCCCTTGTCGATGGATAAGGTCATAAGAACGGACCTCTTAAGGTACCTGTCTCCTCGGACCGTCCGATGTCAGGTACCTCAGCGTTTCTCAACCTATACTGGTTCGGTGAAAGTGAAGGGAAACGAATATTGTTAATTTTTATTGAGTCATTCCTCTCACCTCTTTTTTACTTATGAATTTTGTCACTATGGTTTTCATTACAGACAACGAAGACTATACAGGAACGTGGATTGGTTTACCTACAGAAGAGTAGAAGATCTTCTTGACAACTCGATTAACCATAAAACGTATTAAATTGCACACTTTAGTAGTAGAAACCCTTTAGTAAAAATAACCGAGATATAATAACTTAGTCGACATGATACTCTTTTCTTTATTCCCGTCTACCTCTTTTAGTATTTACTTTTGTTATATTTCTATTGGTAAAAGTTTACCGTGTATATTAGCTCATCACAAGTCTACCCGAGAACAAGGCCCTCGGTAGTCTCTCTCTCTACCAAGTGTATCGTCCACACTGTAGGTAATTAAGTCCTCTTCGATACTTACTGACGATTTTGAACCTTTCTTTTAATCTACGTTCGCTCCTGTTGTTTTGTTCCTCTCTTTTTTGTCCGTTTAGTAAACGTAAGAAAATTTTCGATAAAAATTATCCGAAATAAAAACTCGTCAACTCTAAACATTTTTTAATTCACCTTCAAGTCTCAAGAGTATACGGGCGGAGTAGGAGAGAGGTTAAGAGGGATAATGATTGTAGAATGTAATCACACCATGTAAACAATGTTAACTATTCGGTTATAACTACGTAATAATAATTAATTTCGGGTCTCAAACATAATATCAAGTAAAATATACTCCTAAGTGAGATTAAATGAAACCCACTAAAATTTGTTTATGTATTACTGTACATAAGAGATTTCATCCATACCTGATAATGTCACAGTAGGTTTCATCAAAGTGACGGGATTTTATAGGAAACACGAAGTGTACAAGTAGAGATGTAGACAGGCAGAGAGGAGGGTTTAACGACCATTGGTTACTAGAAAAACGACATAGGTATGTATCCGTAAAAGTTCTGACAGTACGTCAACCTTCGAATGTCATACACCGGGAAAGTCTAAGACAGAGTGAGTTATTACACTAGATTCAAGGAGGAAAGAAAAGTACCAAACTATTGAGTAAATAAAAAATTTAAATATAAATTAACTTACTAGTAGCAAAAGATTACACCACGACCGAGGACGGTATGTTGTCGCACTTAGTAGGTATTCATATGTATCCAGGGGAGAGAGAACTTGGAGGGGGGTGGTTGGTAGGGGTGGAGATCCAACAGTGGCTCGTGGTCCAACTCGAGGGACATAAAATGTTGTCAAAAGCAATCGTTAGATAAACTGTATACCCTTATATGTACAAAGTTACGATAAGAGAGTTAAGTAGGGTAGGAGAGGAATGGGGAAACACAGGGTTCATACAAGAAATACGGACTTAGAGATAAGGACGGGATGTTTAAGTAAGTAGTCATGGTAAAAAGATCTAAGGTACATATACATAATTATATGTTATGAAAAAAGTTATAAGGTAACACACCTATATCGTGCCAAATAGGCAAATGGATAACTTACTGTAGAACTAACGAAGGTTCAAAATCTTTAATACTTATTTCGACGAAATAGGTAGATATAGGTATACGTCTAAAACACACCTGGACTAAAAAATCGAGAAAACCCATTTATGGTCCCTCACACTAACGACCTAGTATACAATTCTCATACAAATCAAACGATTCCTTGACGGTTTGACAGAAGGTTTACCATAGTAAAACGTAAGAACGGTCGTCACTTACTTTTAGGGAGAACGAGACGTAGGATCGGGGCAACAGTTACAAAACTCAAAATCGAGAAATTTGTCCGTACGTCAACATGGAAGAACAATAAATTTATCCGCACGTCAACAGAAAAGAAGAATAAAAGTGAACGGTAAGGAATTACTCTCTATACTACAACTCGTAATAGAAAAGTAGAACAGTAGGCGTACAGAAGAGACCATTCCCTAGACGTCAGAAAAGTAGTGTATTTACTTTTATCATGTTCAGCCATCTTGAGGATAAATTACCTCAAGTTTCGGAGTTAGGTCGGACACGACGTGCATGAGGTAAGAAGAACAACGAGACTACTACACAGAGTGTCCCTTTGTGTTAACAAGTATATTTGTCTTTTGTATATATCCTTAATTCCTATTCTTTCGANAGAAAAGTAGTGTATTTACTTTTATCATGTTCAGCCATCTTGAGATTAAATTACCTCAAGTTTCGGAGTTAGGTCGGACACGACGTGCATGAGGTAAGAAGAACAACGAGACTACTACACAGAGTGTCCCTTTGTGTTAACAAGTATATTTGTCTTTTGTATATATCCTTAATTTATTTCTTAATTACCTCTACACACATGTGAACCAGCTCAAGACGGAACTTACCCTTTGAAACCCTCTCTCCAACTGTCGTTGCCTGTTATGGAACTTTCTCTTCGTTTACCGGACTATATCGTCGGACGTTCGAACACTCTAAAAATTCACATGACACTTACAGAATATAGAGATCGAGTGAGACCAGACCAAGTATTTAATGTATGTATCGATGGATAGGTGAGCAAGAACACACCTCCTTCGGTCCTCGACCGTCTTTCAGCTCCACATTATAGGAAGACTTGAAGACCCCTTGTCACCTCCAGGTGACAGGACTTCGGTACCCCTTCGACTGGACTTTTGGTCCAACAGTTCCAACCAGACGGTCAGTCTAATGAGGGTGTCTGGAAGGGTACTTGTGTTTCACGACTCGTGGTGGTCTTACCCTCATCGTCCCACTACTGAGTCTTCACCCATCAAACACACGTGTTCCCATCTTTATATCGGTGGTTTAACGAGACCACTCTGTCGGACTATCTTTTAATCGAAAAGGTTTGTTTACATAGTCCGTGTCCACACCTAATACATCAACCTTACCAAATTAGATACCATATACCGGTTACGCCCCGATAGATTAACACCGGGTCAGACCTATTCTTCAATGGGGAATCTAATAATGTCGTCCTCGTTATCGACCACTGACGTCGACACTTTAATTTTCTGTGAATGAGGAACCTTCCTTTTAATACTGGTTGGATCTGTCGTATAATTTTTCGTCTCTGTAATGAAACGGTCATTTCCAGACAGAGTAGTTCCGATACCAAAAAGGTCATCAGTACATACCAACGCTCTAAGTCTGATATTTCTTTCGACTCACAGTTTCTTAATTACGAAAACTTGACACCACAACCTCTTATGAGAACTCTCAAGGAACCTGCCGTTCCTCTAGGTTGGTCAGGTAGGACTTCCTCTAGTCAGGACCCACAAGTAGCCTTCCTGACTACGATTTCGACTTTGAGGTTATCAAACCGGTAAACTACGTTTCTCGACTGAGTAAACTTTTCTGGGACTAAGACCCTTTCTAACTTCGGTCCTCCTCTTCCCCTACTGTTTGCTACTCTACCAACCTACCGTAGTGGCCGAGTTACCTGTCCTCAAACTCATTTAAGACCCTCAACCACTACCTGTCCCTCCGAACCGCACGACACCAGGTACCCCAGTACTTCTCGACCTGTGTTGACTCACTTGACTTGACTCGTTATCGACCCGTAAGACTCATAACGTCTACCTATCCAAACGTTCATACAAGATATCGTACGGACGATTTTTTACCGTAGTCTCGTGTTTACCACGGACAAACCCAAGGTGATACATTTTTAATAAAAATCAAAAGAGATGGTTTTAGTTTCTCACACGGATATTTACAGTTTCCCTGGGAGACATAAGTCATGAAGGGAAACTGTTACTTGCTCTCACCAACGTCTCTTAACTTGGATATAGAAAAATAAAATTAACCAAGTAAAACAAAGAAACATAAATGTATAAAAATTAGCTCAATCTCAACTACACGTTATAATACTTCAAGTCCCTATGTCGTATCACTAAGTGTTAAAATTTTTAATATGAGGTAAATATCAATACTTTATAACGATATAAGGTACACGACGTGCTATACAGGAACTTCGAATAAATAAAGTATATATCATCAAACAATGGATAGTTAGGTAATGAGGCTAGAACAAGAAGGGGTGAAACAGAGGGGTGACCATTAGTGATCAAACAAGAGATATAACCACTCAAATCAAAGAAAGAAACCCAGTATAAGTGTTCGAACAAAATAAAAAATCCAAGGTGTATGTTCACTATAGTATGTCACAAACAGAAAGAGACTGAATAAAGTGATTTATATTATGAGAGGTTCAGGTAGGTACAACAACATTTACTGGTCTAAAGGAAGTAAAATACCGACTCATCATAAGGTAACACACAGATATATATATATAAAGTAGAGCTTTACTTTATTTGTGACTAACGAGTCGTCAATTTATTTATATACACACACGCAAACGTACACATACATTATTTATCTTCTTCTACAAGGACTCCTCTGAAAACTCGACCTATCTGCACTTAGAACTGGATTAAAACAACAAATAATTCTTACACTAGAGACTAGAGAGACAGAGAACAAGGAGTCTGTATGGTATACATACTCCAACCATAGAAGGGGAGGTCCAATAAAATTCCCATTGAACTCTCTTTAGACATCACGTGAATCCACTACGGACCGTGTGTAGTGCCGAGTATGTGCAAGAGAGAATGAACCGTACTAGGACGACACTCGATACTTACGGAGGAGAGACCCTGCCTCAAACAAAGGACCTAGGAGAGACGTAAGAAAGGAAGTAAAACTAAGAAGAAAGAAGAACGTAGACGGAAAGTTCTAAGAGACGTTGGCTACAACGAGGGGAAAGAGGGACGACAGTCTCGGTGGGTGCATCAACGTTTTCGGAGACAAAACGAGAAACGTCTCAAAAGTTTCATCAAAATTTTGTCTCAGTAAGATGGAATCACAAAATAAAAATGACACTACCACGTATAGAAACGGTACGTTTCTCACGACCTCCACACTGAGAAATTGACCCCACCATACAAGGTTTTAAGGTAACACACTTTTGTGGATTCTTATAAGAACCGTTCTGAAAGGACCAGACACTACGACACTCACTTTCCCACATCCTTTACGTGTCAGTTACGACTCCGAAGGAAAGAGTTCCAAGAGAAAGGAGAGGATATCAAGTAACAGAGAAAGCAAGGGAGGAAAACAGGGAGGGAGACATACATTTACCTTCACAGCACATATACGAGACACATAGAACACATATATATTTATAGGATGAATGTGTGGAGTCACATACACCAAGTTTTAGAAGAATTCCTTTAATTTACCAAAGAGTCAAACCTCCTCTCTACCAATAAGATGTCAAAATACGGTTAATGTCGGACAAATCGACATATAAGGGATTTAAAAATATCGTAAATATTTTAATACTATCTTAATGTTATTTTTAAATTACATGGTAATGTTCGTATGTATACGTACGTGCGTATATGGATCTATGTATTTACGTACGTTGTATTGTATGTGTAGGATTATCGTGTTAGTAAATACCAATTTACGTGTCTTGAAGTGGACAATAGACTATAGTACCTTTAATAATATGGAGGAGTGTACACAAAATATAGATCATAAATATCTCCACTCAAAAATTTTACATACGTTTCTCTTTATGAAAAGTGATTTTATAATTAATGTTTTAAATATAATTTTGAAATAAAATCTTTTAAAACGGTTAAATTATAAGCAGCCCTCGGTTGAGTACATATTCTAGAGTAATGTACTCAGGAACGTAATGAAGGGTGATTGAATATCGAAAATAAAATTCTAAGAAAAATACAGAGTGGTAGAAGGACACAAACGGAGAGACCACGGACTCGTCCGAAGTTTGACGTTAGGGACACGTCTAAAGGTTCTTCATGAAAAGAAGATTATCGTGACGACAAGTCTTACAGGTCAGTGTAACAAATATACTTCATAAAGAATATCTATCAAATGTGACTAACCCGATAGTAATTCCGTCATGTGCAGTGTTGGAGTCCACCTTACTACGTCTAATTAATAACAAAATAAGATGTACACATATACATTTTACACATATAGGTTACATAAAAAAGATACCCTTTATATCAAATGAGTGTCGGTGATATAATGTGTTGAGGTCCACTGAGAAAAGAAGTAGTTAAACACAACTAGTCCAAGTTAATTCATTTTGACCGTTGACGGATCTCGGACAGAATACGGTTCCAGACACGATCCACGACCTCGAGTTTGTATGTGTCGTGTATTTGGGTAAAGAAGACTTCAGGGGATAGTACCTACACGAACACGACTCAACGAGTCAGTACAGTTTGAGAAACGTTGGGGTACCAGACATCGGGTGGTCTGAGGACACAGGTACCCCTGAGAGGTCCGTTCTTATGACCTCACCCAACGATACGGGAAGAGATCCTCTAGAAGGGGTGGGTCCCTAGTTTGGGTCCAAGGACGTAACGTCCGATAAAGAAATGGTAGACTCGGTGGTCCATTCGGGGGAATAACACCTATTTATTCATTGATTAAGAATCACTTGAATAACATTTTTGTCTTCGTATATTTTTATATCTTACTCTTTCCCCACTAATAGAATCTCTTCCTCTGTCCCTTTCCTTCTAAGTGTATTATATGTTTAACTTTTTATTTGTTAAATGTTTCACTTGTTCCGATATCTCCCTTCAGGTCCAGTTCTCCTTGTTAACACTTCTTTCATATACTGCGTGTACAGGTCCCCGTCGTCCTTCAAGCCTCCGTACTCCTCTTTCTTCCCTCACGCCCCTGGTGTCGTTTGTCGGACAGTATACCCCGAATCGACGACAAAAATTAAGAAACCTTAGATCTTCGGGTCGAGTTAAACCTACCTATTTTACAACGATTCTTATTTCTATATAAACGTTTATACAGTATACACTTAAATACCTCAAATCTTCTAACAACTAGCATACTGAACTGACAAGATCAAGAATAACGTTTGAACGATACTCGCAACGACAGAAATGATTCATTACAACTAATTTGTGTCAATGAAGTTCTCACCTCATAGGAAAGTCCAAATATATAATCCCACTAAATTATAAAATAGAAAAGGAGATTTCAAAACTAAGTCAAGTTAAGTCAAGTCAGCGAGTCAGTACAGGCTGAGAAACGCTGGGGTACTTAGCGTCGTGCGGTCCGGAGGGACAGGTAGTGCTTGAGGGCCTCAAGTGAGTCTGAGTGCAGGTAGCTCAGCCACTACGGTAGGTCGGTAGAGTAGGAGACAGCAGGGAAAGGGGAGGACGGGGGTTAGGGAGGGTCGTAGTCTCAGAAAAGGTTCCTCAGTTGAGAAGCGTACTCCACCGGTTTCATGACCTCAAAGTCGAAACGTAGTAAGGGAGGTTTCTCTAGGGTCCCGACTAGAGGAAATCTTACCTGACCAACCTAGAGGAACGTCAAAACTAATCTGGTTACAACTTTACTTATTTGGACTTTAGATACATAAAAACAGACTCTTCAGTCATTGTCTCTTATATTTACTGACTTCACCTGGTCGGTACCACATTTCCGACCAATTCGAGTGAGAAGAGATACCTCTGAACCAATTAATTTCTTCGATGTGTCGAAGAGTGAGACGACACCCAGATAGACAACTCCAGGTAGTAAATCTCTACCCCAAGTCGACTTTTTCAAGAGCATTCCCTGTTAAAGGTTAATTCAGTACAGGTTGAGAAATAACTGGGATACCTGATATTGGACATCTGAGGACAGGTACTCTAAAGGGTCCGTTCTTACGATCTCACCCAACGGTAAAGGAAGAGGTCCCTTAGGAGAGCTGGGACCCTAACTTGGGCACAGAGGGCGTAACCGTCCGTCTAAGAAATGGTGACTGGGTGGTCCCTTCGGGTATTGTCTGTTATGACATACGGTCTATGTCACAGATCACTCGGTCTTAACCTAATACCCCGCGATCAAGTGTCAGAAACAAACTGGTAGTATAGTTCAGAAATTTGTACACTCCAAATTGGTATCCTACCTTTTCTATAATTTGTTTTAACAAAAACTCAAACTCTTACTGATTCTACTCTTATATGCTTTGAGGTTTTAGTTTCATAGACTTGTCAGGACAAAGGTCACTCGTAGTTGTAAAGGGAGGTGAGTTGTACGACACGCAGTAAGTAAGAATAATTACTTGTACGGAGTACCTTACTTTCTCTGATCATCCTCGTTCCGTAAACGACGGAACGCGACCACACATATTAGTGTTTTTACGTCGCCTCTAGTATCTCAAGTTAGAGTGATATTTTGTCGAAGAAGACTGTCGAACGTCACCACTGACATGTGGAGATTAACCACGCGGTAGTCTGACGTAAACCTAAATACCTTAGTGTATTAAATATCCCTTTCGAAACTCACGACGATTCTATGTAAAGAGAGGGACAGAGCATGACGTTCTAAATTATATTGAAGGAATCAAGACAACCGAACAAAACATGTTCGTGACCTAAATCTGACGAACTCGACACCTTTCAGGTGACATTCTCTTATTTATAATTTCTCGTCTATTGCACCAGAAAGTTTGTACCACTAGTTCGAGAGGTGTGGCACCCGTAGTACTACAGGGTTTAGTACAGGCTTTAGAGTCTCGAGAGTTCTAGTAAGAAGAGTTTCATTAAAACAGAGAATTATCTTAGTACATGTTCGACTTAGTTAAACTACTGAATTACTTTTTACACTTATAATCTCCTTTCTTACTAAGAACATGAGCAGTGACATCTATTCTGCTTAGTGAAAATAACCGGTATACGACTCATAATCTTAACGACAGTGTCTCGGTAAAAATTGTCAACAAAAACCTGTATTAAGTCTACGGTATGTCAAGTGGGTAAATTACACACGTTAAGTTATCGAAAACCATATAAGTGTCTCAACACATAGGAAGTGGTGTTTGTCGATATCTTATAAAAGTAAAGAGGGTCTTCTTTAGGAAATGGGGAGTCGGGAACGAGGGTTTGAGGGTAAGATAAGACAGTGTGGGTCGGGGTCCGTTCATGATTATATCAAAGGTAGAGAAAGACAAATGGATGAGACCTGTAAAATATATTCATCAGTATGAACTACACTAGAAAACACTGACCTAAGAGAGTGAATTGTATAAAATTCCCAAGCAGGCACAACATCATACGTCATCATGAAGTAAAAATTATAAGGTAAATATACCTATATGGTGTAAAAATTTTAGGTAAGCAGTCAACTACCTATAAACTCAACGTAGGTGAAAACCAGATGTCACGACGATACTTGTAAGTACATGTCCAAAACCACACCGTACATAAAGACAAAGAGAACTTATATATGAGTCCTCACTTTAACGACCCAAAATACTATTTATATAAATTAGTAAACTCCTTGACGGCGACGACGATGACGACGATTCAGCGAAGTCAACACAGGCTGAGACACGCTGGGGTCTNAAAACCACACCGTACATAAAGACAAAGAGAACTTATATATGAGTCCTCACTTTAACGACCCAAAATACTATTTATATAAATTAGTAAACTCCTTGACGGCGACGACGATGACGACGATTCAGCGAAGTCAACACAGGCTGAGCCACGCTGGGGTCTCTGCCGTCGGGTGGTCCGAGGGGACAGGGACCCTAAGAGGTCCGTTCTTGTGACCTCACCCAACGGTAAAGGAAGAGGTTACGTACTTTCACTTTTCACTTTCCCTTCAGCGAGTCAGTACAGGCTGAGAAACGCTGGGGTACCTGACGTCGGGTGGTCCGACGAGGCAGGTACCCTAAAAGGTCCGTTCTCATGACCTCCCCCCACGGTAACGGAAGAGACACTCCTTGACGATCTGACTCGGTATAATAAACATTTTAATAAAAATTGACAAACAAAATATAACCTCATATCAACTCGTCACAACACTACTTGTCAAGTTCACATGTATGTGTACGTAGATAAGGAAAAGTTTAAGAAAAGGGTAAATTCAATGATGGATTATAACTCATCTCAGGGGACAAGATATGTCATCCACGAACAATTAATAGGTAAAATTTATATCGTCACACATATACAATTAGGGTATGAGGGTTTGAGAGGGAAGGGGTTGTAAAGGAGTGACCATTGGTATTCAAGTAAGAGATACTCAGACAAAAATAAAACATGTATTCAAGTAAATATAGTAAAGAACAATCTAAGGTATATATTCGTTATAGTATACTATAAAGAGAAAGAGACTTAAAGAAGAAGTGAGTCATACTGTCAGAGGTCCAAGTAGGTACAACGACGTTTACCGTAATAAAGTAAAAAAATTACTGGCTATAAGGTGACATACATACATGGTACAGAAGAAATGGGTGGGGAGACAACTACCTGTAACTCCAACGAAGGTACAGAATGGATAACATTTGTCACGACGTCACTTGTGACCCTACGTATATAAGAAAACCTGGTACAAAAAGAGACCTATATACGGGTTCTCACCCTAAAGACCTTGTATACTATCGAGATAAAAATCAAGAAATTCCTGGGAGGTTTGACAAGAGGTATCACCCGACATGGTTACATGTAAGGGTGGTGTCACATCCTCCCAAAGGAACAGAGGTGTAGGAGAGGTCGTAAACAACAGACACCTAAAAAGTTACTATCGGTGAAACTGACCACACTCCACTATAGAGTAACATCAAAACTAAACGTAAAGAGATTACTAATTACTACAACTTGTAGAAAAGTACACGAAGAACCGATAAATATACAGAAGAAACCTCTTTACCGATAAACCCAGATTACGGGTAAAAGACTAATCCACAAACAAAACTATAATTAGGTGTATTCGACAAACATTTAAAACCTCTGATTAGGGAACAGTCAGTGTAGTAAACGTTTATAACAGAAGGTAACAAACACAACAGAAAAATAAAACAAATACCAAAAGAAAAGAGACTTTCTCGAAAACTCAAATTAATCCAGGGTAAACAAACAAAATCAAAAATAAAGGTAATAAAAGTATCTGCCTAGTTTTTTTATAACGACGTTAATACAGTCTCTCACAAAACGGATACAAGGGGAGACTCTCAAAACATCACAAATCGGAGTGTAAATCCACAATTTAGGCAAAACTTAAATAAAAACACTTACCACAATTTTGTATAAGACTAAAGTGAAAAAATGTACATCGACAAGTCAAAAGGGTCGTAGCAAATAATTTCTCTGACAGGAAGGAGGGAATATATCACAACGGAGGAAACAGTATCTAATTAACTGGGATCCATACACCCAAATAAAAATCTGAAAGATAGGACAACGTGACTACATACAAAGACAAAAAACGGAAATGATATGACAAAATTACTGACATCAAGACTTCATATATCAGACTGTAGTCCCTCGGAGTAAAATGATCGAGGTAAAAAGAAAAAGTACGAACGAAACTGACAAACCCCAGAAGACACAAAGGTATGTGTAAAATTCTAAAAAAACAAGATCAATATACTTTTTATGGTAACCATTAAACTATCCCTAACGTAACTTAGACATAGACATCTAAAGGAACCCATCATGTCAGAAACTGTTATAACTAAGAAGGTTAGGTACTTGTACCATATACAGAAAAGTAGACACAACATTTTGAAATTAGGTCAACAGAAGACTAACCACTCCGGCACAAGGGAGTGACAACTGACAAACTGGACTCCACTGCGTCGTGACCTTAGACACCCGACAAACCATCCCGAATACCACCGAAGGTCTTCCGGAGAGAGGTCACTCACGAAGGGTCTGGACGAGAACCGTCCGAAGACAGGGGTGGAACACAGCGTCGATGGGGTCGTCGAGACGTTCTCTGGGTGGTCACGGTCGTCCGTCTAGACCGGGTCAGTGACTACCGTACTGATGAGAAAAGAGGACACAGGACAACGTGTGTTCTAGGGTACACACAGGAGTTTCTCACCTCAAAGAAAAAGGGGTCCGGACACTTTCGGGACGTCAGTCTAGAGAGACTGGCAGTTTTAGTCTAAGAAACGTCTGAGGAGAACAACGGGTTGGACGTCCGACCCTTCCGACGACACTCCGAGTCGTGAAAGAGAGGTCACCCTCTTGAATACACACGTCAACAAAGGGTAAGACACACAGTGGGTCAGTCACCCGCACCCTGAGCTAACATAGTACCAACGTGAAGAGAATGGTAGAACGGGACCGAAGGGGCAACAGGAACCTACATCTTATAGAAAAAACCATCCAAGGTCGTAAAGAAACAGTCACCAACAAGTCGTCTATTAACACTAAGGTCACACGAGGTCACTCGTGTTCAGGAAGAAGAGACGTTAGAACTCGATTAGAGGACTCGATATAATAGAAATTGAATCGTGTCGTGTTATACATAATGCAAAAGGTCCTCGAATTTAATACTATATTAATAGTAAACTCTTTTATGTAATTTTAAGGTTATTTTTACATAATACATTAATCTTACATTCATCAACTCTTTATGTTCTTTCACGAAATCCCTTGGCTAAAGTACTTTTATTTTAGTGTAAATCCTCTTTTTAGAACTCATGTGAACTATCCTACGGAACCTTCTTCGAAGAGAACCCCAAAATTAGACTAGTATATCACTTAGAAGTCATTTCCTTTTCATGAACCCTACCCTTTCGACGCTACTCAATTTCTTACTCACCTATTGAATTAGTATACATAAATTTTACGTGTCTTTTTGGATTCACTACGATTACTTTTTAAAATTACAATTACTTAAAATCTTCAACGGGGAAACCACCAAAAACGTTGAATCACCCACATTATTGTTAGGGACGAACATAAGAGTACCATGAGATGTCAAGAGATTCGTGAGTATGAGTTGTACAGGAAAACGATTTAAGAATACTAAAGAAGTAATCACAACCCGTCCTGTATTACAAGAAGACAAAATTACTTTCTTATTTGGGTACAAGGATTCCAGTTCACTAAAAGGGGTTTGACATGAGAATCATATTATGATCGTCAGTCCTATTTATAGAATGACAGAAACTATAATACTGTATTTTTTTTATTTTTAAAATATGTTTTATGAAATTTAATATACGGGATTATAAAATTAACTTATTCTCTATCCCTTTTATAAGAACTCATACAATTCTCATTCGAAATTTATAAATTTCATCGTAATACATCCTATTGTACATCGTAATCCATCTTCCTTCACCGTTGGACGAGGAAATAAGAACGGATCTTTTAGGGTGTCTGTCTCCTCGGACCGCCCGACATCAAGTACCACAGCGTCTCTCAGTCTGTGCTGACTCGTTGACTCTTGTGTACATCATATTTATACTCTGTTATTGTCTGCAAATCAAACTTATGAAAGTCTGTTCGTATCCCTCTACGTCATTTACTAATGTCTGAACCTATAATTATTGATAAAACAGATAAAACATAGAACTAACTCGTAAACTGTCAAAGGAACTCTAAAATTGTAAATGAGATTATTAAAAGAAGGTAAAACATTGTCTTTTATTACTGTACAAAAAAAGATTTATTAAGTAATAGGACATTAGTTTACCTTTGTATAACAGTATAACAAGGTGTTACGTTTCTTAGAATTGTAACATTTCAAATTGATGACGAAGTTCAGTATTGAGTTATAAATTAAAGTCACATAACCACCATAGGAAAAAATAAGGAGAAAAAAATCTCAGAATATACCTAAAACTGACATCCAAAGGAACTGTCACATTGTGTCCTCAAATATGACTTATGGTATTTTGTTTTATAGGGTTTAGAAGGAACGACGACGACGATTCAGCGAGGTCAACACAGGCTGAGACACGCTGGGGTATCTTCCTTCGGGTGGTGAGGAGACAGGGACCCTAAGAGGTCCGTTCTTGTGACCTCACCCAACAATAAAGGAAGAGGTTACGTACTTTCACTTTTCACTTTCACTTCAACGAGTCAGCAGAGACTAAGAAGCGCTGGGGTACCTGACGTCGGATGGTCCGAGGAGGTAGGTACCCTAAAAGGTCCGTTCTCATGACCTCACCCCACGGTAACGGAATGTAGAGGGGTTTACAGGGTGTCTTGAAGAGAGAGACACAACATCAGAGAGTGTTTGTATGCGTGTGTGTACGTCCGTGAACGACTGTGTCAGAGGAAAGGGAGAGGATTCATCAGAGTCCAACGAAAGTAAGAGAAAAATTCGAAAAGAAATGACGACCTGAGAAACATCGGGAAGAGAAGATAATTAAAGGTGGGTAAGACACCAAGGAATATCGAATTCCTTGTTTTAAATATCTATATAATCACTAAACTAAATATTATACATTTTATATTACTACATAATATCTTCATAGTGTCAAACATCAGAAGGAATTCCTCACTTCTAAACGGAAATTTAAATTGACCTAAAAAAAAAAAAAAAAAACCGGTATCAAATTATGTTATCTTTTGTCATTTTCATCAGTCTGGTAGACACAACACAAAACCATGTTATAATGTGAGATGGAAATTAAAGTCCCTTACCAAAAGGTTTATATATTTGACTACGTTAAAGAACTTATCCGAATAATAACTGTTATCTTGACGACTGAACGTCACAGGACATGTCCCTCTGACAGAAAGGTCGACATCTCAAGGAAAGGAAAAGAAGGGTATTTCTCTGTTTCACTTTTGGACGGTCGTAGTAATATAAACGGACGTCCGACACTTTGATACTATATAAGTAACACCTGATGACATTCCCTATGTCGACACTTTACTCGATATTAAATTATGACTTTCATTTTCTTGATCACATTTAAATAAGTTTACTTTAAGCAACGTTTGTAATGTCATTTATCTGAACCTTTGTAAGAGTAAGACAGAGAACATGAAGTTTTTATTGAAAAGACTTCTATGATATAAAATACTGCACTACTTTCTCTACTTTTAATCCCGACATTCACAAGTAATTAAATACACCATCCAAAGAGGATGATCATATCATCCAAAATTTTAAGTTTAAATCTAGATACGAAGTCAAGTCAAGTCAGTGAGTCCATACAGACTGAGAAACACTGTGGTATCTGACGTCGTGCGGTCCGAAGGAACAGGTAGTGGTTGAACGCCTCGAATGAGTTTGAGTACAGGTAGCTCAGTCACTACGGTAAGTTGGTAGAGTGGGAGACAACAGGGGAAGAGGAAGGCGGAAGTTAGAAGAGGTCGTAGTCTCAGAAAAGGTTACTCAGTCAAGAAGCGTAGTATACCGGTTTCATAACCTCAAAGTCTAAGTCGTAGTAAGGAAGGTTACTTATAAGTCCTGACTAGAGGAAATCCTACCTGACCAACCTAGAGGAACGTCAGGTTCCCTGAGAGTTCTCAGAAGAGGTTGTGGTGTCAAGTTTTTGTAGTTAAGAAGCCACGAGTAAAAAGAAATATCAGGTCGAGAGTGTAGGTATGTACTGATGACCTCTTTGTTATCGAAACTGATCTGTCCAGAAACAACCGTTTCATTACAGAGACGAAAAATCCAATCAGTATCGAAAAGAAGGTCCCTCGTTCGTAGAAAACTAAAGGATTTATATCTTGGTTACAGTTTTCAGAGAGAACTGTCTCACCTACCAATTGAGGATTTACCTAGTACTCGTGTAACTTCTTAGCAAAATTAGGAGTTCATACGTCGGTCTTTCTTCAAAAAGAACCTCCTTTTACACCTTATAAGATCTTACAAGATAAAACTTCCAGATATGATTGAAGACATGTCATGTACAGGAATAAAATTCAACACAACACACACACTCACACACACATAAACTATTAAGAGAACCAATTACACGTGTCCTTTAAACCATAGAATTAGTTTTAGACGAATTACCTATCTTCTCTGTAATATGTGTTTAGTGGTTCAAAATTTTATAATATTAGGTTATTCTACATGAATTGTTATTGTAGTATCACGTGTATTAAATTAGACGTCAAATAGCACTACGTATTTACAGAAGTCTTCCAACTTCACGTGGTCTCAGAAGTAATACTTTTTTTGAAATAACGACTTATCTTGATACTCCTTCAAGATACTCTTTACAAAGTAACCATCTTACGACTATAAAATCATCAGAAAATCAGAAAGACTAAATCACCAAAAAATGTAAGTTTATAAATGTCTCTGAATATAGTAAGATGAGTGTAACTTTTGAAACTCTCAACTTCAGTAAGATCCAGACACGATTATAACAGTTGCTCATACGGATGTACATGTACACATACAAAGACAATAATATACAACGTAGTATAATTACGTAGATCTTACCTGTCTACTTAAGTTCACCATCTCTCTGACAACAATAAAGTAGAAGATTTGTTTCGATAAGAGGGGACAAGGTAAAATTAGATAATGTTTGTACAATCACTATAGTCGTACTCGATACCACGGGAGACTCGGGGTTATAAATGACGTGTTTGTAAAAGGAGATGAGGACAGATCTAGGAACAGATTGTCACCCCTTCATATCTGAGTATCCTGACTAGGAAACCAGTGTCTCGAGTACTCTCCGTCTGTATCCCGTTGGTATTTAGTCACACTGACCCCGATGCCTCTTCCGCACAAACTTCACGAGATTCTTGTGACTTCTCCGTCACTAGTTAAACAGACCCGACCTCTTCCCGCTCCTGCTTCTCCCTTTCCGAACTGTCTTCACCTACTGATTTTTCGACTCTCAACTCTACTACCCTCTCGTACGTATGATTTCCGTCTTTCTATACTTAATTGTTAGATTTACCTAAAATATAACACTCATCGAAAGAGAGACGGACACTTTGCACATTGTTGAGGGACAACCATAGAAGTCGTTGGAGTCACTGAGGGAAGTTAAAATAAAGAAGAAAGTATTTGGACGGTCGAAATACGTTATCGATACTGAAGACGGAACAAAGACTGAGGAACAAACCAGAGAATATTAGAGATGAACTTCAGGTTTAAAACTGGGATTAGGATCGATCAATGAAAAAGTGTAAGAAGCGAAGTGTCAAATTGGTTTGTAAGTCAAATCTAGTCGAAGAAGCAGTTCGGGTGACAAGGTGTTTGGGGTTGAAGTTTTACTTGGGTCTTTATAGTTTACTTACATTAACCAACAATATAGGTTGAAGGTCGGCATAAATGGAACTTGGTACACAACATCGTAAATGCGAAACCATGTTTATTTGAAAGAAACCCCGAAATCACCCTTTCGGTTACTTTTAAACACATATTTTCACACAACGTATAGGTAATCTAGGTCCTTAATTCGTTCACTCGTTCAAGTTCTAAATGTAATTCATCAAGTAAACATAAATTTTCACAGGATCGAGATAGAATGAACTACTATATCTGACCACGAATGAAATTTATAAGTCAACCAATTCAGAATCCCGAGGAAAAGTACATTTTATGTTAAACTATGTAAACATTGAGATATCACTATTCCAACACTTTTAGGACGATATCATTCACTCGATGAGAATTCGTTGGTGAGTCTTTCTCTTCCTATCACGATACATCATTTTACATTATAAACTTCAAGAACCATATATTCGTTGTCTATCGGCATTGAGATTCGCATTTTCTAATACCCTAGGTTTTAAACCAGAGGACACTTCTGGGTCGAGTTTATGGTGAAGGAACACTTCGAAGACACTAAAAAAGAAGGACTACCCACCATCATGAAATTTTCTGTTATAAAGGAGAAGAAACGTGGGACGACTCCTCCACGGAAGGAGTTTATGGATATTGAAAGAAAAACTATGAAATACACAGAGAATGAGAACTTTACACTTGAAGAAACGACGACGACGATTCAGTGAAGTCAGGACAGGTTGAGACACACTGGGGTATCTGCCGTCGGGTGGTCCGAGGGGGCAGGGACCCTAAGAGGTCCGTTCTTGCGACCTCACCCGACGGTAAAGGAAGAGGTTACGTACTTTCACTTTTCACTTTCACTTCAGCGAGTCAGTACAGGCTGAGAAGCGCTGGGGTACCTGACGTCGGGTGGTCCGAGGAGGTAGGTACCCTAAAAGGTCCGTTCTCATGACCTCACCCCACGGTAACGGAATCAGTCCCCAATAAAATTAGTGGAAACAATGAGTCATAGATAATGTAAGCACTATAGTCATATACCGACTACTTACTTATTTAATGGAATAAAATCTAGTGTATTAAAAATATAGTGAAAACAAAATGAAGTATTGTAAGTACTTGTTAAAAGAATCAAATAATTTATTGAAATCTTTTCAACTTTAAAAATCACCTCATAAAAAGATAATACAACCGGTAAATCCCACAAAATAATACCTTTTCTACGACTCTTAATTTAAGAACATCCATACAGAGAAAACGTGTGAGACTCATGAAGAAGTACTACGTCAGAACCTTTCTTTCAGTAAGCCAATCTTCCTACTTAAGAAAATTCTCAGAACCATGTCTAACAGTCTAATAAGATTGATGATCATCTCTTTCCTACCACGGAGACAGTGCATGCATTGTTTGACCCGTATTTTCAAAATGTTTGAAAACGGTCATATTGTTTAGAGAAGAAGATAGAGTTATAATAACAATAAAATTAGCTATTTAAATTTTATACAATTTTAGATAAAAAGGTAAAATTATATATTAACAAAAACAATCAAAACCAAAGAAAACTTTGACGGGACTTCTACGACCTCGACCGACCTCCACAAAGTCGGACCGTATTAGTCTTGTAGAGTGTTCTCCCTCCCTTCCAAGACACCTCGACACGTACCTATCTGTCCATCTATCTATCGCCTCCCAGTCACTCTCCGGGAGGTCCCACGAAGCCGTCCTCTTGTTACTCCGTATATCCTCTACGTATACCCCCACCCTTAGTCATAACAAGACTGTTAAATAACAAACAGTCAAAAAATTAAACCTTAATAACTAGAATCGACTCTAAACCCTTTTATCCGAATTTTTCAATCGAAATATTCCCCGTTGAGAAAAAAAGCAATTTTTTTTAATATTTCTTATGTCCGAACACATAATATCAACATCACTTTATAAGTAACTAAATTTTCAGTACAGTCCACTTAAAAATATTCTAGTACAGTTGTACTAGTATTGATACAGAAAATGATGAGTACAGTACTTAAAAATTTTAGATAAGAAAAAGTCTAAGAGAAGGGTATATCAATAATGTCTTATAATACATCTTAAGAGACACGATATGTTATACAGGAACAACTATTGGATAAAAATTCTATTAGTAAGTATTTACCAAAACTTACATTGTATAATAGTGGTGAAGACTTATTTTAATAACACCAAAAATTATAAAGTTTACAAATTTTAACGTATACTAATACTTAATAGAATTTCGACTTTAGTGATACTAAATAAAATGTAATACAATTGATCGACTGTAAAGGTTCGGTATTTTTGTCTACACCTAGTTATTTTAAATAGTAGTTTAGAAACGTAGACAAGTACTACGTTCCCTTAATACAAGAGATTTCTTCAAAATCTCATCACAATTGCTAAAGGTACTAATAATAATCCCTATTAATCTTTAGACACCACCTTTTGCGTTACCGTTGGGTAGGACCTGAGAACGGACCTTTTAGGGTACCTGTTTCCTCGGACCATCCGACGTCAGGTACCCCAGTGCTTCTCAGTCTGTGCTGACTCGTTGAAGTGAAAGTGAAAAGTGAAAGCACGAGACCTCTTCCTTTACCGTTGGGAGAGGTCACAAGAACGGACCTCTTAGGGTCCCTGTCGCCTCGGACCCCCTGACGGTAGATACCCCAGCGTGTCTCAGCCTGTACTGACTTCGTTGAATCGTCGTCGTCGTCTCCAGACACCTCTAAAAACAAATATATATATACTATAAATATATACAGACTTACGTAACGTAATTATTCGATTTTTTGGTATCGGTGTTCACTTTATCGTTGATATATATGAAAATAAATCATTCGTTTTCATTATAATATATTAGTGTAATAACACGAAGAAGAAATTCATGATTGTTATTATTTATGTTACATCATAAAGTCAATTATAAAACTACTGATATTCTAGTTAGTAACCTCACATCTTTTCTCTGTCAGAGGTTAAGGAGGTTTAAGGAAACCCTTACTCTTTTTTATAACGTCTCCTTCGTACTTGGTCTTACTTACCTCCTTCAGACCTACAGACTTGATTTTCAAATCTCTGAACGGCACTTATCTTCACATCCATCCATTATCCGACTCTACCTCACCGATACTCCATCCACGACCGAATTACTGTCAGGGACCTTCCTTTGGTCGCGTTCCTAAGTTGAACAATGAGTTAAGGGTATTGACCCTCCCTTGGACTCCCAAACTCCTATCACTTATTCTCTTTTATAAATAATAGTCCGAATTAATAGTTTTAATTGTCTTAATTACAACAAAGGAATACCTCAGTGGTTTAAACACATTTTAGAGAGACTGAAAAGGTGGCAGAGTCAGTTTACTAGGATCTTGGTCCCACCCACCCGAGTTGGACGTCTACCCCGGAGAGTCCGGGGTCCACACCCCTGACTCGTGGTGGTCCGTCAGGTAATTTGTTTGTCACCTTCACAAGTTTTACTTCAGTGTTATCAATTTCGTAATTTCCACCATAGTCGGTCCAAAGGTAAAGGAGACACTTTCCTTCCTCTTTAATCGGAATTGGTAATCGATCCTTAACTGTCAGTGCACTATCATATTTGAATATTAAATAGTCGGTATTCGTGACAGAACCGGTCACATTAAGTACATGTAACTTTTTGACACTTATCGTAAAACACATCGTGTGACTTGTGTAGAGGTTTTCGGAGGATTCATTGACAGTCACAACTCAACCTTCAACTATACATAGAGACCTTAAAAGACAAATAAAAATGTAGTACATACAGTCCTTTAGACAAGAAGTACAGTCACAGATAGTCAAGTCAAGTCAGCGAGTCAGTACAGGCTGAGAAACGCTGGGCTACTTAGCGTCGTGCGGTCCGGAGGGACAGGTAGTGGTTGAGGGCCTCAAGTGAGTCTGAACGCAGGTAGCTCAGTCACTACGATAGGTCGGTAGAGTAGGAGACAGCAGGGGAAGAGGAGGACGGGGGTTAGGGAGGGTCGTAGTTTCAGAAAAGGTTACTCAGTTGAGAAGGGTACTTCACCGGTTTCATGACCTCAAAGTCGAAATCGTAGTAAGGAAGGTTTCTTTAGGGTCCCGACTAGAGGAAGTCTTACCTGATCAACCTAGAGGAACGTCAGGTTCCCTGAGTGTTCTCAGAAGAGGTTGTGGTGTCAAGTTTTCGTAGTTAAGAAGCCGTGAGTCGAAAGAAGTGTCAGGTTGAGAGTGTAGGTATGTACTGGTGTCCTTTTTGGTATCGGAACTGATCTGCCTGGAAACAACCGTTTCATTACAGTCACAAATATCCTTTGATTATTAAAACTTTGTAGAAGTGTTTAGATCGACTCGTATACAAAAGACCTATTATCAGTTCTTTAGACGATAAAAAGAAAAGTATATATCTTATTTAGGTTCTTGGGTGTTTTTCTCTTGAAATTAGTACATTGGTTATGACATGTATTTATAGAACGAATCTTCCTTTCTTATGGATTTACATATAAAGATTTTAGATTAAAATGATTAAACCTTATTTTTACTTACTATTAATGTTTATTCAAGATAAATTATTGTCTTATCAGAAGTCATCGTCTCTTCCTCTATCCAACCTTTTTACTAACTTATAAATAAATTTAAAGACTTTATCTTTAACATTTGGTTTTATTAAAATTATTGTAAGGTTAACGGAAGACTTGTTCTTTTAAATTATTACTGTGTAAATGATAGGTGTGTCACAGAGATTTGACTTAGACAACAGAAGATCATTACTATGAATACTCTGTTTAAGGAGAAATGGTAAAGAGGAGCAGAGGAGTGAGGATGACAATCTCTGGATCAACGAAGGACTATAGATTGAGTATAAGACCTCTTCGAAAATCAAAATGTGAAACTTTGTGTAAGCATGAGTTTATCTCATTCTTTAGTATCTGAAACTTGACTGACTTTAAAGATGAAAATCCAGAGAAAAATGTAAAATACACTGAACGAATTGAAAAAGATTCAAAAGGTGAGTTGACTTTTATATAACTAACATCGAGGATCACATTTTTTGATGTTACTGAATTCTATTTTGGGGGTCGGTTCATACCAGTGAGTTTGACTCCGTAAATATCATCGGTGTTCCGGGTCGTGAACGACAAGAGACAGGGTTTCTATGGTAAACAGGGACGACAGAAGTACGGACGAGAAGGAAGTCTAAAAAGTCCTTTTGTAAATGCAATAGAATAGTATAATATACCTCTTCCCTTACCGTTGGGTGAGGTCACAAGAACGGACCTCTTAGGGTCCCTGCCCCCTCGGACCACCCGACGGTAGATATCCCAGCGTGTCTCAGCCTGTGTTGACTTCGCTGAATCGTCGTCGTCGCCATCGTAGTATAATATATCGGACATTCGAGGTAGACAGAAAAAAATCTATGTCCCTGTAAAAAATTTATAGACTCGTCAATAAACTAATTATATACAGAAGAGTGTTATAAAATTCGAAAGACTTACCTTTCCACGATACAGATCTAAAAGAGTAGAAACATAAAACTATTGTATCGTGTCTCGAACCGTGTAAAATACTCCACCCACGATCAATTTACCTATCTACGTACCCACTTTCTTACTTATTTATATACCGTCACCTTTATAAATTACTTGTAAATTATACAGTCTATAACGTGTAGTCTGTTGTGTACGTATGCATTTTTAGATGATCCATGAAAATATAGGAGTTAAATTGGTGTCTTTCGCACTGATTGAATTGTTACTATGTGTCTACCCTTTCTCGTCTTGACCTTTTTATTAAATAAAGGGTAGGCCGAACTTTGAGTCGGAGAGAGGTAGGAAGGGAAAATAAAAAAGGTAAATGAAGGATTACGTATATTCCACAGGGTCATAATCATGTGTGTGTCCTAGGTCTCTAAAAAAGTGAGACAGGAAGGGACCGAAGAGGGTGGCACACCACTAGTGTGTAAATGTTAAAGTCTAAGTTGTCAGAGTCCGGAAATTGTGTTTCAGCTACAAAGAATTTGAAACAAGACCTAGTCTTCGTACCCTCCTCTACAAGTATTGCGTGTATGGCAAAGGGGTGAGGGCCTGACAATTAACTTATTACTATACCGTCAACGGTACGATGTAGTTACAACTCCTTGAATTCGGACTCCTTCAGACTAAACCCTTGTCTTTGTCTAACACACCCAATCCATATCACGTTCTTTCATTATGTCAGTTTTTCTAAGGAGACGAGAATTTTGTTCTTCAAAGTGGAACCCTTGTACTTGAGGCATAACCTCTGATTTTTCAAAACATTTCTTGTATCTACACAGAAATACCAATTCTCTATCACTATAATATGTATTATCCGTCTTTTTGACAGTGATAATTTACCGAAATTTTTAGTCTACCTTTATGACGGACACTCTACTCTTTGAAAGTAAAACATTTTTATTGTCATCTTGTCATCTTCATGAATGTACTTGACTAAATTTACACAAGGATTATTGGTACGGTACACTCTAATATATATATATAAGAATTTATACATAGCGACACTAAAATATCTTTCAAACGAATTAATCTTATTATGTGATACATGATGTCTGAAATTTTTAAAAACGAGAATTTGTTCAGTCTTTTCGTACTAGTATTGAATCTCCAAATAACACAAACAAAAACAGTAACAAGACATAAAAACATAAAAATAATAACCAAAATAACAACAAGTCGAAAAAAAGGAGGGGGAGAACGTGTTTTCTTTTTCGTACATCGGTGAGTGAAGAGGTTTATATTTATCTCGAATGAATAAAAAGACTAAGAAATCTTTTTATAAAATGTTTAAACTTCATTATACACAATTTTCAAATATTCCAATCCAAACTCATGAATTTTGAGTGCTTGTATCTAATGTAATTAAACCTTAAGTATTATAAAACTCCTCACTACTTTCAAGATTTGAGTCTGTATGGACGAAAAAAACAAAATTACCTTTATGTCGACTAAATGTTCCAATACAATCAAAGTCCACATGGTGTGTCACTAAATAAACGTATGTAACACTTTACTAGTGACATAGTCAGACAGACGTATGTTTCAATAATTTTATAATAACTACTGTAAGGAATAAAATACATGATGTAAAGTACTGAACAAATGAGTCAAGTCAAGTCAACGAGTCAACACAGGTTGAGAAACGCTGGGGTAGCTGACGTCGTGTGGTCAGAGGGACAGGTAGTGGTTGAGGGCCTCGAATGAGCTTGAGTACAGGTAACTCAGCCACTACGGTAGGTTGGTAGAGTAGGAGACAGTAGGTGAAGAGGAGGGCGGAAGTTAGAAAGGGTCGTAGCCCCAGAAGAGGTTTCTCACACAAGAAGCGTAGTGCACCGGTTTCATAACCTCAAAGTCGAAGTCGGAGTCAGGAAGGTTACCTATAAGTCCTGACTAAAGGAAATCCTACCTGACCAACTTAGAGGAACGTCAGGTTCACTGAGAGTTCTCAAAAGAGGTTGTGGTGTCAAGTTTTCGTAGTTAAGAAGTCGTGAGTCGAAAGAAATATCAGGTTGAGAGTGTAGGTATGTACGGATGACCTTTTTGGTATTAGAACTGTTCTATCTGGAAACACAACCGTTTCATTACAGAGACGAAAAATTATGCGAGAGATCCAACCAGTATAGAAAAGAAGATTCCTCGTTCACAGAAACTTAAAGTACCGAAGTCAGTGGTAGACGACACTAAAACCTCGGGGGGTTTTATTTCAGAGAGTGACAAAGGTAACAAAGGGGTAGATAAACGGTTATTCACAATACATTGACATTAAAACATAGAGAATCAGGAAAAGTCGAGAAAGTGTGGGGGGGCGTGGGTGGGGGTCGGAAAGACGTTGGTAGGTAAACAAAAGAAACAGAAACAAAAGTAAAATAATAAATTCAAAATGTATACACATTCTAATATACCATAAACACAAAGAGAAACTGAATGAAGTGAATCATATTTCGGGAGATCTAGACAGACACAACAGTGTTCACCGTTAAAGAAAAAATACCGATTACAAGGTAACATAGAAAAAATAAGTGAGCACATAGTCACCTATGAATCTAAAGAACGTATAGAACCGATGACACTTATATGACGTCACTTACAACCTCACGTGTATAGGAAAGTTTAATCCCTAAAGCAAAAGATTACGTGGACCACATTTTATGACAAAGACCGTGAAACATAATAATAAAACCTGTACAAAGAATTCGTGAAATAGGAGTTAAGTCAGTAGACATGTAGTGTTTAAAAGATAGTCGTAATCATTAACCATATGTAATCACTACATAGAATATCTGAATCATACCATGAAAGACATGAATTTTATTACGTCACTCAGTCACAACTGAGAGTCATGGTGTAGGTCGTTGACTTGAAAGACTCGACGACATCCTCGGAGAACTCTTAGGACGCCAGGAATGGAAATCTGGTGAGTATATATGAGGAGTAACACGAGATGGACCCTAGGACCTAGATGACGTACTCAAGATCTGTGTATATCACCTCGGTTACCGATTATACGGACAACTCAGTCACATGGTAGAAGTACCCAAAAGTATGCAGTTTCAGTCGTGTTGACAAAGTAAGATATATTAAAATATATACAGATGACATCATAGTTTAAGACATTAGAACGACGATTTATTAGAAGTCGAAGTTGTTACCATCGTTCACCTAACCTAAAAAGAAATATGAGTGAAAATCGACAATTTTAGAGACAGTACTAGGGAGTTCATTGTGAGAAGGATAGGGTATTGTTAAACCCAGACCAAAACAAATAATTTGTTAATAATTTATTTTATGTTAAAAAAAGTTATAAGTATCCTTGAAAGTCATACTCTCTACTTTGGGATTTATTAAGAAAAAAGAAAACGATGGTTATTTATTATGTCTATTTATAAAATCTTACTGTTGGCCTTTAAAGTAGATTCCATACTGACGTAAATATGACACCAACACGGACACACGATTCAGTGAAATCAACACAGGCTGAACAACGTTGTGGTACCTGACGTCGTGTGGTCAGGATATCCGTATGAAAATAAATTCTTCTAACTACGTCGAAGAATCTTATTTTTTTTTCAGAAAGAAAAGATTACTTTATACAAGAATCAAGGAAAACAATATGTTTTACCTTATCAAAATAATTGACTTGTAATTACAAAAGGACTACGTTAATACTTCATTAAATTGAACCCCATACTACGTCAGATTTTTAATCACATTAACTTTTGTCACATAGTATAATTCAGGTATTTTTATTTTTCCAGGATTCACGACGTCCTAAAAGAAGTGACCTGTAAATTCTTAAATAAACAGGTTTAGGTAAAGGGATAAAATTGGTAAGACTATTGTTTTGTTTCATCCTCTGTTACATTCCCTATATTGATCTACGTTCAAGTCAAGGACTCACCCCTTCTAGGGGACCTCCTCCCGTACCGTCGGGTGAGGTCATAAGAAAGGACCTCTTAGGGGTACCTGTCTCCTCGGACCACCCGATGTTAGGTATCCCACCGTTTCTGAGCCTACACTGACTTCGCTGAATCGTCTGTACGCACGTTTCACGAAAAATATAATAAACGATTATACAAAGTATAATAAAGAAATGATGTAGTGATAAAATGGTTTTAATACTTACAATGACGATTATATATACGTACACATTAAGAACTAAAAAGTTTTACTCGTTTTACTAAATTTCTCCTAACAGACTAAATAGTCAATATATAACTGAAGTACGTAATTATTGTATACAAGTATAAAAATAAAGGTAGAAACACATATGAATTTTTTGTACTTTTACAATGAGGTTAGTGGATTTATTACCAATGTGTTTTACGAGTTAAATACTTATGAGTAGTTCTTATGTACTAAATATATACTCACGTAAAAACACACAAAATAAAAAATTTTTTCATTCTTTTTTCTTGTATTAAGATAATATCTTCATTCTTCTATCATACTTATCAATATGGAAATGGACAAGTAGAATTATCTTGTATCTACCAATCTACTTAGGATATGTTTGAAAAACAGAATTGACACGTAATTAAGTCTAACTACGAAACCGGAAACGGAGACGGACACACAACGAGTGTGATAGACATACAGTATATAAAATAAAATTCTACTTCCAGATCCACTGACTCAATTCAAAGAGAATAGTTAATAATTTTTATAATAATCAAAGCGTTCGTTATTAAATTTAACTTACGTTCATTGAAATTATTGATAAAACTCCAGTAAGTCTCATTACGTAGTAACTAATAGATAACTTCACTACAGAATTGTACACTTTCACTGTAAGTTACTCGGAGATGTGAATCTCATTTCGTCTTTCGTTTACTCACTACATCCTTAAATTTAACGGTGTTTCTTGTGACTGAATTTACACAAGAAAGTCACAATACTTTATATTTATCAATTAGTCAATTTATATTTTCGTTTAAAAATGTAAAAATGATCTCCATTTTCCATTCTTTTATACGTATTTTCGTATCTTTCATATTTATAAATAAGTCTCAGTGAAACTAAATGTGTCAAAGACTGACTGTTCAAAAGATATAACACCTCAGATCGATCTTAAATGGAGTTTATTAAAATAGATAATCACTGTAGGAAATCTCTCGAAAGTAGTCCGAATCTTCACTTTTGTTTTAAAAAATTTTTTCTGAGACACGGTATAAGTTAAACAATAAGTGTAAACTCGTCGTAGAACCCACCACCGAGTTTACCATTTCGTAGACGGATGTCACATCCTCTGGACCCAAACTATGGACCCAACCCTTCTAGGAGACCTCTTCCTTTACCGTTGGGTGAAGTCATGAAAACGGACCTTTTAGGGTACCTGTCTCTTGTACCATTCGATGTCAGGCACCCCAACGTTTCTCAGCCTGTGCTGACTCGGTGAAGTCAAGTGAAAACCTACTTTACAATAAAATCATACGTATGTAAACTTGGTATAATGTGTACGACACTGACATATGGATGTCAGTGTATCATATCGTTTTTATTATATCGTTTGATAATGGTAATTACCCTTTCAAACGATTCACTGACCTACGTTCTTTTTATATGTGTTTAATCATCAATATAAATTTCATTGATTGGTTTGGTGGCCTGTACCTTGTTGAAGGTTTAGTCCTTTCCTCATGTAGTTCCAATACATAAAGTGGGACGAATAAATTGAATATACGTCTCACGTAGTACTCTTTACGACCTGACCTACTTCGTGTTCGACCTTAGTTCTAACGACCCTCTTTATAGTTATTGGAGTCTATACGTCTACTATGGTGTGAATACCGTCTTTCTCTTCTTCTTGACTTGTCGGAGAACTACTTTCACTTTCTCTCACTTTTTCAACCGAATGTCGAGTTGTAATTCTTATAATTCTACCGTAGGTCAGGGTAGTGAAGTACCTTTTATCTACCCCTTTGTTACCTTTGTCACTGTCTAAATTAAAACCCTCCGAGGTTTTAGTGACGTCTACCACTGACGTCGGTACTTTAATTTTCTACGTACGAGGAGTCTTCTTTTCGATACGGGTTGGATCTGTCGTATAATTTTTCGTCTCTGTAATGAACCGGCTGTTTCCAGGTAGATCAGTTTCGATACCAAAAAGGTCATCAGTACATGTCTACACTCTCACCCCGATATTTCTTTCGACTCGTGGCTTCTTAACTACGACAACGTGACACCACAACCTCTTCTGAGAACTCTCAGGGAACCTGACGTTCCTCTAGGTTGGTCAGTTAGGATTTCCTTTATTCAGGACTTATAAGTAACCTTCCTGACTGCGACTTCGACTTTGAGGTTATGAAACCGGTGGACTAAGTTTCTTGACTGAGGAACTTTTTTCTGGGACTACCACCTTTTCTAACTTCGGTCCTCCTCTTCCCCTGCTGTCTCCTACTCTACCAACCTACCGTAGTGACTGAGCTACCTGCACTCAAACTCGTTCAAAGTCCTCAACCACTACCTGTCCCTTTGGACCACACGACGTCAGGTACTCCAGCGTTTCTCAACCTGTACTGACTCGCTGACTTGACTTGGTATAAGATTTACCCTTTTCATAGTATTTTTAATATTGTTGAAGGTCAAATTATATACACACTATATTGGTGTAATGGTTACCTAAAGACATCTTAAGATACGTTTTAATAGAATTTCTACTAGTATTTTCGATTACTTACGTACGATTTACAACTGAAGATCCACAGTAAGGTAAAAATTTTTTGTACTTTCAACGAGTCAGGACAGGTGGAGAAACACTGGGGTACCTGACATCGGGAGGTCCAAGGAGACAGGAACCTTAAGAGGTCCGTCCTTATGACCTTACCCAACAGTAAGGGAAGAGGTCCCCTAGAAGGACTGGGTTCCTAGTTTGATCCAGACTCAACGTCCGTCTAAGAAATGACGGACTCGGTAGTCCCTTTGAACGAATTTTTTTTTTTCCATAGGACGTAAATTTAAGTTTTTTTATGGGCTGTGTATAAAATCGTGTCAAGATCCTTTGTCGGTTCCATATTAATACTCATAATATTAAATATTACTAGTTTTTAAAAAACTTTTATCAACTACCCTAACTGGAATATTTTTTACAACTTGATCCACTTCAAAATAAATGAACACAAGACTGAGAAGAAAACTCAGAAAGAACTCGGGTATAAAAATGAGGAGAGATGAGTTTATAGAAAGTACAAAGAATCCCGAAAAGTAAGGTCGTTAAGAAATGTGTGATTCTAAGTAACCAAGGTTTTAAAAACCAGAGATAGGACCAGTCGTTCGTCTTTTTTTCCCCAAGTTTCTTGTTAAGTTGTTTACACATAAATAAATATTTAATCATGTTCAGAAGACATCATCATATATAAATAACTATACATAAACTTTATACTCATTCATAAGATAAAGTTAGTATATTTTTGAATTTAGATACCCGATCACTTTACTTAATATTACTAACTCTGATGTTTAACATAAGCTAAAATTGTCAGAAAAAAAAAAAAAAATTAGTTCGGTAATGGTCTTTTCATTAACTTCCGGTAGACGATAAACATTTCGGACCAAAGGACATACATCTCCCGTAGTAAAAGACTATTTAGTATTTACCGAACATTTACGATCATCCCTAGTTCAAATCCTAATAATCCTATAGTACACTGAGAACTCAAAGATTTTAGTAAAAAGAAAGGAGAGGTTTTTCTGTTTTTTCAAAAGACAAACACGAACATACACACGAACACACACGTAAACACACACATATAAGTGTATATAAAAATTTTAAATCTTAGATCGATTAAAATCTTACGACATTAAGCAATTTTACTAATAGGTAGATTAAAACACGTTTTAGGTTTCAACCAATAGCGACATCATTTTTATCTTTGTTTTTGGGGAATGTTCACAAGTAATGTATATTAGACAAATTTTTTTGTCGTCGATGATTTAAGAGATTGAAGATCCACATTGTCGTAAGTCTTAATTGTACATATTGTTGTAATATGCATAATCTTTGATAAGATCTCCTGTTTTTTGGAAGTTCCGGTTACGATCATAAATACACCGCCTATGAAACAAAACAACGAGAACTATGAAGCTTTTACTTTCCGGATAAAGATGAGACAACGACATAGCCGGGATTTATACCGTGTCCAATTTATTCAATGGAAGACCACGGATCACGAGACGGTATGTATTAAACGAAGACAAAACTTCTTCTGTTTCTACCGTACTCACGAAAACATACTATCCGCTCACCCACCCTCCCTACAACTTTTTACAAAGTGACAGTTTCTCTGAATATAAAATTCACTGAAATACTTCAACTCGAATAGTAATAACTAAGAATCCAGAATCCACTGCTATAATTTCGAAGGACCTTTTAATTCGTTCGAATTACGACCATGTCTGGGGAATCGATACGACGAAAGAGTAAGTGCGACACCTAATCGTTCTCTAACTGGACTTAATTTAGGAATATAGTATAACGAACAATCTTTTCTTCGTCTCCCCCTCTCTTCCTTCAGCTACATATCTTCTCTTCTCTAAAGGTAAAAGGAAATATAAACCAGACTTCCTGTAGTGATTACTTGTAATTAAGGACTCGTATTCGAACCATACCTATATTAAGATCTGGTCTCCCTACGATAAGTCAAACTGAATTATTCTTTAAGAGTTAACTTAATACGTCTCTTTGTCATTACTCACTGACCTATTCGAGACTTCATGACTGATATTAAAAAGTTCAATACTCATTTTTACAAAAAATACAAAAACAAGAAAGATTTTCAGTACACCTTTACGATATGAAAAGTTCATTTTTATTTATTTTACAATATTCGTCGGTTAAAGTTTGAAATTTTTTATCGACTTATTTTGTTTTACTTTTATGAGTACGAATTACAATTGATCCGACGGAACCTGAAGATCATATTATGAAAAGACAGATACATAAGGAACGGAAAAGGTTTTTAAAAATCCTTCTTGTACATTTTTTTGTTTATTTTTGATTTACACGTCTACAAAAAAGAAGTTAGACCACTAGTCTAATAAGTTGTATTTTTGTATATTTTAACACCTTTCAAATCCTTCTTTTTGTCTTACTTAGAATCTACTACAAAAGTTTTTATTTACACTATATCACTCCTTTTTCCATCTCTTCTTAGTCCTTTCGTCCTTAAAAATTCCCGTATTTCTAAAAGATTTAATATAAAAGTAAATACATTAATATAAGATTATATAAAGTGAATGTAATCTCGGTCATTTTGTGTCTCCCATATTCTATTCATTCAAACACTCCAGTTCTATGTACTCGATAGTGTAAAAAGAAGTTATCATTTTATTTCTTATACAATGTGTCTATACAGGGTAAAACTACTGGACTTTGTGAATACTGGAGGAGTCAGAGAGGAAAACGGGAATAATAACAGAATGGTAAAGTCGGACAATCGAAGTAAAGAGGACACCAACAGGGAAAGAGAACGTATCTCTGATATGCTAAGAAAGTAAGAAAGTCATTATGGTTTGCCAAATTACATTGAAAAAAGGAAAGGTCATTATTGAGTAATTTGTGTGTTGTTGTTTTAAAATTAACTAGGTATGCATGGATTAAAACTTTAATACCACGAGACCATGTTACGCCTCTAACTCTTTGACGTCGGGTGTCCGGTCTAGAACGACGTTTGGAAAACTTTCATTTTAAAATAACCGTGTCTCTGAACAGGTAGGCAAATGTGCAACAGATACCGACGGAGCCATGATGTTACGTCTCCACTTATCAGTGCCATTTCTGATACACTTAGTTTTCGAGAGTTGACAAATGATCGAGCGGGAAATATCTTCTACAACGAGTAAATATTGTATCGTCTAAAAAATTTTTTCAAAACAATACAAACGAAATCCGATGGGTACATAAAGGGGAGAGATAAAAAGTAACTTTAGTGTCTTTGAAATAATCTATGTTAAACCTCGATAATATAAATGAGCTACGTCTTGTATATTGGAACCGATCAAATAAGTGTACATGAAGAGGACCTTAAACATAAACTTATCTAACGTAAAACACCACTTCAAGACTAATTTGACAGGGGTGATGTCCTGACGACGTCTATATAACACCCTCTCCTCTCAACTATTATTTGAGTCCTTCTGTTCTCAAACCCCAATCCTCAGTCCAACAATTCCTATGTATATGGTACTTCTCATCAAACGTTACCCGTCGTCGGTAATTCCTGAAAAGTAGTCGTCTTACTGTAAGACTAAATACGAAATCTTGTTCGTCTAACGGGACGAGGACGTCTTTTCGAAATGACATTTCATCTTCTCGAAAAGGTAATAGTCGTCTTACTAGGTTCGGTCTTTCCCATTCTTTGAAGCCAGTTCGTCACTACTACTTCTCCATTACCTCACTACAAATCTCTCATTTTCGTTACTGTGTATTCTACCTTTCTCACTTTACCCCCTTCACCCTTTCTGTCAAGGTTCCCAAGATCGGACGTAATGACGATTACCGTCCTTTACGTGTCTCTTCTCTCCACGTCTGGTTACCAAATGAAAAGTCTGTATACTTCCACTTCCACAAAGACCCTTTAAATCCACTTGAATATTCCACTTAGCCTCTTCCGTCACCGTGGGGTGAGGTCATCAGAACGGACCTTTTAAGGTACCCACCTCCTCGGACCATCCGACGTCAGGTACCCCAGCGACTCGCAACCTGTGCTGACTCGCTGAAGTGAAAGTGAAAAGTGAAAGTACTTAACCTCTTCCCTTACCGTTGGGTGAGGTCACAAGAACGGACCTCTTAGGGTCCCTACCCCCTCGGACCACCCGACGGCAGAGACCCCAACGTGTCTCAGCCTGTACTGACTTCGCTGAATCGTCGTCGTCGTCGTCGTCGTCGTCGTTGTATTCCACTTATCTGATGGTTATTTGTTCTTCTTTTAATCCTTTTTCGAAGGTCCCTATCGTGGTCTTTTACAGGGTTTCGTTCCCTATCCGTTCCTTCTCCTCCTTCGTTTGTCCTCCTTCGTACTTCGTAGGTGTCTTTCCTTTACCACGATACGTAGTAAGTAAATGTGTGAAATGAGTAAAATACGTTAAGGAGACACTGAAATGTTACATCTTAAATAAAAAGTAAACGAGTATACTTTCTTGTTTATCGGTAGTCATGGTTTTAAACTCTAAATTTCTTGATCTGATATATCCAAAACACAGGAAACACGAACTAGTCAGTGAGTCATCACAAACTAAGAGACACTGGGGTACCGTTTCTCGTGGTCCGAAGAGACAGGTACCTTAAGGGGTCCGTTCTTATGACCTTACCCAACAGTAAAGGAGGAAGTTCCCTAAAAGGGGCGGGTCCCGAACTTGGGAATAGAAGACGCAGAGGACGTAGTGTCCGTCTAAGAAGTGGCGATTCAGCGACTCGGGACACAAGGGAAATACTGATTTATAAAAGAATTTTCCCTCTGTTGTCATTTATGGATCCGACGGTATTAAACGATTCCTTAAAAGAAATACTTTGAAAACAAGTACAAACGTCTGTTTCCAAGTGGTACTTTATATGAAATGTTTTCAATGAGTTGACAGTTTTAGTTAAGTCGAAACTCTTTGATGTCAACAAGGGGCCAAGAATTATCTTCCATTTATATAGACTAGATTGACGAATATAAGGTGTTAAAGGATTCTTTTCCTCTATTACTACACCCCCCTTATTACACAAATGACCATCCTCTCGTTAGGGTTACTTCAACGGTCTTGACAGATTTATTCTCTATTGTTTTCGGTCAACGGTTCACTTAACCTACCTCCTGTGAACCACCATTAGTCTTGTTTGACGAACTCTGTATGTTTGGCTTTCCAAAATCCGACAATTACAGTTTGATATGAACAAATATATGATCAATAATATCAATACTAATGAAAATTAACATACAATGATATATAAAAAAATAGGTCCAATAGAAGGGTTGGGTCCCTAGTTTGGGTCCAGAGGACGTAACACCCGTCTAAGAAATGGTCGACTCGGTGTTCCCTTCGGGTATATAAATAAATATGATATAATTAATCATAACTGATCGGACACAGGGTGGTCCTATACATGATTAACAATTTCAACAGACGTCTTCATTTTCAAAGTTTATATCAAAATAAAACTAGAACATTTAAATATCATCTGGTCTTTTAATACGTACCAATTTAAAAGTCGGGAGGATTGATAAAAAATAAGAAATGTTATGATTTTTGAAGTATCGTATAATGTTATCTTATGTCCCCCTATAGATCTTACCCAAAAAAGGAAATTCTTGTAACACTTTCGTCATTCTAAACACTCATCAGTTGGACCACCTTTTTTTGTACAGCTAAATTTTGAAATAGAGAACTTCTTTTAACTATCTTTAATTTTATTTTAGTAGATTACAGAGTGACTAAACTCCCTTACTGATACCAGAAAGTCAGAAGTATAAAATAAAAATATTCAAACATTATTATGTATAAAAACCGTAAATATACATAGATGTATATACACACATGAACTTAGATTTTTTAGAATTTTTAGTAAACCCTTTTCGAAAAGATCCGTAATCTATTGGTATAAAAATAGTCACAACTAGTCGTATCATAAGAAGTTTTAAAAATGTCATAATCCTTTAAAGTTCACTTTTTTTAAGGAACAAAAATTACATTAAAATTTAAAGTAGTCCGTCTTTACGAGGATGATAGAGGACGATCCTTCTAGAATGAAGTGTTTAAATTTAAAAAACAACAACAATAACATGGTTTCGTCTGTTGCTTGGTTGTATCTCCTTAAACTTCCTGACACATACTTCAGTAAGATAACCCTTCATCCCTTGACTAACAAGAAATGAATTAGTGGGGGTCTAGAGACATATCAACGAGAATAACAAGGAAGACACATTTACAACGGTTAGACTTCTATACAATGTCGAATCGAGGGATTATAGTCAAGTTAAGTCAGCGAGTCAGCACAGGTTCAGAAACGTTGGGGTGCCTGACGTCGTGCGGTCCAAAGGGACATTTAGTAGTTGAGGGTTTTGAACGAGTTTGAGTACAGGTAGTTCAGTGACTACAGTAGGTTGGTAGAGTAGAAGACATCATGGGCAGAAGAGGGTGGAAGCTAGAAAGGGTCGTAGTCCTAGAAAAGGTTCCTCAGTCAAGAAACTTAGTCCACCGGTTTCATAATCTCAAAGTCGAAGTCGTAGTCAGGAAGGTTACTTATAAGTCCTGACTAAAGGAAATCCTACCTGACTAACTTAGAGGAACGTCAGGTTCCCTGAGAGTTCTCAGAAGAGGTTGTGGTGTCAAGTTTTCGTAGCTAAGAAGTCGTGAGTCGAAAGAGATATCAAGTCGAGAGTGTAGGTATGTACTGATGACCTTTTTGGTATCAAACTGTCTGTCTGGAAACAGCCGGTTCATTACAGAGACGAAAAATTATACGACAGATTTAACCAGTCTCGAAAAGAAGGTTCTTCATTCGTAGAAACTTAAAGTACCGAAGTCAGTGATAGACGTCACTAAAACCTCGGGGTTTTTTATTTCAGACTGTGACAAAGGTGACAAAGGGGTAGATAAACGGTACTTCACTATCCTGGCCTACGGTACTAGAATTGAAAGAATTACAACTTAAAGTTTGGTAGAAAAAGTGAGAGGAGAAAGTGAAAGTAGTTCTCCGCAAAATCAAGGAGAAACGAAAGATGGTATTCACACCACAGTAGACGTATAGACTCCAATAACTATAAAGAGGACCGTTAGAACTAAGGTCAAACACGAAGTAGGTCGGGTGGTAAAACGTACTACATGGTGGCCCCAGTCATACATGAGACGTATATTCTATTTATTCGTCCCACCGTTATATGTCGGAAGTACATGAGAAAAGGGTTAAAAACTTGGTCAGATAACAAGGTACGGACCAAGATTGACGATGGACAACTGGGCGTATGTCTAAAGAGTCCTCCGTCCACTTCACCGGACCATAAGGATAGAGAAATTCTTAAAAGGTGTTAAACAACACTAGGTGTGTCAGTTTCCGAAACTGCATCAGTTATTTCGTCTTCATCTACAAAAGACCTTAAGAGAACGAAAAAGATACTAGGTCACCTACGACCGTTAAACTAGAGACCAAGGAGACGGAAAAGATTTAGGTCGAACTTGTAGACCTTTAAATGAGTCGTCATAACTAACAGTATGTCAATCGTGACAAAATTATGTCAGTCGTGGTAAGGAAAAGATAAATAAATAAAAATTAAAGACATATCAAATCGTCATAAACTCCACGAATTAAACCAAAAGTTGGTGTTATTAAACCAACGGGAGTAATATCTTGTGACTCTTCAAAATCGGATCAGTACATCCGAAAATAAAAGTGAAACTAACTCTTCAGGTACTTATGAATTAAACGGGTAAGATCTGAAGTTTTTCATAGAAATAAAGTGAATTTTAGAGATAAAGTCATGTGAAGAACATAGAGGAACGGAGGTTAGAATAGAGGTACCTAAATCAAAATTTATTTATAACCTTCATTTCATAGTCACGTCTTGTTTCTAAAACAATAAGTATAAGATATTTCAAAATTATGACTAAGATCTATACGATTTAACGTACATGTTTAAATGAAAGAGGTTGTTTATTAATACTGTTGTTTAACCTGAGGGTTTTCAGACATAGTGTATTTAGCGGGTATTCCTCGAATCTTCTACGAATCCTTCTTCACGTGGGATACTCATTAATAAGTGCTTGACGGTAATCCCTTCATGTCTATTTAACGTTAAATTGTCTTCTAGTTCTCTCAAACATTTTGTTTTCATAAAAAACACAACCCAAAATTTTCTGTTCCTAAATAGATGAACCTTTTCTGTCAACAGCCCAGGTGTTAAACGGACATCTGATCTTACCGGAGGATTGGCCAGAAGAGTGAAGGTAAGAACAGGAGGTATGTCGTCAGGTCCACTAGTACGGAAGAGAATTTTTATGGGGATCCCGAAGGGAAAGGGGAACTTTATTTAGTATCGGCAAATATCACTGGACGTCAGGGGATGTACTAACCAATTAGGTAGAAAGACTAGATTAGTAAACACAGAAAGATGAAACGAATTGTTTCAAGGTCCGTGGTTTCTGTAGTGAAGTCCGAGACATGAAACAATAAGGGGAAGGAATCTTTCGGAGAGACGTAGACATCCCTGACCCACGTAACCTCCTAAGGTCCGTTACGACGTTGTAGTGGAGAAGTAACTCGGAAAGGGACTGGTACGTGAGACAGAGGAGCGGGACTTTACGATAAACTGTTTGGTGAGTCAATTATAAGGAGTATCGCGAATAACTATATTTCGAAGAATGAAGAACATCTAAAATGAGTGATCTGACATCATTGTCGTCGATTGTAATTTCACTGTTGAATAAAAGACCATGAATCAGACAATGATGAGTCACTATTCATAATTGAGTAAATCAGAATCTTGTTACGATCACCAAGCAATCACCAAACAATAGTCTCTTCCACTACCGTGGGGTGAGGTCATGAGAACGGACCTTTTAGGGTACCTACCTCCCCGGACAATTCGACGTCAGGTACCCCAGAACTTCTCAATCTGCGTTGACTCACTGAAGTGAAAGTGAAAAGTGAAAGGACGTAACTTCTTCCTTTACCGTTGGGTGAGGTCACAAGAACGGACCTCTTAGGGTCCCTGCCCCTTCGGACCACCCGACGACAGATAGCCCAGCGTGTCTCAGCCTGTGCTGACTTCACTGAATCGTCGTCGTCACCAAGTAAAATCACAATAGACTTAAGATACTTATTACTTTAAGTCAGTGTTTTCTGTATTTTTGAGGTCCACTTATTATCTTAACTCTATACTTATTTCCTCAGAATTGAGGTCTCTACACTCAAATGGATGTAAAGACACAATGTGAGGACGGAGGTGTGATTCACAAGAAACAATCATAGATTCTTTTTCGTAATAAACATGAGTTTCTCAACAACTTTTAAATTTTTCTGTCCGATATTGAACTTATCATATATATATACCTGGATGTACCGAACATATCTTCGACTTCCCTTTTGTCAAGGGGTCGTCACTTATTACGGTTCTCAGAGAGTCAATTTTTTTTTTTTTCTTTTCTTTTCTTTTGTTGTCTCCCGATGCGTCCCTGATAACTTATGGAATCTTTATATTAAGGCCAGTCATCTAAACCTGGTCTGATGTCTTCTAGTGTACGGTCTATTTTAATTCGTCAACTTTTCGTCAACTGAATAAAGTCATCCTCTCATTCATAGTTTAAACACAAAAATTTTCATCGTCTTAGTAACTCTTTCTTGTCATCTTACCGATATGTTACTGACGTCATTGTCTCCGTTTTCTATGACTGTATTTATTCCACCCGAATATCTTTACTAGCCCTACCTAATCTCCGTTTTCTAACGAGTCTCCGACTTACTTTTGAACATTCTACCACCACAGTAAGTTTTTCTCTTCTTTGTCTCTCTTTTTGGATGCGGTATCTCTTCTACTACTCAAACCTAAACCTACACACCTGAAGCGCCACTGACACCTTGTAAGTCGACCTGTAAAGTCGTCCGTGACCGTTGGACCTTGACCACGAAGTTTCACCAGTACTCATCACTCTTACCTTTAATACACACACCTTTGTGGCAAGGTGCGCCTCAGTAAGAGATCATGTCGTTTAACTCTTACTCATCTCTTTTCTGTCTACTTTCTAGGATCCCGTCGTAGAAACCTCCTTTCCGTCTTTGTCTTTAGTCTCTTCTAGGGCTTCCTATGTCGGAATCCCTTCTGACTCCTCCTCTCGCGTACGTTGTCTTCTATCCCCACGAGTCCTCACTGTAACAAGGATTTCTTTGGTTATTCTAATTCTCGATTCTTATCAGATAATTCTAACCAACTAGTCACTCCTGTCATAGGTCTGACATTCACCATTTACGGGTTCCTCCCGTCCGTACACTAAATTCACCTGTTTCGACTGAGCTGTTCGTGCCATTGCTGGACCTCTTTTGACGAGTGAAATTATAAAAAAAGTGTCTAAACAGAAGGGGGGGGGTGGTTTCTGAACAGAAAACGATCCAAGTGTCGTTTTATCTCACCTTTTATGTTTCTCAAGGGTTCATGGGGCACTGAGAGTCCCTATGTGTCGGAGAGGGTATAGTTGTAGAGGGACGGCCTCACCAATGTAAACAATGTCAACTACTTGACTGTAACCGGGTGGTATTAGTGAACTTCACGTATTAAGTACATCCTAATACAATCTCAAATGAGAAAAACATTTCAGACACATAAAACTATTTACATATTACTGCACACATATCATAATATATCTCATAAAAGTGACGGGATTTATAGGACACGAGGTGGACAATTGGATTGGACACCGTTGGTGACTAGAAAAATGACAGAGGCATCAAAACGGAAAGGGTCTTACCGTATATTAACCTTAGTATGTCTACCAGGAAAAAGTCTGACCGAAGCAATGTAATTACTTGTAAATTTAAAGGAGGTACCGAATTATCCAGTAAAGAAAAATTGTGGCTCATTATAAGGTAGTAGACCTACATGGTGTACGATAAATACATAGGTGGATGACTTTCTTTAGAACCGACGGAGGTTCAAAACCGTCAATATGTAATTCTACGGTATTTGTAAGTGGACACCCAAAAACACACCCGGATTCAAAAGTTGACGAAACCCACTTTCATGGTTCCCCATACTAATGACCTAGTATACGATTCTCACACAAATCAAAACATTCTTTGACGGTCTGATAGAATGTTTTACTCACTTAGCAAAAAGTAAGGGTAGTCGTTACTCTCAATGAGAACAAGGTGTAAGAGTGATCTTTAACCGTAACAGAAACAGTCACAAAACCTAAAGTCGGTAAGTTTATCCACACATCACCATAAACCAACCTTAAAGTTAAACGTCAAAAGGATTCCTGTATACTACACCTCGTAGAAAAGTATACGAATAAACGGTAGACATGTAAAAACCACTCCATAAACCGAGTAAAAAATTAGTCCAAAAATTAAGAATTACGACTCACAATTCTCAATAAACGTATAAAACCTATTATCAAGAAATAGTCGTCACAGAAAACTTTTAAAAGAGGGACAGACACCGAACATAAGAAAAGGGAACAGTAACAGAAAGTGTTTCGTCTGTAAAATTTAAAATTAATTCAAGTCGAATAGTTAATAAAGAAAGTACCTAACACGGAGACTACAAAATAGATTCTTTAGTAGTGACATACGTCCCAACAGATGTGAGAGGATACAATAGAAGATCCTTAAAATATCAAAACGTAAATAAAGACACTAGGTAAAAGACAAGTAAAACCCCTTCCCATATTCCAGACATAGATCTAAGTAAAAAAAAGGGGGACAGTTATAGGGTCGTTGTAAACAACTTTTCTGACAGAAAAGAGGTAACATAGCGAACGAAGTCAAAGTTTTCGTCGACAATATGTTGACGTACACAAAACGGGAGTCCTTCAGGACCAGTCAGGTCACAAGGGATTAGTAAAATACCGAGTTACTTAGGTCTTTAGGGGTTTCAATTGTAAAAGATTATGAATTCACAACCACTAATTAAATTTTAATTATATTTGATAACCCTCGGTACGTCCATTGAGAGCGGTGATTACACGGGACTCCCGGTGATCAAACATCGGTGACACAACACACTTACCAACCAATATTTTCTCTCTAATCGTTCGTATTAAACAACAAAGTACAAAATTAAAAACAGTCGACCCACACCTCCCTCTATAGTTTTCAGTTTGATGTAAAAAACAAACATACAAAAAAATTGCTCGTAAGGAAACTCTTGAGACCGTTGTCTCAAGACACCAATTTTTTATTTAGTTCCAGAGTCCACGGAAAACGAAAAAAAATGAAATGCAAAGAATCGTAAAAAACATTCCAGTGTAGTTAACGTTCTGTCGATCGACTACGTGGAGATCTGAATTGGTGTGAGGTCCGTCTTTCACCCTCTCCGTTTCTTTTCAATGAAGAACCTTCCCAATGGGAAAAATTATTCTCTTCGAGAGGAGATCCCAAAAGATCGATATAAACAACAAACCGGTGTCGGGACATCGAACCGAAAAGTACTGACGTTCCCTTTTACGTGTTAACCATTAAAGCGAACGAAGAGAGATAATATCTCCTTTCATTCTGTCTTCTCCCAATTACTGCCGAGAACATACTAACCAGGTCACAGATAGTGTCACATCTCCACCCTTTCTCACTTATATTCATCATTTGTTTTGTAAGATCTTACACTATTTCCTAGACGACCTCTTCCTTGTTAACTCGTAAGTTTTATTGTCCTTTATTATTCATTTCGTCTAAAAAAAAACTCCTCTCTCTTTCTTTAATTGATTATACGTCCCGATGGGGTATTACCTATTTGACCCAATTTCCTTTAATAAAGTCCAACTTTAACCTTTACTCTAACTCCCCTTTCGTCTTTTTACAGAGGTCCTAAATCACTTTCTACTTAATTTCTAATGTTCAATTGAGTAAACTCAAAACTCTTTCCCAAAAACCACAATAAAAACCGATAAAAGAAGTAATTCATAATGAAAGAAGTGATTCATGATGAAAAAAGTAATTCCGAACCGTTTGACGTTGACATACAACTCCCGTCCTATATAATTTACAAACCCTATACTATATTTTATAATTTTGATCCACTTACTTAAATTTCATAAACTTAAATTTCATAAATAATCTTGTACTAAAATTATTAGTGTTTTCACCTTCTTTATTCTCGTATCACCCTGTTTATGACACGGTTTTCTTTGTCCTCTACAAAATCCCTGTCCCAATTTTGTCATGTCTATTTCTCAGCCATTTTTACCCTTACTTGTCTACTTAGTCTCTATTATAAAGTGTGTGACACTTTATGACGTATAGCACTTTCTGGAGGAATATGGCTTACAATTACGAGTTATTTTACATGAAAGGTTATGACTTTCATCCTCACTCGAATGTTATTATCTTTCCTTTAAACTTCCTAGTTTTTATCATTATAATTTAGGTCTCAGTATTTGGGGTGTCACTTCGGTTCCGACTGGACCTTACACATGTTTAATAGTCCCTCGACCCTAAAAAGATTCGACTTCTGTCCTTTTTTCTAACACCTTGATCTTCTCTCTCCATCCGTCAACCTTAACTCTAAGGGTGTATTTCAAGTCTGTACACTTCTCGGTACGTGGGAACGTTTTTTTTTTTTTCTTTCTCCTGATATTAGTATCCAGAGGTAAACAAATTTCAAATTTTCACAGGATAGATTTATTCCCTGGTATCACCAGGGAAAACCAAAGGAACTTCATGAACCGTTTTTAATGGTGTTTGGGTGTTAAATGTTATAAGGATCTCAGACTTATAAACGAGTGTTATAGGATAAACATTATGTGTGTGTGTGTATGTGTAACTGATTCCGAGTTCTCTTTGATATCTGGAATAAAATGATGTACTTTAATAACCGGAGTCAGACATATTCATACAAATCTTACTGACTCTTTAAGTTATACCTCACCTTTGAAGACTCTTGTCTTTTTCAATGATAGATTCTTTTCCTCCTTATAAACTTTCCCTTTTTTCATTCGATCTTTGTTATTATTAACTAGAATTCTTAAGTCACCTAATCCATACCTACTTATTTCTTAATCAATGGACCTTCTACTTCTTTAATTTAAATTACCTTGTTTTTTAACGTTTAATACCTTCTTCAATTCCCCGTAACCTTTCTTTTTACTATAATAAATTGACTACAGGGCAACCTTAAAGTTTACTATTATAAACTTCTTTACAAGCAATCCTTAAAAAGTTTTTACCACTTTTATAGAGGATTTTAATAGAGACTTTTAAGAGGATTTTAAGTCCTTCGTAATTTTTTTGAGTAAGTCTTAGTATATATATATATACATAACTAAAGATCTTTCTTATTGTTCGTTCATAATTGATATCCTTCTAATCCCTCTCTCGGGCCAAAGTCTCCTCTTCCATAATTGAAAATAAAACATTGAAAGACACGTTAAACTTAAACAATTACGACATCAAAAGTCAGTTGTCCCTAAAAAATTTGAAATAGAATTCTTATTAATTTAAAATATTTGTCTATTATTCACTCATCAATACTAAATATAGTTAATTAACTAGTTGGTTTCCCCTTAACAAAAAGTAAAAAATTTAAAGTAAACCTAAGAGGATTTTCCTGTAAAAATAGTGTAGAAATTATACCTCTCTGTCTATAAAGGACAAACGATTATACGTTCTTATAGATTAATCCTTCCGTCACAACGAATCTGTAAAGACATGATACTATAAATATAACATCATGTCTGTAACACTTATGTCTAAGTCTGTCATGGGATGGAGAAAGAAGAGATGAAATAATCGATAAACTGAAGATTGACGAGTTGAAACACAAATAAACAAACTCCCGGAAGATACCGGTAATTTCGGACGAAAGAGACGGACCCTTTAATTTTACAACAACGTCATCGGGGGTTTTTTTATCGTCCACTCTCAAACTCATATTTACGGGGTCGAGGGAACGGGGAGTCGTGACACTATTACTTAACAGTTGACGTATAACCGAGAGTCTCAAATTCGAAGACAACGAAAGACACTGTCGAAAATTGGTACACGGGAAATAACTGAGGGGGGAAGAAGACCCAGAGTGAAAGAATAGGGAGACCGTTACAAAGGAAAGTTCCTTCATTTGATATGTGTGAGTTTCGTAACACAATCTGAAACGAAGACGCCCTTAAAATTGATTTTGTTTTCATCAATAGAAACAAATAAAAGTATTAACTCTAAAGTTATTTTATCTACAAGGAGTCAGTAATGTCACCTTTTTAAATACATTAAACTAGTAAGGAATACCTTCTCATAAAGTCTTTGGATTGTTTCTTCAGGGACAATGACGTCTTTATGAAGGTAGAGGAAAAATCTTATCGGTGTACACGGTGTCGTTTCGTAAAGTACCGTCTTTCCAGATATTTAGGTTTTTCATCCTCTCTTAGTGTTTGTGTTAAAATGTATAATGTACACATAAAATAAAACGTACACATGAGGAAAAAGTTCCGGTAATAATTTCAAAGAGCGGAGTTTAAATTCTGGAAACTGAACAAATCCACTACTTATAACGAATGAGTTGAGACTTTCAAAGTTGTTTTCTCTGGACTTAACACTAAAGACAGTAGGGATAACGGATTTCCAGCAATGAAAAGAAAAAAGGATTTATTACCAATTTTAAGTAAACCCTTTGATGATTTTCATGTTCCTTACTTTCTAATGAAAAAACGACTCATGTACACACATACACACACACGCGAATCAATTTTCGACAGAAACAGAGGACGTTATTTCTGTAGTATCGGGGTAGAGATTTTTATATAAAGAGTACAACTAAGGATTGTAGCCCGACTAGTAAACACTGTCAGACCGTCTAATAATATTGGTACCGTCTACCGGAATTTGAAATTAGTCTTTTAGGTTTGACTTCCAGGACCTAAAGGAAATATAAAACAGGATTTCATCCTTCACGATGTCTTGTCTACCCTTGTAAGGATGAACAACTTTTTTTTAAATGTCATTTACCAATATTTAATGGAAGGTAGGATCTCTGATTTTGATACCAGTAATCGGTTCCCACTAAAACGGGAGAACCTTTGTGAACAGATATACAGACGTTTGTAAAAAATAATAGAACTAAACTTCGTCACCTCTCTTACCACGATGACCGTAAACCACCTGACTCCGGTTCCCACACGACTCGTAGGATGTCGCGTCTCCTTTCGGGGGAATTGTTTGGTACATCTCGGACCCTTTAGGACCAGACATACAACCTTCTTAAACGTGTACAAAGAAAATTAAATGTCGAAGAACTCTGTGAGTCTATAATAAAAGAGGAATTTCAAAACTTCTATCTTGAGAAATTGTTGACCTAAAGTTTTATCTCTTCTCCCTAACAAAACAATAGTTATATCTCGGTTTAGTAAAAACAATCATAGAGTTTGTCTACAAGTTATTTATATTCTCTCATTGTACACTGAACGTCTAGAATGAATAAATTCTAGGTGGGTCTAAAACTATTATCGAGAAAGTGAACATCGTTTGTGTAATTGGTACACACCTTATTTTGTCTGAGACTCTTTAACAATTTCACCCAAACATGTACCTTTACGTCCAACGTCTTCCCAGTAGAGATAGAGGACTGGAGTATCTCATGAACGACGTCGTATACGAAGATAAGAGAGTATGGATCGTGGGTACAAAATAAAGAGATAGGTCCTATAGAAAAATGATGGATCACGAGGGATACTTTAATTTCGAGAATAACATAATTAATAGGTAACGACACATTTTTTTTTTTTAAGATCTTTTGGATCACCGAATTTTATCCGTAAATAATAAAGTGTGTCAACAACAGTCTAGTCTTTAAACCCCTCATTTAATGGACCGACTAAGACCCTATCCTAGAGAGTATTCTAACTCCAGTTCTACAAACATCTTGATGTTGGTAGACTTCCGAACTGACTACGTTCTCTTAGGTGAAGACTCTACCGAGTAAACGTAAGGCTCGGACCATCTGGACCGAGAACTGCCCTCTGGAGTTAAAGAATGGTACATCTGGAGACACATCCCGACGAACTTATAGGAGTTTTGTACCGTCGGTCGAAGGTAACCTTGATCATTAGAGCCCCTTTCGTTCCGTCTTTGGTCTTATAAAAATACTGGAGTATGGATTTCAGTAAACGATAGTAAAGGTGTTATAGACCAACCAATGTTTCTAGTCGGAATAAGTGACACCCTCCTTGGACATATTCTGTGTCTTGGGTCCCCCACGTTTGATAACCCCCCGTGGACACTAAGACCAAGGGTGTGGAAACTATATAAGTTAGTTCATAAGATGATTCTAATCGGTTTCAAAAAAGAAGGAAGACGTACAATATCTCATACAAGTATTTGCTAAATCGATATAAAATATAATTAAGACGTCGGGTAACTAACTGAACTTTTTCTTTCTCTGATCTTCCTCTCTTTAGTTATTCGTTCAATTATATTACCAAGTAAGTTTCATCCTACTCCTGATCGGAACACTTTCGTATTCACTTCTTACCACCCTTTTCTTGCCCCTCTACGGTCCAACCCATGTATTTGTAATCTACAGTCTCTGGATCTGACGTCTACTAAGCCTCTTTAAAATGGAGGCGAACATCTATCTTGTACTGGAATTCATTCTATCGTTTTGTTTGTCCATTTCTCATGAAAATCTATTACTTAGATCAAAACTAGAAAACCCGGAACTATACAGTCTGTTTCTTTAAGTGTATGTTTATAGGTCCTTCCTCAACCTTTGAACCTAAACAAAATACCCTCTCCCATGGATTAATCTCGACAACAGTCCCTTAATCGACGATTTTCCATATCAATTGTACCTACTTCAACTCTACCCACACACCCCCCGACCTTCTAATTGTAACTTACCTTCACCTAGCAGGAATTTCTAGCTACTTTATGAAGAACTACGGACGTACGATTCAACGAAGTCAGTATAGACTGAGAAACGATGGAATACTTGACATCGGACGGTCCGAGGAGACAAGTACCCTAAGAGGTCTGTTCTCATGATCTCATCCAACGGTACGAGAGGAGGTCCCCTAGAAGGACTGGTCCCTAACTTAGGTGGAGAGTGAAGAGGACATAACCGTCAGTCCAAGAGACGGGTGGTCGTGACGGACGACGACGACGATTCAGCGAAGTCAGTACAGACTGAGACACACTGGGGTCTCTGCCGTCGGGTGGTCCGAGGGGGCAGGGACCCTAAGAGGTCCGTTCTTGTGACCTCACCTAACGGTAAGGATCCTTCGAGGTTTATGATAAAAGATTAAATTGATTGAACCATATTACTTTTCTTGTAGTGTAACACAACTTAGAGAGAGACCGTGATTGATCATTTAACTAGAAACTGTTTAGTAAATTTTAGGAATGAAAAGTGTAGATAAATTCTGAATTGAAATATCATGTATATATATGTATATCATGTATATATCATGATATATCCATAGAGATATCATGAGATATTATGATATAGAGATATCAGGATATATCTTTAGATATATCATGTATATATCATGTAGAGCCAGTTTTTGAATTACTGCGTATATAAGTGTAAACAAAATACACTTATAATTATAAGAATAGGTATCCTGACCTTATCCTTGTTTTATTCTACTACATACATTTTCATGAAATTTAATAACAAGTACATCTTAGACGTACTACAAATTTTTATTACTATAATATTAAAACAAACACGTATGTCAACCATCTTAGTAACCCATATAAAGAATCATATACTAAAGTCACCACTGTCAAAGACAAGAGTCCTCTCATCAAAGATTTTTTTAGTCACACGTCAATGAGAGAAAATTAACAGGTAGATCCATATTTCGAACTTAACACTAGAGACTTATATTTATAGTAAGAAGTATTAATTTTCATAAATAAATCAAAGATTTTCATGAAAGGTAAATAAAACTAGAGAAGTTTTTATTCTTGAACCAATGTAACTCGAAATAAAAACAACTGTGTTAATTGATGTAAGTTTAGAAATTTTTACCTCTCTAATTGTACCTTTGTATCTGTGATAGTATACATTTTAGTTATCGGTCACCCTTAAACGACATACTGAATCCCTTAAGTCTCAAACTCAAACAATGAGTTTGAGACATTGTTGGGTCCCTCCACCCTACTACACCTTACCCCACCCTTCACCCTCCCTTAAAGTTCTCCCTCCCCTGTATGAATATGGATACCGACTAAGTACAACTACATTCCGTCTTTGGTTGTCTCATAACTTTTCGTTAATAGAAAGTTTATTTTTATTTTTTTATCCACACCTTGGGGTCGATGGGTAATTTATTCACAATGTTGAACCGATCAGTATCAATTTCGTAATAGATCCCTCCTTATTACTTACCGAAATACAAACTTAGTTCACAATTTTACACACTGTTTCTACAAAAATAGAAAATCCTTGAGGATCCTTAGACAAATCACCAAATAGTAAAGGTTTCGGGATACATCTTTTATTATGGGTTTGAGACAATTACACAAATGACGTATCTCTTCCCAAAACAATAACAACCTCTTCTATGTTAAAATTATCGAAAGTAGTACCCTATACAATTTCTAATAGTATCTTTTTTTTGATGGTCTGAATTTTCCTTTGGTTCGGTATTAAGGGTATAGCCGACAAAGTAAGGATAAGTCAAATCAAATCAAGTCAAGTCAGTGAGTCAGTACAGGTTGAGAAACGCTGGGGTACTTGGTGTCGTGTGGTCCGGAGGGACAGGTAGTGGTTGAGGGTCTCGGATGGGTTTGAGTACAGGTAACTCAGCCACTACGGTAGGTTGGTAGAGTAGGAGAGAAGAGGGGAAGAGGAGGACGGGAGTTAGAAAGGGTCGTAGTCCCAGAAAAGGTCACTCAGTGGAGAAGCGTAGTCCACCGGTTTCATAACCTCAAAGTCGAAGTTGTAGTCAGGAAGGTCACTTGTAGGTCCCGACTAGAGAAAATCCTACCTGACCGACCTAGAGGAACGGTAGGTTCCTGAGAGTTCTCAGAAGAGGTTGTGGTGTCAAGTTTTCGTAGTTAAGAAACTGTGAGTCGAAAGAAATATCAGGTTGAGAGTGTAGGTATGTACTGATTACCTTTTGGTATCGGAAATGAGCTCCCTGGAAACAACCGTTTCACTACAAAGACGGAAAACTATACGACAGATCCAACCAGTATTGAAAGGGAGGTTCCTCATTCGCAGAAAATTAAAGTACCGACGTTAGTGGTAGACGTCACTGAAACCTCGGGTTTTTTATTTCAGTCGGTGAAAAGTAACAAAGGGTCAGATAAACGGTACTTCACTGCCCTGGTCTACGGTACTAGAAGCAAACGACTTACAACTCGAAATTCGATCGAAAAAGTGAGAGGAGAAAGTGAAAGTAGTTCTCCGAGAAATCAAGAAGAAGTGAAAGACGGAATTCCCACCACAGTAGACGTATAGACTCCAATAACTATAAAGAGGTCCGTTAGAACTAAGGTCGAACACGAAGGAGGTCGGGTCGCAAAGAGTACTACATGAGACGTATCTTCAATTTATTCGTCCCACTGTTATATGTCGGAACTACATGAGGAAAAGGATAAACCTTGGTCAGATAACAAGGTACAGGTCAAGCTTGACAACGAAGGACTGGACGTATATTCAAAGAGTTCTCCGTCCAGTCCACCAGACCATAAGGGTAGAGAGAGTCTTAAAAGGTGTCAATAACACTAGGTGTGTCAGTTTCCGAAACTGTATCAGTTATTTCGTTTATCCAAAAAAAAGACTTTGAGGGAACGAAAGAACTACTAGGTCACCTACAACCGTTAAACTAGAGACCAAGGAGACGGAAAAGATTTTGGTCGAACTTGTAGACCTTAAAGTACCAAGTACAACGACTTCGAATCAAACCTCTTAAAACTCGTGATGAAATGATCGTACACTCTACTTATGTTAATACACCATCAAACTCGTAAGAAACCGTAACGGAAAGAAACCTTAACCTTACTTTTGACTGGAAAAGGTCAGGACACGGGTGACGACTCAAAAGGTTTAAACGACTGTATAACTCACGTCGTGAAACTGTCGTAGTAGAAAGTCCTAAACTTTATCGAGTTGACCCTAAGGTAGTGGAGGTGATTGAAAAAGTATCACTTTGAAGGACTCCGGGTGAACTGAAATGTAAGTGTAAGGACAATTTTCAACAATTAAATTATACCTAGACGACTTAAACTGAAGTAATTACGGAAGGAAATGTAGACACCTGAAGTTCACGATCCCTTAAGATATCCTAACAATGACGTCTCCCTGTAACCTTTAAACCTTCTGTGTCTTTATCCATTCTAGATCCTCGGTAGAAGTAAGGGATGAGATCCAGGAGTCATTACCCCTACTAGATGGGTGTATCCATCTGAAACTTAGTATAATCTCGTGTGACATGCCACCAATTATCGGTGTCGACCGAATTCAGATGTTCAATCACACACACACACACCCCCCCCCTCACTTTAATTAAATGTAAACATTGACCAAAACAACGTGGTAATACCGTTTTACTACCGGAATACTCAAAATAACCCAGATGGCCGAAATTGTAAGAGAGACAACAACTTGGACAATAGTAATGACTTAAAACCGGAAGAACACCTCACTTTTCACATTATTTAGAAAACTTTTACAATAGTTTACGGTGTTTCACAGGGGAAGACGACTCTTCTCTGTCGACATTGAAACGTAAGAGAGTTCCTTTACCCGAAAAGTCTTTGACTCGACTCGTTGAATATAACGAGAAACGCAAAAAGGGTAACGTGTAATAGAGACCACTACACGACAGTACGTTTTATTCGTAGCGAGAGGTAAGACAAGAGTTTTTACTCTTCAATATAGAACATTACGAAAATATTGTAGATCCTTCTAGGTGTATTACTTACGGATCTACTTGTTTACATCATACCAATCTGAAGAAGTATAATTTAGTTGACTTTGTAGATATCGTCACAAAATTTTCACTATCGGCAACGGTGTGACTACCGACTTTATGGAATTTAAATTTAACCCGGACTACTCTCTACTGGTGATTATCACCTTAAAGTGAAAAAAGAAATTCGATGCCTTATGAAAGTTCGAGAGGTTACAATCCTGAAAATTTACTTTTGTTAAAATAATTAAATAATTAAACCGAGGAAATCTTGTGAAGATATTACAAAGTAGTCAAGTAAGTCATCTATATTACGGGTGTAAAAGTCTCCGACTAAAAAATTTTTCGAGAATGTTTAACCCATACTGCTTACCTTATTATATTAGGGTACAGAATACTTTGCAGTGTCTGTAATTTTGTCTTCTTAGGTTTTCCCTGTTAGTACTACATTAAGAAGTGGATGGTATTATACGTAAGTTTCATTTAAGACATATTTCAGCACTTTGTCTTTTACTCTAGACTAGTATCACCTGGTGGGTGAGATAATTCCAACACTTATCACTGGTCTATTATTTCCCTTCCAAAAAATAAAAATAAAAAATTAAAAGAAAAAGAGAGATCCCTGAAGACTTTTTTATATTTCGGAAGTTGTAAAAGGAAGGTCCGTAACATCAGAGTCTTCGAACTACACAAAGTAATAACCTTGACTAAAAAAGTATACGTCTAAGTCAGAGACCCCGTCTTAAAGTATACACTCGAATCTTGTCGAAGAAGATGTTTAAACAATCGACGGGACCCCCTCTTCTACTTTGTATACGGGATTGCCAGTACAAAGACTAGTAACCACCAGACCTTTCTACGTTAAAGGGGGGGTCCTCTTGGATAGGTCTCTTAGTAAAAGTCAAACGAAGTGACTTTAACGTTAAGGGAACCCGGTTAACACGGAATCCCTTGTAGACGAAGTGGTAGTTTTCTCCAGATGTCTCCCTTTGATGAGAGGAATTGAATGGAAAACTTTCTTATGGTCTAGAGTAAATAAAATGAACGGTTTACACGGGTTGTCACCCCTGTAAACCCCTCTTATAATCTCTTATACATTTATAAAGTAATATACTTACAAGTACCAATAATTAAATATCTTACATTATAATAGGAAAAAACAAAAAATTTTAACAATGGATGTATTGTTTTAAATGGTAAAAGTGGTAAAAATTCACATGTAAAGACACCGCATTCATGCAAGTGTAATAACACATCGATCATGGTAGTAGGTAGAGACCTTATGAAAAGTAGAACAATGGGACTTTGTGACATGAGTGGCTTATTGAGGAGTAATGGAGAAGGGGGGTCCGGGACTTTTGATGGTAAGATGAAAGACAGAGATACTTGAAGGATGAGATCCATGAAGTATATTCGACTTAGTATGTCATAAACAGGAAAACATCGATTTGAACAAAGTGAATCGCACAGAAGTTGTAACATAGTCCACAGTTGTAACGGAAGAAAAAACTCTAACTTACTGTAAGACAAGATACAGATATGGTATAAAATAAATAAGTGAGTAGGTAGTTATTTGTGAATCCAATGAAGATGAAAAAACAAACAATACTTATTACGACGATACTTGGACTCGTATGTTGATAGAGAAGTTTTGAGATGAAAGTAAAGAAAAATTTTTTTAAAAATAACCTCACATCAAGTCCACATTCCGTTTCACTTAATCAATCTGTGTATGTATAAGGTAAGAAATAATCTAATAAAAAGGTATATCCGGTAATGTCTAGTAACTAATCTCACAAGACACATGATAGTCGAGTCAGCGAGTCAGTACAGGTTGAGAAACGTTGGGGTACTTAACGTCGTGCGGTCCGGAGGGACAGGTAGTGGTTGAGGGTCTCAAGTGAGTCTGAGTGCACGTAGCTCAGGCACTACGGTAGGTCGGTAGAATAGGAGCCAGTAGAGGAAGAGGAGGACGGGGGTTAAGGAGGGTCGTAGTTTCAGAAAAGGTTACTCAGTTGAGAAGTGTACTCCACCGGTTTCATAACCTCAAAGTCGAAATCGTAGTAAGGGAGGTTTCTTTTGGGTCCCGACTAGAGGAAGTCTTACCTGACCNATCGCACAGAAGTTGTAACATAGTCCACAGTTGTAACGGAAGAAAAAACTCTAACTTACTGTAAGACAAGATACAGATATGGTATAAAATAAATAAGTGAGTAGGTAGTTATTTGTGAATCCAATGAAGATGAAAAAACAAACAATACTTATTACGACGATACTTGGACTCGTATGTTGATAGAGAAGTTTTGAGATGAAAGTAAAGAAAAAATTTTTTAAAAATAACCTCACATCAAGTCCACATTCCGTTTCACTTAATCAATCTGTGTATGTATAAGGTAAGAAATAATCTAATAAAAAGGTATATCCGGTAATGTCTAGTAACTAATCTCACAAGACACATGATAGTCAAGTCAGCGAGTCAGTACAGGTTGAGAAACGTTGGGGTACTTAACGTCGTGCGGTCCGGAGGGACAGGTAGTGGTTGAGGGTCTCAAGTGAGTCTGAGTGTAGGTAGCTCAGGCACTACGGTAGGTCGGTAGAGCAGGAGCCAGCAGAGGAAGAGGAGGACGGGGGTTAAGGAGGGTCGTAGTTTCAGAAAAGGTCACTCAGTTGAGAAGCGTACTCCACCGGTTTCATAACCTCAAAGTCGAAATCGTAGTAAGGGAGGTTTCTTTTGGGTCCCGACTAGAGGAAGTCTTACCTGACCAACCTAGAGGAACGTCAGGTTCCCTGAGAGTTCTCAGAAGAGGTTGTGGTGTCAAGTTTTCGTAGTGAAGAAGTCGTGAGTCGGAAGAAGTGTCAGGTTAAGAGTGTAGGTATGTACTGGTGTCCTTTTTGGTATCGGAACTGATCTACCTGGAATCAGCCGTTTCATTACAGAGACGAAAACTCATACGATAGATCCAACCAATATTGAAAAGAAGGTTCCTCATTCGCAGAAAATTAAAGTACCGACGTAAGTGGTAGACGTCACTAAAACCTCGGGTTTTTTTATTTCAGACGGTGACAAAGGTGACAAAGGGGTAGATAAAGGGTACTTCACTACCCTGACCTACGGTACTAGAAGTAATCCAGGAATAATCAACATATAAAATATATATCAACACACATTTGTTTACCTGAATCAATGAAAGTGAAGAAACTACATATATGGGTGAACCTTAACGACGAGTATACCATTAAGATAAAAATCTAAAAACTCCTTGGTGGTATGATAAAAAGTGTCGTTGACATGGTAAAATGTAAGGGTAGTTCTGATGTGTTCCCAAGGTACCTACCTGGACCTCTAATATTATGGTTCACTTCATTAAGTCTGTCTTTTTCTGTTTATATTATTACACTATAGCGAATATACACCTTAGATTTTTTAATATGTCAACCTGAATAAATGTTTTTATCTTTGCCCGAGTGTCTGAATCTCTTCCTTAAATGCCAATGGTCTCCCCTTCGCACTTCCACTCCTTATCTAACCCTCGACCCCTAACTGTATATGTATGGTGACATCATAAATTTTAACTTTTGACTGTTCCTAGATGAAATATCGGGTCCTTTTACGAGTTATAAGGTATTATTGTATTTACCCTTTTATTAAACTTTTTCTTATTTACGTACATACACATATTGACTTAGAAAAACGACATGTAGACCTTGAATATGTTCTAACAATTAGTTGGTATGAGGTTATATTTAAAAAAAAATTACGGTTTTAAAAACTTTTCACTTTCCAACCGTTTGTGTATGTGTGTGCATATATGTATATGAATATTACTCACTAGGTTTTCAAAACATATTATAAACCACCACTACAAAATACATTATAAAGACACAAAGGTTTATAATTTACCTTTATATTTTTTATTAGGATCATGGTTTCCAATAGTAAGGATTTTTCTAAGATTTAGATCTCATGATCTTTTCATATACACACATACAAAGTTCAATTTTTTTTTATCTTGTCGTGTGTTTCCCAAGTTAAAAAGGTGTATGAGTACTTATGAACGGGAAAAGACAAAGATAAAATTTAATTATCAGTAGGATTACCTACACAACTGAAGTGACAAATAATGTTCATTATCACATAATTTGTCAGAAAAATAAAGGAATCTGATGTAAAGATCTATTTCTAAATAACCGTATCTCCGTTCCGATTAACATACTAAGAACATTTAACGGAACGTTTAATAATAAGAGTAAATATAAAGTCGATGACCATAACACGGTGAAAGTTTTCTCTGAATGGTGATGACCAATAATAATAATAAATTCTAACTTATTAAAGAATAACTTTGAAAAAAAATTTATCACTTCAAAGTATTGTGATATAAATAATTTTATAACAAATAAATGTTATAAAGTCCATATATTGTTTGTCCCAAAAATATGTAATATATAAGAAAAGTTTAAGAAAAGGGAATATCCAATAATGTTCTATAACTTATAACAAAGGACACGATGGATCATCCGGGAGTAACAAAATAAAGTATGTACTATCGCACAGACAAGTAGGGTTTAGGGACTAAATAAGGAGGCAACGAGGAGGGAGAAACGATTGGTTCAAACAAAAGATATAGACACCTAGACAAAGACAATACATTTATTCAAGTAAACATAGTGAAAGATTCTAAGGTGTATATTCACTATTTATAAACAGAATGAGACTGAACGAATAATTGTAATAAAATGAAAGTTCTACGAGCTCAATTATTAACGATATACGCACGGTCGTGCGAGTCAGTAAAGTCAGAACAGGGTGAGAAACACTGGGACACCTGACGTCGGCGGTCCGAGGAGACAGGCACCCTCAGAGGTCCGTTCTTATGACCTCACCCAACGGTACGGGAGGAGGTCCCCTAGGAGGGGTGGGTTCCTACCTTGGCAGTAGAGGACACAGAGGACGTAACGTGCACCTAAGAAATGGGGACTCGGTGGTCCCTTTAGGTTATTAACGATATATAACGTTCATCAGTATTTTTACAAAAATCCAATTTCAATCTTTCTGAGTAACTTTATAAAGAGTAAATCTTAATTTGATGACCACTTGTTTTAATTTAAACATTGATAAAGAACCTATATTCATTCACTTGACCGATATTTATTTATTTGTCTTTACAAGTAAACGATACACATATAACTTTTTGATGTACATCATGAAATATTCATCATGTTTGAGTTCTTGATAAACGGTTTTGATTATTTAGTTCATTCAATAAATCTTAATGTACCCCTTACCATTTCTGGAATCTATATTAATGGTCTTCACAAAGATTGATTTGCATGATTTTTTTAAAACGAATGTTCTCACAAAGGGATTACTGATACAAAAACCTCTTATCTAGCACGTTTTCTTTCTATTACAGGTCAATTTGACTAAATATAGTGTGCTATTACAAATTGCCGTTGGGTCACTATTGGAATATTTGAGAGAATTCAGGGTTAGTTCCCTGGTGGACTTGACTAAGAAATTATTAATTACGAACAAACCAATGTCTATATAATTTTCACTTAAAATACCTTATTGAACGAGACGTTCACTAATAAAATTTCAGGTAATTTACATGATATCATCCAGTACACCAACTCTCGCATTTCCTAACACTACGAACACTACAACTCCAACTAACACAAGATCTTTTGAACATTCGGTTCACTAATATTCAGTTTTATATAAAAAAGTAAATTTGTAATACAAAAATCTATTTCGAAGTTTCTACTTCACAAGACATAACATTAAATTCTTACCGAGTATTCAACAGTTAGAAAAGAAAATTTCTTGACTCTACATATAATTTGTGAACCTTTTAGAGGGTCGTGAAAACTTTATTTTAGCACCAGAGTGACAACAACAAGTTCTTCAGATAAGGACACGAGTCTTAAAGATTCCATCTCTACCTCTAGTGAAAACTAGTATGTATAGTGATTAAAGGATTTATTATGGTGAATTTATGGGTCCTTATCTTCTCACTGATCCATTACGTATAGGACTTTTCTTCAAACTCACGGTACGGGACGTTGGACTTCTAAGGATAAGTGGAGAGGTGAGAGTCTCTCGCCTAAGGTATTAAGGTACAACGGTGTCATACTTAATGTACGGTAACCAACAAATAAAAGAAACCATAATTCCATCAAACACTAATGTAACGACTACAATCTTAAACTTTATACTTTTGGAATGGTCCACCAAAACGGAGGACTGTCCGTATACGAAAGTAAGCGATAACAGGAATTTCATCATCCCCGAAGGGTCCACCGAGTCGTCCCTTTTTAGATGGACTGTTATGTCCTCTGGGTCCAAACTAAGGACCCAGCCCTTCTAGGTGACCTATTCCTTTACCGTTGAATGGGGGCATAAGAACGGACTCTTTAGGGTACTTGACTCCTAGGACCACCGATGGCACACAACTCCAGAGTTTCTCAGTCCGTGCTGACTTGTACGTACGCACGGAAATCTGCACAATATCCTGTTGTTGGTGGTAACCATCATTGGGTCAGTCCAGTATCAGAGTCGTACAGCAGCAATCCTATGGTATATCAAACTGTTCATATCACAAGAATGAGGTTAAGACTAATTTATGAAGAACATGTAATGATTAGTTTATGAAGTACTCGTAGACTGGCCTAATATAAATAAGACTTAGTAAACTAACATTTACTCGAAAGAGTATAATGTTCTATAGATCTCCCATCAGTTATATAAATAAAATAAAAGGAAAATCAAGGAACAAGTTAAACATTTTCACTCGTTTATAGAGTCAACGGGACTCCAGGAAAGAGTAAGATGGAGAAATAGCGAAACAAGAGGAGGGTCTAAAGACACAGAGATACGTCTTAACAAAGAAGGAACGTCAAAATAAAAGGTGTTGGGTAACACAAGATGGTGTTTTGACGTGATTTTAGAAAGTAAAAGTTTCATTTTTCTTACGGTATTTCACAAAAAAAGAAAGTAATTTGAAAGTTGTCCCAATCAATCCTTAGAAAATATACGAAAATATACGATACTTGAGAGGGTCCAGGAAGTCACTTGTATTTTGGGATGTCAGGTTAGTAGAACCTCGAATGAAACCCCATTACGTACGTTATTTTCACTTTTATGATACATTAGTCTATACATTGTTAAACTCTTCACTAAATTTTTCTTTTACATGTGCAATTGTTACACAACGTCGGTTCAATGTTAAATTTATTCCCCCAATGTGATCTAGAGGAACTTCACGGAAATCTATTCCTTAATTATGTAGATCTCCTTACCGCAAAGTCTGACTCCGTTGTCCGGTCATGTTTCCGCACGGACCATACAAACTCTTCGTAGTTTTAAAGGTCTCACCGACTTTACTTAATTGCTTTGTCCCTCTTAATATCCGTTTCTCTAGTCTCTCTAATACTTCTTAATTTAGTACAACCCGAAACATCCAGTGAGACTTCTTACCGGATTAAGACTTATTTTACCGTATGGTCATGTCTAAAAATTCGTCTACTTATTGCATTAGACTAAAAAAATTTTTTTGATTTTACAGAATTTAGGTGTATTTTCAACGTTATTATACGTTACATAGATACATGTGAAAAAAGGACTTAAGTACTTGAGGAATGGAGAAGGGTGTCAACGAGTCATATGTGTGTGTCTGCGTGTGAGAAGGTGAAACCCTCAGTAGTGTACAACAGAGGTCTGTAGTACTGTGAAGGGGGATTTGTAAACCAAACGGAAAGGGTCTTCGTTTCTGGAAGAGGATGTCTCGAGGTACTGGTAATAGTATGACTCACGTTATTCGTCATCAACGCTTAAAGGGGTCAAAGAGAGTTTATAGGAAAGGTGATGGACCGATAAGACATTAGGACCTATTCGATTATTCCGAGTGAGTAACGTAAACGACTCGAGTAATAATAAGGGATAAAGACTCAAGAGGAAGGACAGAAGAAGTACCGTCGATTAAAGACCAATCGAAACAAAAAAAAAAAATTAAAAATAAAAATGAGATAAAATGAAATGTTATGACATAACCAAAACGGTATGTAACTGTACTTAGGTGGTGCCCACATGTACGCAAGGGTTTGTACTTGGGGAGAGGGTGGAGGGAGGGGTGTTGTAGGGAGACCCAGTAGGGCCACGTGGTCGGGGTTCGTACGACATAGGACGTAGCCTGTATCTGACCACTAAGCTAAGAATGTACTATCATATGTTCAAAGTTACGGTAAGAGGGTTTAGTAGGGTGGGAGAGGGAGAGGGAGACTCAGGTTTTCAGACCATATGTGTAGACACAGAAAAAAGGACAGAACGTATGTCCCAGCAGTAACGGTAGAAGGATTTAAGGTATATATACACAATCATATGACATAACCACAAAAAGAAAGACCGAATGAAGTGAGACATATTAACCGAGGTCAAAGTAGGTAGAGTAGTCTTGACTAAGTTTACTTAAGAAAAATTACCGACTCATTATGAGGTAACACATATACATGGTGTCGAAAGAATAGGTAAGTAGACGACTACCTGTAGATCCAACAAAGGTACAGGACCGATAATATTTGTCACGACGCTACTTGTAACCCCATGTACACAGAGAAAGTTAAGACCAAAGGAGCCACACACACGGGTCGTCACCCTAACGACCCAGTATACCGTCAAGATAAACGTTAAAAAATTCCTTAGAGGTGTGACAAGAGGTATCACCAACATGATCAAACGTAAGGGTGGTTGTCACTCGTTTTTATTTGTTTACCCTAGATTAATTTTAATTTTCGAAGACGTGTTGTTTCCTTTTATATTCGTTCCACTTTTCTGTCGGAAGACTTACCCTCTTTTATTATCGTTTACTTTGTTGACTGTTTGTTGATTAGAGTTTTTATATGTTCGTTGAATACGTTGAGTTAAGGTCTTTTTATTTACTGGGTTAGTTTTTTACCCGGTTTCTTGATTTATCTGTACAGAGGTTTCTTCTGTATACCTACCGATTGTTTGTGTACTTTTATACGAGTTGTAGTGAGTAATAATCTCTTTATGTTTAGTTTTGGTGTTACTCCATGGTGAAGTGTGGTCACTCTTACAGACGATAGGTTTTTAGACGTTCGTTATTTACGACCTCTCCCACACCTCTTTTCCGTCGATTAAAGACTTTCTTAAGTCGAGAGAATAGGACGTCTAGTGGGGAGTAAGACATAGACACACTGTCCGAGGACTAATATAATCTAAAGCCAATATCATAGTATGATATGAAACGAAGAAAGATATAAGTAACCGATCAAACCGTCTCATTCAGTCAGAATATAAATGTTTCAAGTGTACTGTAAGTGAACACATTAGAGATCTTCCTGTTTGTAACTTGGTCATCGCGATAAAGACATTCAGTATAAGTAAAATTTACTATTTACTCTGAGGACCACTCTATTTACTAGAACCCTAGTTATGGAAACTCAAACGGAACTTTTCAACACAGAATAAATGGATGAAACAAAAAAAGAGTATCCCGTCTGTCAACTAAAGATTTTAAACCCTTAAAGACCAATCTACACAATAACTACTTTAACGACAAGTCCAGACTACTGTAAAATTATATCTTGTTTTGACCTAATTTACTGGAAACGACGTCAGCTACAACCGGAAAGAAGAACAATTCACTGACCCGTTAAATAGACTCAATTCCCTTTACAACACTAACGATTTAGTTGACAGTATCTATTTCTATATGTGGTAAGTAGAATTTTTCCAAGCGGTCCGTTATCATTATTCTCTTCCAGTTCCCCGTACCGTGAAGTATTTGGAAGAAAATTTTAAGTAACAGGAAGGTGTGAATTCATCAGCATAAAAAAAAGTGAGAATTAAGACATAAGTCCCAAATCATAGTGACTTATCTGTGACATGTGTGGGTCATCAATCTGGTCTAAAACGACCTAGTAACGTTTCAGTTTGACAATCTAAAACCAGGTCCTATTTTTCATTAGACAAATAAAAAGAACTACCCTTTCGTTCGGGCTTATTAAAACTGAAATTCAACGAATCCAAGACCGGATAAAGATTCTTTTCACCCTAAATAAAGGAATATCACAACATGTACAAGCACCATATATCTAATCTTTCCTGTCTTGGTATCTAAGTATTGGTTGAACCCATATTTTACCTTCTGACGACGACACATGAGCCGTGCTTTGATAAGTTCTCTTAATCTGGAAGAAGTCCTCTTGACCTCGTCCACTTCACAAATTATAAGAGTGAAGCACTGTCTTACACACTGATTTTATTTGGTTCTTTACACCAACTTTTTGTTTTAAAGTCAACCGTTATCGACTTCAAGAAAGAGATCTTTACTGATATGATTGGTACATATAAAATTAGTGAGTAACTGGATTCGTTGAAAATTCATCACTTTCGTAAATAATCAAGACTATAATAAACGTCTAGAAGTATCCATCGACCAATGGACATCCTGATTACTGTTCACTATAAGTATAACAACAAGTGACCATATAGATTGATTGTGTACGGTTCCGACCCGTTCAAATATATACCAATACGTAAAAGTTTATTAAAGACGGACACAATGTTACACTGAATAATCGGAGAACTTTAGGAACAGAATGTAAAAATACCGAAAAGGATGGAATTGTAAATTGATATATTCGTCTCTTTGACTGAATTTAAAAGACTTTAAATCAACGAAGTAATCTTTATGGTATAAACGGTTTTCCGACCTTAACTTATTTAATTTAAGGATTTCAGGGAAGCTTCATGATACTAGATAATCAAATGATATAAACAAATGGGTATTAATGAGTTTTAATACTTTAGTTATAAATCTAAAATTATTGTAAAGTCCTATAACTAGACTGAGAGAAACACTAGAAATGTACTGTTAGATGTATTCTAGTAATATTAAAGTAAGGGAAGGAAAATAAAAGAATAAATAGATAAATATCATCTCTATTAAATATTTATAACAAATTAAAGTTAAAGAGAAATTATAGTCTCCGTAGACACGACAGTTTGTGACTATATTGGAAAAATGACAGCACACTTAGTAAGTCGAAAACTCTAAATTCAACTCTATCTTATTAGCACAACCTGACTTAATTTAGAAAACCTTGTTATCTAATCATGATTATATAAAAGTTACTTCCTAACGTCCTAAATAAAGACAAGAAAGAGACTAAGAGTTAACCTTTCTTCTTTAATTTTTACCATTTCCCTCCTTTTATAAGTTGTTATATTACTTATTGATTGCCTAGCATTTCAAATTTAAGAAAATTCTTAAAACGTTTTAGACTGACTAGAGGAAAAATATGATTAGTATCAGATACCATTGATAAGGTGTTTCGTTTAAAATGTAATAGAAAGGTTGACTGTAATTTTTTTTTTTTAGAAATTTAAGACTATTTTACTCGTCATCTCTTCTCGAAACTTCTTCTTGATTTCGTTAATGACTTTATGCAAAAGAAGACTTTTCAGTCTTTGTTATAAATTACTGGTCCGTTTTATCACGATATTAGTAATTCCCTTTAATACAAGGTTCCTATTCCACTATTTTTGACTAAAAAGCAACTATTTGATTTAATCTTCTCGACTGTTCGAAATAATCACGTAGATAAACTGAAAAAAATCATTCTGATAAAAGTCTATGGTACGAGATACAATCCACATAAATATATTTTTTATAAGTATACGTATATAATTATATCTATAGACACAAATATACACATATATGTCCATGTATATATAGACAGGTTCATAGACAGGTCCATGTCCATATAGACACGTATATACATATGCATATGTATGTATACGTATATGTGTAATGTTTATTTTGTTATATATCATTTTTATCAAAATTAAAGACACTCGTGTTTTCCTCTTTCGTAGAGTGAGTTGGATTACCTCTAGATCCGTTGGTTTTTAATTGGGTTTCTTATTACAAGATCGACTCCGGACTTTCAGTTTATCTCAACGATTCCACCTCCTCCTGTCCTACCCTCTTCCGTAGACTCTGTCTCTCTTGTCGTACTGACACAAAGACCGACACTCTACTTCACCCGTGGTCATCCCAGGTACCCCAGCGATTCAGCGAGTGTCGACTCGCCGAAGCGAAAGTGAAAAGTGAAAGTACGTAACCTCTTCCTTTTACGTTGGGTGAGGTCACAAGAACGGACCTCTTAGGGTCCCTACCCCCTCGGACCACCCGACGGCAGATACCCCAGTGTGTCTCAGTCTGTGCTGACTTCGTTGAATCGTCGTCGTCGTCGTCGTCCCACACACACATACGACTCAACGAGTCAACACAGACTGAGAAACGTTGAGATTCCTGACATCGAGTGGTTCGAGGAGACAGGTACCCTAAGAGGTCCGTTCTTATCCTTTTCCACTGACCTCAGTGGACTCAACCGACCGTCTAAGAAATAGTGACTCGGTGGACCTTTCGCTCATCCTCGTATCAAACAAACCCCTTTTTTTTTCTATCAACATTTCCTTTCATAATTTTGTTAAGTCTTACCGAAATAGACAGTATTTTTTTTGACAATAAAAGTAAAATAAGACACTAGTCACGATCCCTGTGTTCATAAAGCTTGTTCATAAACCCTACTGAAATCAATCTTCTGATAATACTATAGTTTCCCCCTTTACCAAATTCCGACAAACATTTTTTTCAAAAACAACAACAAATATCAACGAGTCAGTACTTGACGTAGGAAGGTCCGAGGAGACAAGTACCTTAAAAGGTCCGTTCTTATGACCTAACCCAACGGTAAAAGAATAGGTCATCTAGAAGGACTGGGTCCCTAGCTAGAGCACAAGGGACGTGTCCACCTAAGAAATAGTGACTCGGTGGTCTCTTTGGCGAACATTTTTGTTGTTGTTGTTTTATTATGTCCTAAAATTTGAAACAGTTGAAAGTCGAGAAAGTATCATATAACCTGAAGGGTGCACCGTGTCACTATTAGACGGACGGTTACGTCCTTTGAATTCTGAGATCAAGTTAAGTTATGGACCTAGCCCTTCTAGGGGACCTCATCTTTTACCGTTGACGACGTCATAAGAACGGACCTTTTAAGGTACCTGCCTCCTCGGACCGTCCGACGTCAGGTACCTTAGTGTCTCTTGACCTGTTCTGACTCGTTTGTATTACTTAATGACGAGTAAGTGTACAATTATGTCGGAAAAGTTACCACATGAAAATATATGTTCCTCTATTACGGGGGAGAATATTTTTTGTAAGTAAGATTTTCGTAGAAACCCTTTATTCGAGATTCTTTCACAAAGATTATTCAGTAAGATAGACGTTTACACACTATATAACTGGTTTTAACACTACCAGTTTTCATAATAAAGAAAAAGTTGTCTAAAAATTTTGTCTAAAATCTAAAGGGAAAAGGTACTTTTTTTTTATGACTAACAATTTATAGAACAAATTGGTTATTAATTTATACAAAATAATTACTTGTGGTTTCTGTTAAAAACCTAAATCTTTATGAAAAAATTTTGACTCATATTTTGAGAATGTATCACAAACTACACTAACTTCAGAAGGAGACCAAAGTGTTTGTCGTTAATTTGAAAGTTCCAGACGGTCGTCTCAAAAACAAACAAACTGTACAAACATTAAAACGTAATGTGCAAACATAAAATAGTGTTAGAATTGTCGTACTGTTCAAACATAATCTTATTATTCAATCCTATCATATCAACTCATCAAAAACAAAAGGTTTTATACACTTCAGTCACCTATTAATCAAAAACTTATGTATTTTTTACTAATCATAGTGTAATTTTGTTCAACTTACAGTATTTAACAAAGGTCAACTTTCATAATTAAAACTAATAGACCAAAAATTAACCAATAAACGACTATAATAATCGTGTCATGCACGATTTGGAAGACCATGTTGCACTTTCGTCATTATTTTAGACATTCGGTAGATACTTCCCCTGAGAACGTTTACAACTCTAATACACTCGGACGTCCGATGTACCGACATTAACTGGAAGACACTCCGATCTTAAGACGTTAGGAAGGACATACGAGTCGTTTGTTCTAACCTAAAGAGTTACAAATATAAACAACTGACTATGAAAATTCAATCGTTACAAGGACGAACATAGTAACAAGAAACCTATACTTTACGTTTTAATGTAGAATCAAAGATAGAAAAAAAAAAAAAAGACGATCCCTAAATCGATGTTTCTATAAAAACTTTACTGATGGGTCATTTATAACGATTTACAAGAATCAAAGTTGTGCAAATAAGGAAGGAGACACTTTTATATGAATTGAGATGAACACCAGGACACTTACGTTTAAATTAAGTCAATTAAAAAAAGTGGAAGATCAAACCATCAAAATGTGAAGAATCGATCAATCACCAATATTATCTATAGAATAGTCTTTATAAATTTAAATATTTAGGACTTAAATTAACGACAGAGAAGGAAGACGTTTTATGTTCACGGAATCTGACAAAACTAAACCCTCTTACCGTAAGATTGTACATATGATAGTACATTCTTAGCTTAGCGGTGAGATACAGACTGCGTCCTATGTCGTACGAACCCCGACCACGTACCCCTACTGGGTCTCTCTACAATACCCCTCCCTTCACCCTCCCCCCAAGTACAAACCCTTGCGTACATTCTTAATTTCTAAAATTTTAAATTTTTTTATTTATTTAGTTTAGTGTATAACTAAAGATTGGATTAAGGTGTCACTTTTCACTTGTCTGAGACCATACTAAAGTTGTTATAATCTGATACTTGTAAAACGTGGAACAAAATACAAGGATCTATACAAGGTTGAGGTCACAAGGGACCAAGTATCAGATACCCTTGAACTTATCTTAAACATAGGATAACACACTTTTAAGGCCTCTTCCGTTACCGTGGGGTGAGGTCATGAGAACGGACCTTTTAGGGTACCCGCCTCCTCGGACCATCCGACGTCAGGTACCCCAGCGCTTCTCAGTCTGTACTGACTCGCTGAAGTGAAAGTGAAAAGTGAAAGTACGTAACCTCTTCCTTTACCGTTGGGTGAGGTCACAAGAACGGACCTCTTAGGGTCCCTGCCCCCTCGGACTACCCGACGACAGAGCTCCTGACGTGTCTCAGTCTGTGCTGACTTCGCTGAATCGTCGTCGTCGTCGTCACACTTTTAACACATTTAGAAATAATACAACTTAACCAACTTAACCAAGTACCACGAAAAGTCTAGATGATATAGTAAGATGAAAAGACAGACAAGTAAGACAATTAAAACCCCTCACACTATAACTTTGAGGTCGATTTTAAGAAATAAATAGGTGAATTTTTGTAACACTATATGTGTGTGTGTATCACCTTGATATTAGTTGATACAAGACATAAAAGGTTCAGAGGACATTTACCCAATAGTATCAAAACATTAAATTTTTTATTTTTTCTTCTTTTTTAGCTCAGTATGGAAAGGTTGAATAGATTTTTCCACACTAAACTAAATAGTATAAATTAAAAACGTAAAAATAAAGGATTTATAATCTATAAGAATGATTAAGAAATATGTGCGTATACGACAAAACTATAATGTTCAAGTCAAGACCTAACGGTTTCATTCCGTTTGTAACTTTATTTCGATCAGTGTCTTAAAAAACCGAAGGGTCCTGTATATTTTCAATACAAATATGATATGACATCAAAATTCACGTCATCGCAATATAGATATTTTATTACATGTGTTGAATTAATTTTTCATTGTGATAACCTTTTTTACCATGGTCACCTGAACGAGTGACGTTCCAACGTTGTTTAGAAGTAAAACATTTTTTACGTCACGGACACTTCACACCGTTTCGTTTCGTGTTATTTGACTCTCCATACGAATATGTCAATTAATATGGAATTTAGGTAGGTGTAGATACCTACAAAAGAATCTAAAACTTCGAGTTATTGAAGAAATACTTCATACAAGAATTTAAAATGAACACTCTGATACATCAACCAGTCGACAGAGTTTAAAACTCATAGACTTTTACAAGAATTAAGTAGTAACAATACTTTTTATTACGAAAAGGATCACATACCAACCAACCTTCTACGGTTTATGAAGTAGAATCGTGAAACTCTTTTAAATTATATAAGGAAACAAAATACAATACGAAGATCTACACTCAAAACTTTTTTAAGATGAAGATTTTTAAGCGATCTTAGGATTTAGACTCTTGACTATAAAAACTAGTTAACACTTTTTTTAAATCGGTAAGGAGAAGACTTTGATGAAAGAGATTAAGAGTCTTATGATTAACTTCTATAATCTTGAACGATAAACAAAAGAGGAACAGAACTACAGACACAGTGTGATACTTACTAAAGATGTCTGGTCATAAAGTTAAGTAATTACAAGAACACACGACATAGTTTAGTCGACAAATTGTAGGAGTGACTTAAATATAGGTATTAAACTTAAAATAGAAAATAGACAATAATAAAATTAGAAAAAGTTTGATAATGAATCAAGAAAATATCGGACAAAAATAAAGTCGTATGAAAATAATGTACGTATAAGAAAAGTCATTCACTTGTAAGAATGTAATATTAAGACAATAGACGAGAAAAATGTGTATAATCAACGTCACACTATCAATAACAACTGAAAACGAGGACCAACAAGGAAAGGATCAGTAACTGTACCGAGTCTGTCATTTCTGAGAGAGACGTTACGTCCTCTAGACCCAAACTAGGGACCCAGTCCTTCTAGGGGAACTTTTCCCTTACCGGTGGGTGTGGTCATAAGGACGGACCTCTTAAGGTACCTGTCTCCTCTGACCGTCCGATGTCAGGTACCCCAGCGTTTCTCAACCTGTGTTGACTCGCTGATTGTGAAAGAAAAAGATAACTTGAGCACAAGGAGTCTTGTAATGACTACCCTTAAGAAACTTCAAACCCAAACTTCATAAAAGAAGTTTTTACTAAACACAAAAAAAGGACGGTTCAGGGACATAGTATTGGTCGTACCACAGAGAATTTCGACTATGAAAGGGAACTCCATGAAAACCGGTTCTTAGTCGTTTGATGTCGGAATTCTTGTTTAAGTCGGACGGACGACGGACGAAAATACTAATTTCAAAATAACCTTTATGTTGGTGTCAATATAAAACAAGAACCGACGAAAATGATGACATTACCGTCTTAACTCACCGAGGTGTTTTTGGTATACTAAGTGTTTGAGAGTTTATAAATGACAGTCCGGTAAACGTTCTTTTGAAACAGTTGATACTAAAATCCCGTATCTCCATCATACTTAAGGTCGGGGTTGGGATCTCCTTCTAAACACCAATACTTAATAGTGTCATAAATCTCATGACTGATTACTCGTGACTGTCATAAATCTCATGACTGGACCACCGTCAGAATTGTAGGACGTGACCAGAAAGTTTTTTTTTTTAGAACTAAATAAAAAATCATCCTCCTTTTAACGAAATGTTACAACATAACCAAAGCCGGTGACATGTTATCGTGTCACACATGACCAGAAATTAAACTGAAGAGTAAAACTCGACCAAATTCTGAAACAGTATACAGGTCATATAGAAATTGGTAATTTAGATTTGGGACATGGTAGTTTCTACTTACTTTTCTATGGAGACCGTTTATGTCTAAAATTGTAGAACAGAGTGACTTAATTACACTCTTATTCTCTTATTCTTACAATTATAAGACCTCTTAGTTGTCAGTCGAAGATAAACCAGTCATTGTTTTTTCATGGAGATTAGAGTCGGGTAGTCAGATGAGTGAGACCGTTCAAAATAAATTACGTTTTCTGTTCCTTCACTCTCAAATCTAAGGACACTGTGGTGAGAATGAGAAGGGGTTTCACATAATAGTTGTTTCTTTGTTCCCACAAAAAAATTCTTTTTTCACATTAATTTAATAGGAAATCTTGAAGGTCACCGAAGGATAGAGAGTACCTTATTTTAGGTATAAGAAATAGTACTAATAGATTCGGGATGTAGTGAAATGGACGTACTGAATTGAGAGACTAGAGTAGACGGTAAAAGAATAGATAAAATATCAGATGTCAGTGTGGACGAGAAAACTATAAGGAACCATATTCTTCCTATACAGGTAGAGTCACCCAAATGTTGAGGACACGGATTCATAAAACCAGTGAATTACAATGGGAAAGTCTTTCCTATGACGTATAGGATGAATTTTATCATGGAAGTGGGTAGTGAACGACGTGTTACTCGGACGAAATATAAAGAAGGAGAAGGGATGTCTACAATGATATAATAAATAAACTATGACCAAAGTTAATAGATGATTTAATAGATGATAGAAAGAGAGCGATGATTTCATACAAAGTACTCTAAACAACAACAAGTCAGCGAGTCAGCACAGGCTGAGAAACACTGGGATCCGAGAAACGTCGTGAGGTCCGAGGGAACAGGAGGTGATAGAGGGTCTCAAACGATTTCGAGTACAGGTGACTCGTCTACTACGGTAGGTTTGTAGAGTAGGAGACAGAGGGGGAAGAGGAGGACCAGAATCAGAAAGGATCGTAGTCCCAGAAAAGGTAACTCAACCGAGAAGTGAAGTCCACCAGTTTCTTAACCTCGAAGTCGTAGTCAAGAAGGTTACTTATAAGTCCCAACTAAAGGAAAATCCTAACTGACCAAATTAGAGGAACGACAGGTTCCCTGAGAGTCCTCAGAAGAGGTCGTGGTGTGAAACTTTCTTAGACAAGAAGTCGAGAGTCGGAAGAAATACCAGGTTGAGAGTGTAGAGATGTACTGATGACTTTTTTGGTATCGAAACTGATATACCTGGAAACAACCGTTTCACTACAGAGACGAAACTTTATACGACACATCCAAACAGTATCAAAAAGAAGGTTCCTCGTTCACAGAAAATTAAAGTACCACCGTCAGTGGTAAGGGTCACTAAAACCTCGGGTTCTTTTATTTCAGACAGTGACAAAGGTAACAAAAGGGTAGATAAACGACACTTCACTACCCTGGCCTACGGCACTAGAAGCAAAATACTTACAATTCAAAATTCGGTCGAAAAGTGAGAGGAGAAAGTGTAAGTAGTTCTTCGAGAAATCAAGAAGAAACAAAAGACGGTATTCCCACCACAGTAGACGTATAGACTCCAATAACTATAAAGAGGGTAGTTAGAACTAAGGTGGAACAAAGTAGGTCAGTCCGTAAAGTGTACTACATAAGACGTATATTCAATTTATTCGTCCCACTGTTATATGTCGGAACTGTATGAGGAAAGGGTTAAAACTAGGTCAGGTAACAAGGTACAGGTGAAGATCTATAACAGGTCAAGAAGAACTGGACGTATGTTCAAAGAGTCCTCCGTCTATTTCACCACACTATAAGTGGTAGTGAAATTCTTAACAGGTGTCAAACAACACTAGGTGTGTCAGTTTTCAAAGTAACACCAGTTACTTCGTCTTTATCTACAAGAAGACTTTACAGAAACGAAAAAGATACTAGGTTGGAGATACTAAGGACTCCAATCCCTGTAACATGAACAAGTAATAACATATGTTCATGTACCAGTTCAAGAACCGTATGTTTCCCCCAAGTCAATTACAATAAACTTATTCTTCTACGTAAGTTTGAGTTTGAATGTGTCTGACGTTTTATTTTCAAATGGGAAAGGTGACATGGTGTGAGAAGAATAAGGATTGAAGACGAATTTCGGAAAGGAGTGAAAAGTTGACTACGAACTATAAGTATAATAAATACAAGAAAAGAGGTGACTGTACTAAAACCTAAAGTAGTAACTGATAATGAGTTGTTGTGTCGGATTATCGTGGGAAGGAGATGGGGAGTATCGAAAAAAAGACCTAAGTACTCACTCTAGATCTATGAGTCACACATAGTCTTAATCAGATTTGAAGACTTTGAAGGCACTCGTGAGGTATCCGAAGTCGGAGATCATGATTCCACCACTTTAGACCCTCGACCCACAGTATCTGACCCTACCTCCAACCGTTCAATCCCCTCTTCGACTGTCGTTCAACTGTTCATCCTTTATTGGACGGATCAAACTTCCTGTTATTCATGAAATTTTCAACACAAATGTAACAAAAGAGATACCTGAAAAGGAGTCTGAGATTATATTCGACGTCTTCCTGTACCTGGAAACTGAGACACAGGCTATGTGCATTTTACTATAGACGATGTATCACTCCCGAATTATGTATAAAAACTCACATATTTCAACTATAAAAAAGTTCCATTTAAGTTATCGTAATCGAATACCTGATCTACACTATTTTACTCTTCTTTCTCTTCAGTCATTAAATTTCTTACTTCAAAAGTAAATACTTCCTCTCCCTCCTGATACCCTTGTCTAAACACCCACTATCCTTCCCAAATAAATCCTATATACTTCAATCCCTACATATAATACATAGTTTCACCTCTACGGTTCATCCATCAATTGCACACTAAGTCTTTAAGTCCCTTTTCTGATGTCAACCTCTATAGTTAAACCTTAAACAGGTACAACCCGACAGTTTACCGACATGACCTGTCGTTTCCTAAGAGACTTCCCATGAATATTCCCTACCGAATACGTAAGTTTTCTAATAAAACCGTTGTCACGTTTCTTACTTCCTCTTTACATCTTCTTTGACAATTATAAACTTCACCCTTTAATTATAAAATACGTTATATTTACTTTTTCTATTTAGGAATTGTTCTTATCTTTGTTCTCCTTTTCCTTCCGTCATTACCGAAATACACGTAAATTCCTCCACCCTACAAATCCAAAGTAATTGTACCACTTATACCTCCCTTCTTTTTCTTTCCTTAGTGTCCCCGGACTTACTTATTGACTCACGAAACTGATACATTCTTTGACCTTATATCCCTGTAAGTCTTAGTATACGTTGATATTACTCAAACTCTATCCAACTCACTTCATCTGGCAAGTCCATACCGGAGTTAGTTTAGGGAATACTAATATGTCACCTTCACTGTTTGTCTAAGTTCCCTACTCTAGACTATCTGTCTCACGGACTTCTTGATACCTACCTCCAAGTACTGGAAAATGGCCTCCGTCATTAATTCTGCTAGGGGTTCTTTTTCTTTACGTTTTTCCGTTTCACCAACAGTCTCCTCCGGAATGTTCATCGACTCTTTTCTTCTCTTCGATTTCCGTTTCCTCTTATCCTTTCTATATGGGTAAACTTACGTCTCAAGGTTTCTTAACGTTCCTCTCTATTCTTTCGGAAGGAGTCACTAGTCACGTTTCTTTGTCTCCTTTTGTTATCTTATCCTTTCTGATCTTTAGAGAAGTTCTTTTAATCTTCATGGTTCCCTTTAAAAGTACGTTTCTACCTGTGTTATTTCCTGTCTTTACCATACCTGGATTGTCTTCGTCTTATATAATTCTTCTCCACCTTTTTTATTTGTCTTGATATGGTTTTTCTAGAAGTACTGGGTCTATTAGTACTACCACACTAGTGAGTGGATCTCGGTCTGTAGGACCTTACTTTTCAGTTCACCCGGAATTCTTCGTAGTGATGCTCGTTTCGATCACCTCGACTCCCTTAAGGACAACTCGATAAAGTTTAAGATTGTCTACTACGACACTTTCACGATGTGAGTTATACGGTCGTTTAAACCTTTTAAGTCGGCACCGGTGTCCTGACCTTTTCAAATCTAAAGTAAGGTTAGTGTTTATTTACGTTAAGGTTTCTTACTAGTGTGATGGGGTGTTATCGTGAATAGAGTGTACGATCATTTCATTACGAGTTTTAAGAGGTTCGGTCCGAAGTTATCATACACTTGGTGTTTGAAGGTCTACAAGTTCGACCTAAATCTTTTCTGTCTCCTTGGTTTCTAGTTTAATGTTTGTAGGCTACCTAGTAACTTTTTCTTTCAAGATCTTTTAGTAGATAAAGACGAAACAACTGATTCGGTTTCGGAAACTGATACATCTAGTGTTTTTTTGATCTTTTAAGACTTTCTCTACCCTTATGGTCGGGTGGACTGGACGGAGGACTCTTTGGACATACTTCCAGTACTTCGTTGTCAATCTTGACCTATACCTTGTTGTCTGACCAAGATTTAGTCCTTTTCTCTTACAGTTCCGACATATAACAGTGTGACGAATAAATTGAATATATGTCTCATGTAACACGCTTTACAGTCCAACCTACTTCGTGTTCGACTTTAGTTCTAACGGTTCTCTTTATAGTTATTGGAGTCTATGAGTCCACTGTGGTGGGAATACCGTCTTTCACTTGTTCTTGCTTTCTTGGAGAACTACTTTCGTTTTTTCCTTTCACTTTTTCAACCGGATTTTGAGTCGTAAGTCTTTTTTTTTTCTAGTACCGTAGACAGGGTAGTGAAGTACCGGTTATCTACCTCTTTGTTACCTTTGTTACTCTCTGAAATATAAAAACCCGAGGTTTTAGTGACGTCTACCATTGACGTCGGTACTTTACTTTTCTGCGAAAAAGGAACCTTCTTTTCGCTACTGGTTGGATCCGTCGTATGATTTTCGTCTGTAAAGAAACGACTGTTTCCAGGTAGATCAGTTTCGAGACCAAAAAGGTCATCAGTACATATCTACACTCTCAACTTGGTATTTCTTTCGACTCGCGACTTCTTGACCACGAAAACTTTACACCACAACCTCTTCTGAGAACTCTTAGGGAAGCTGACGTACGCTAGGTTCGTCAGTCAGAATTTCCTTTAGTCAGGACTTATAAGTAACCTTCCTGACTACGACTTCGACTTTGAGGTACTGAAACCAGGGGACTACACTTCTTGACTGAGTAACCAATTCTGGGAATACGACCATTTCGAACTTGCGTCCTCCTCTTCCCCTGTTGTCTCCTACTCTACCAACCTACCGTAGTGGCTGAGCTACCTGAACTCAAACTCATTTGAGACCCTCAACCACTACCTGTCCCTTCGGACCGAACGAAGTCAGGTACCCCAGTGTTTCTCAACCTGGACTGACTCACTGACTTACCTGACTTGACTCACTTCATAGAAAATTAGTAGTAATTCAGTAAAAAATCCACTTTGTACTTTTACATCCACATATAGGTCTAAAAACTTACACAGTAAAAAAAGTCTGAACAAATTTTTACATAGACACCGGATAAAAATAGAAATAAACAGATTTCTTTCACTTTCACGTTAAACGAGTCAACGGAGATTGACAAATGCTGGGGTACCTCACATGGGACGATCCGAGGAGACAGGTGCCTTAAGAGGTCCGGTCTTATGACCCCACCCATCGGCAAAGGAAGAGGTTCCCTACAAAACTGGGGACCAGAGGACGTAACGTCCGTCTAAGAAATGTTAGAGTCGGTAATCCCTTCGAGTTCTTATGATCTCACCCATCGGACAGGGAAGGTTTCGTGTACAAGGGTTGGGTCCTTAGCTTGGTTCCAGAGGATATAACGTCTACCTAAGAAATGGTCGACTGTATTCTCCCTTCGGGAAGATAAATAGATTTCCAACAATATTTATATATTAATGTGTCGTAAAAAAAGGGAAATAAAGTTCAATAAATTGACTTTTGTGGATATACAAAATTTCCTCATAAAGAAACTTTGAATTTGTATGACTACGTCCTATGTCGTACGAACCTCGACCACGTACCCCTACTGGGTCTCTCTACAATACCCCTCCCTCCACCCTCCCCCCAAGTACAAACCCTTACGTACATTCTTAATTTCTAAAATTTTAAATTTTTTTAATTTTTTTTTAACGTATACATTGAGGGTAATTTTTTTTTATTTTTTTTTATTTTTCAAATTGAAGAAAAATATTGTTCACTTGACGTGTTAAGCATACGGACATTATCTACGTAAACAATTGAGTCTATACACTAATGTAACTTTAGAGTTAGGGTTTTCACTTACTGTGTCTACCAAAGGAATTATATTGTAGGAGAAAAATAGATCGGATATCTATTATAAGGGAATTGACACAATAAATTCGCTCATCTGTTCAGTTTTCTTTTCCTAAAGTATAATTTAACAAAGTTTATTGAAACCACCACGAGTACTCGATATAACGAGTCAATAGACTCTTTTGGATCATAATCTTCGTATGAAGGGACTGCCAGAGGTCCTCGGTGTGGAAATCGGGGTGATCATCACCCATCACCACCACGACTACGGTCCTGGCACGAAAGGGACCCGACAAGGGTCGGCAACCGACGGGGTGTCGTCCCCATGGTCTCGATTCTGTCAGACGAGTTGTTCTCTAGAGTAAACATAAAAACCAGGTTAGTGAAGGGTAGTCGGACTCTGAAGGGTCTTAACATGGCGGTAGCCTCCGAAACAGGAGGGGTAGGAAAGAAGGGATAGAGACAGTATCCGTTCTGTGGCGTATTCCCCGACTTTCCGAGGCGCAATGAAGACGGGGAAGGGAAAGTCAGTAATTTTTTTTTACAAATAAAGAAAGACCGACACGAGTCAGAAGTAACGACTTGGCCGAAAGAGATCAACGACACTCACCCCAGAGGACCACACTCCCAAAGAGTAACGTCACCGAAGAGAACAACGTTTCATACCCGAGGTCAATAACACACACCCGAGTCGTCATCACCGAGTCTCCAAGGTTTCTAGTTAGAGTAAACAACACCGGGTACCTGAGTCAATGGGGTGTCGTACATCCTAGAAGGGTCTGGTCCCTAGCTTGGTCACAGGGGACGTAACGTTCCAACTAAGATCGGTGACCTGGTGGTCCCTTCGGGGGGAAGGGTGGGGACGAGGGTGGGGGGGAGGCGGATGTGTGTGTGTGTGAAAATCAGAATTAATCGTAAAAGAGGTATTTATAGAATGTACAGGTTAGGGTAACACCGTAGACGAAGTACCTCCTGTATTCGACAGTAGGCATATAATACCACAAGAACCCAAATTCTAAAAAGTATACTGTAATAAAAGTATAAGTATGAAAATCAACCTTAATGTTATTAAGTCACACCTGTGAACGATAAACCTCTTTACGAAATAACTTCTAAAGACACTTCACAAGTGGACAAAATATCGTACATGGATTTGGTCTCAAACAGTCGCAACGGTGATTACTTTAAAAACCTACAGAGAAACAAAACTGTCGACAGAATAAGTAACATACTTCAAGTCGTCGTAGACACCGGGGAGATGGGTGTTCGACAGTCATCACGGTAGAAGGTACGACGTCTGTAACAGTCTACAGAGGTGAGAAACGGTCACCGGAAAGTATCCGTTTTAGTAAGGGTCTACATCTTTATGTTATAGACTACCTTAGTTAATATGGGATCCTTTGTTCGCTTCTAAACTAGTAATGTCGACTTTGTCATCCTTTCCAAAAATCCTCTACCGTGACTCTGTCTAAAACTTCTTCCCGATCCTAAAGGAATGGAAGATCCGTTAAAATTAACGTACTGAATTTTGTATTATCGTCTTTATTTTCGTGTATTTTCTTTTGGGAAAGGTTCCTCTGACAGAACTATATTAGTCTTCTTTACAGGAAATGACCGTCACCGTGTCATTATCTATACATTGAAGACGTCATCATTATAAGGTATTCCATTTTCGATATAAAGAACAAAGTAAGGGAAATAAGATAGTCAACCATCGATTTACGACGCACACCGGAGTAGTACACTGAAGTCACATAGAAAAGAGGTAACATCACGTCCGAGGATTTGGGTGCTTGAAACACGGTGGTATTGCAAAGGAATGCACTTCGAGGATGAGGGTCGAGAAAGGATGTAAAATAATAAAGTCAGAGAAATAACGACAAGACATAAAACACACTGTAATAAGAGTATGAAAGGAAATCAAGAAATCTGTACAAAAAAAAAGTAAAGAAACTTGTATAGATATTATAAACTAACTTTAGAAACAGATGATTCAGGTCATAATCCCGAACTCCATCGACGACGACTGAAGAAAACAGATATTTACCCAGTTTCAAATTTCAAAGAAAATACGGAATGTTAATAAAAACAATTTTTCATCTTTAAATTATATTACACTATCGAGACTTTTAATATGAGGAGGGGGACAAACAACGACAACAATATCAACAAATATAGTAAGATATAGACAAGTCACTGTAAGTACTTGGTTCAAACATTTCAATTCTAGATTAAGAGAATTTTAGACATGATTACGGGGAAGAAATAAGATCTATAACTATTAAATACAAGAGAGAGGGAGAGTAGGAAGAGAGAGTAGTCAAAACGACCTTCAAATATTCGTATACTCACAAAAGTTTCTCTTGAAAGAACTCACAAAAAGGGTGAACACTAGAGTTTGGAGTCTTGTCAAAATTCCTCCCTAGGTCAAGATTCCACCCAAGATTCAAAATTTTACCCAGGTAGGAATTAGACCTTTGACCCGGGCCTACTGGGTACCACTATCACCGTCGATGTCGACTTTGTCACTACCACTGTTACTGACGTCGGTACTCTCCCTCTTTACAACAATGTAAAAATTAAAGGGCTTGAGGTGAAAAGGTAATAACAATGTAACCTTTCATTAACTAAAAATATATAACGTTGAAACATAGGACGTTGAAACGATATTAACGAGTAATTAAAGTCCTATAATAACGAGTAAGAAAGTCTAACGGAAGTATCTACTAGCACAGTAAACGGCTGTTTCTGTCAAAATTCAGAATGAAGGACTAGACGTATGGAAAAGAAAGGAATGACGTAATCGTTCCTGAAGACTACGTCACAACTTTTCTTCACCACTATCCCTTGTAGGAACGGACCACAGACTAGAGTCTCCCTCGTGAATCAAAGAGTGGTAATTCACACTGGGATTGACATCCAAACAACATTATAAGGAATTCTTACAAGGGGGTATATGGATCCAATGTCTCTCAAAAATGATACTTACTCATAACCTAAAACAGTCTGTGAAAAAATAGAGATAACTAAACTAGTACGTCAAAAAAATTATCACCAATAAAATTAACTAAATGGTCACAACTTGGTCGGAACTTATGAACCCTATTTAGGACGAACCGACACCATATAGAAAATTTTATAAAAAATCTAGACTAAACGATTGTAAACAACTTGTTAAAACACAGATACTAGTATTCGTTATGACTAATCATCAAAAGAATATTACGGAAAATAGACCATAAATCCAATTAAAGGATATTACTCAATACTGATGAAGACGAAGACAGAGGACTTTCTCTACCATCCTTTAACTGTATTGGGGAAAGAATTTACAAACCATCGTAAGTGGTCAGTTGAGTACTGAGTGAACCCGGACCATTAAAGACAACACCTTCAATAATTGATAACTGAGTAAAAGAAAACATCTATATCCGGATAAGTGTAACAAACAAAGAAGAACACACACAAAGTTTTCTAACACAAAAAGTCTCTTGACCAGGTAAAGTAGATTCAATATTTTATACACCTGTGTTCCCAACAAGTATCATGAGGGAATAACAGGAAAATTAAAAACACCCTATATACCAGTACAAGGGTGAAAGTAAATAATACAATCATGAATTAGGAACCAAAAAATTTTCCCCGGGACTTAAAAATAAAAAGTTTAATACACAATTAGGAATTGAGAATTCCCACATGTATCAAACCTTTAAATATGAAATTATTAGATCATATAGTAAACGAATGGAAATCTACTAATGAAAACCGAAACACGACTCAAAATAAAACCTGTCCCTCTCTTAATTTCTAATTTAATGTCTTTATAGTTCTTATACACAAACGAAAAGACAAGTTGATAAACGTACAATTGTTAAATATACCGTTTACGAAAATTTTTAAAGAAGACTGTAAAACAGGATCTTTACAAAAGTTCTCTTTTACTGGAAAGTGTTTAATCCTTTGTCGAAGTAAAGGTTATTGGACGATTCAGTATAATAGACTTTCGAGGTAATAGACTTTGTTGGAACTAGAGTAAGAGGAGGATAACTACGAAAAGGGTCTTTCTTTTGACAAGAAGTGAGGACTCTAAATCAGTCAAGTGGTTCAGAATGGTCAAAACAGAAGATTTGTTAAATCGAGTGAAGGGAGGTAAAGGTGAAGATATTAGTCTAGGACACATGAAGTCAAGGTAAGATGGTCTGGAAAGACAGAACTGTGACACGGTCCGACGAGAATTTTAATCATTAGTATAACATAGTCAAGTCAAGTCAAGTCAGTGAGTCAGTACAGGATAAGAAACGCTGGGATACTTGGTGTCGTACGGTCCGGAGGGACAGGTAGTGGTTGAGGACCTCAAGTGGGTTTGGGTACAGGTAGCTCCGTTACTACGGTAGGTTGGTAGAGTAGGAGACAGTAGGGGAAGAAGAGGACGGGAGTTAGAAAGGGTCGTAGTCCCAGAAAAGGTTACTTAGTCGAGAAGTGTAGTCCACCGGTTTCATACCTCATAGTCGAAGTCGTAGTCAGGAAGGTTACTTGTGGGTCCTGACTAGAGGAAATCCTACCTGACCAACCTAGAGGAAAGTCAGGTTCCTTGAGATTTCTCGGAAGAGGTTGTAGTGTTTCTTAGTTAAGAAGCCGCGAGTCGAAAGAAGTGACAGGTTGAGAGTGTAGGTATGTACTGGTGACCTTTTTGGTATCGGAACTGATCTGCCTGGAGACAACCGTTTCATTACAGAGACGAAAAATTATACGACAGATCCAACCAGTATTGAAAGGAAGGTTCCTCATTCGTAGAAAATTAAAGTAACGACGTTAGTGGTAGATTTGTATAATCCATTAGTAAAAGAATGTCTATCTCCGACAGAAGAGATATACGTAGAGGTCGTGGATCTTGTCCCGAACTGTATTCGATCTGAATTTTGAATACCTTTCTTTCTTAATTACTTACTTGAGTTCTTCGATTTAACTATTTTGATCAAATCTAATACAATATTCACACAAACATCGGTAAGTCATTGAATCATACCTGATCCTTTCTATCAGTGAAAGACTACCTCTTAGGACCATTTGTGATGGAATCGGTTTACTAATCCCAATTGTAGGGATTACTTCTAGTTCTAATTGTTCGGACTACTACAGTTTAACTTTGTTACATATGGAATGTATAATCCTACTCTTTCGTGAGGTAGAGACTCCTTAAAAAAGTATTTTGGTTATTGATGTTCGAATAGTACTCTTTTTGTAGCCTATTTGGGGTTACTTCCTTGTAAAATATTTTATACACTGATCAGGAGGAGTTTTGACAGTTTCAATAATTTTTTTACTTTTAGACTTTTTACAGTATCATATCTTTTAGGATTTTTCTGTACTGTTGATGTACGTTCCTTAGAAGTTAATCTAGAACTTTGTCATTTTCTATAATCCCTTTTTTATGACTACTTTATGTTTCAGACCCTAAGTCCATCTTCATCAAATGGTTTCAGACAAAGAACCAAAACTGTTTACATGAAAGAAAGTAAAGAAACTCATATTCTACAATTGTAATCCCTTCCAACATTTCCGATATAAATTTGAGAAATATGATAGACGTCGAAAAGACATTAAAACATCCATATGGTTATATTTACAAGTATGTGTTTTATATTCCTACTTACGGTGCTAGCTTTTATGATTGTTCACTTATCTCAAAGGTCAATTACCAATCAATTTGTGCCATACTTTTAAATATAGTTGTGATAATTAGATGTATAAAATTAACTTTTGTTTACGTGTAAGTAATCAGTCAGAAAACTACAGTCCTTTTCCGAACGGGATGTTCAAATAACGGGGTACACAACCATGTAATCAGTCATACTTGTATCCCGAATTAAAATTAAGTTATTCACTCAATATAATTCCAGTTTTTTCTATAGAGGAAGATTCTTGAAAAAAAATTGGTATTCTCTAATAATTATTATCCTGTCACTAACATAATTTCTGGAAATAGACGTCATGGGTTGGATGATACACTCTTTAGTACTCTACAATTTAAAGACACTTTCGACACCTAAGCAAAACACAAGAAGTTGTTATTCCCCTAGAGATCTTCCTTCCACGTTCTGGGAAGTTTCTCGATACATCACAGTCCGGTACAGTCGAAACAGGCATAATTTACAGACTGTTGTAAGACTCACCAACACGACTCTTGTTCACCATCCTCGGAAGTTTTCAATTGTTTCACTTTCAGTGTGTCAGCACAGGTTGAGAACACTGGGGTACCTAACATGTCAGGTACCTTAAGAGGTCGGGTCTTATGACCTCACCCATCGGAAAGGGAAGAGGTTCCCTAGCAGGGTTGGGTCCCTAACTTGGGTCCAGAGGACGTAACGTCCGTCTAAGAAATGGTCGACTCGGTGTCCCTTCGGGGGTTTCAATTGTTCTAATATCAAATAAAAACAACAACAATCAGGGATTCAACACAGGCTGAAAAACTCTGGGGTACCTTATATCGGACGGTCCGAGGAGACTGGTACCCTAAAGGTTCCGTTCTTACGACCTCACCCAACAGCAAAGGAAGAGGTCTTCAAATAAATTACTAACCTATAAGTTGATAAGTAATGAAAATGGATTTTGAACTTAAAAATTTTTAGTTCTAGAAACATTAAGAAATATCTGGTAAACTTATAGTGTATTTTATCCGTTCTTCACGAAAAACCTTTCTACAGATTCACGTGATATCTTAATAACCAACCACTGGTATGGCACCCTAACCCGTCAGTCTAGAGATAATTAAGTCGAGACTCACAAAATATCTGCTATTATTTTTAATCACTCAAAAGTGTGATGAAACATGAATTAGAAGTACACTGACACCACATCAGAAAGAGCCCTCACTTTTTCGTCAAAAGTTCTCCTTGATATAGTGACTCTTTTATGTAATATATGATTCTCCTTGATTTTAAGTCATTGACTTTTATTATAGACTTTGATCTTACCTATCCTAATCTAATGTTTTCTCTCACGTCACAAATAAGAATTAATAAATTATAAGAGTGTCTTTATGACGAGAGGTAACTTGAGTAGTGGTTTAACTACTCTGTAAACTTGTACGTCTTATATTTAAACTAGAGAGTCTGAATCTACTCATAGGGGTCACCTACTATTTAAATAAAGGTCAACGGTATTTAAAGTCCAGATTCTTTATTCCTTTATCTTATGGTATTTTCATCCAAGTCACAATGTAAGATTTGTGGAAGTGACACATAATAACTCGACTAAACATTTCTATTGGTTTCAGTTATTTCGTAACGAAACATAGAATAGATAATCCCGATATTTTATAAACACACGAAAGTATTTACAATTACTTTCTCTGATCCATTCGTTTACAGTGACTGACGTTTAATCTCAAACCTTTCTGTCATTATACATCGTGTCATCAAATTTAGTATTTAAAAGAACTAGAAATGGGAAACTTATTTCCTCTTCTGGTGGAACTACATCGACTTCAGAAGTCAATCCTTTTCCTCAGTCCAGAGAACTAACGTCCGTGTGAAGATTGGAATTACCATTATAAAAACTTCTTAACATAGTCTTTCATCGTCTACCATAACGCTTGGAGTTACTTGTTTTGGTATTACTGTGTTTTCTGTCGGTAATTAATCCATACTTAATGACACAAAATTTCACGACCGACACCTTCCTCTTTACGGTGGAAACTTACTTATCGAAGGAGACAGACTGGACTGGAGGAGGGTGAATCTACCCTTCCACTATTTAGTGTTTCACGTCGTTGTCGTCCCTAGGAGTAATTGTCGGTGTAGGGTCAGTAGACCGTTAGTGACGCTCACGGTCACTGTACGTGTCTCCAAAAGGAAGGACCGACTTTCCTACACTTAAAAGACACTCTTAGACAATCCTCACTTACCCTACACCTTAAGAGACCCAACACGTAGACTCGTGAAGTAGATGATCTGTTCCATCTTTAAGAATCTAGCACGACATAGTTGTGTGCTTCCGTAATAGTGTCACTAAACTTAACTTTTAAAATATAATAATTTCATCCATACAAGAACTTTGTCTTTTTACTGATAAGTCAAAGAGAAATTACTTTTATTTTAACTTCGTTACTCGTTTCATAAACTAAAAAATGGTTAGTAGACTTTCTCCTTAGTTCAAAAATTTACTGTTGAATTTTGTCGTTGGCCTAAATCAACAAAGGGGAGAGGGTCGGATTAACAATGTCTTTGTTAACTTAGACTAGCAAAGAAAAATTTTATACAAAAAGTTCAAAAGAATTTAAGTCAGTAAGACCATGACGGAGACTCAAACTGTCGAAAATGACTTTTGGTATTGGTCTACTGTTCATTCTTCGTCACTCCAAATTAAAACTAAAATGTTCATAAGTCATGAGGGTTTCAATTTTCAATTTCTGAACGAACTTCCTGATCTTCCTCAAACTTAAATTCTTCGGACTTACATTCGGGGTTTAATTGGGAACACACTGAAACCTGTGTAATGAATAGGAACTCTGAATCGTGAGTATAGATATTTCATTTTTAATCGTACGGTCGTAATAGATCGTTTTCCTAAAACCCCACTCATGGTATAATTTTTTACATATGTACACTCGAAACCTTTATCATTTGAATATATATCAAATCTTCATTATACTATTGAAAGAAGTTTATATAAGAAACAAAGATAGTAGTTATATCAATAATTTTTAACTAAATATATCTGTGACATATGGAAACGGAAAGTAAAAGGAAAACGGAAGGATCTCCACAATCGAAATATTAAATTTTTATAAATAATAGAGTCTAAATGAAATTGGTCACTTATGGGTTCAAAAGTAAATAGATAGGTCATAAAATAGACAATATTTCTATTATTATGTTGTAATCTACTCTAGTTCATGTAAGTCCCACCACACCGGTATCTGTTTCTATTATATTATAATCTGTTAAACTGACTTGTTAACGAGTACTCAAATAAAGGTCACAAGTAATATATATATATGTATGTGTATATATGGGTGAGGTCACAAGAACGGACCTCTTAGGATCCCTACCCCCTCGGACCACCCGAACGTAGGTACCCCAGCGTGTCTCACCCTGCACGAACTTCGTAGAATCGTCGTCGTCGTCGTGTGTGCATATGTGTGTGTGTGTGCGTGTTTATATATACATGTTTTATATATCGTATAGATAGGGACGTTTTAAATAGTAATTCACAAAATTATGAAATCTATGTCTCTAACCCGTGTCCTGTTTCTTATTTGTAAGTGAGTCTTCAACCATAGTGTACTTACGAAATCTACTTCTCTGTAAACCCAAGGGAAACATAGACAATTCGTCCCTGATTGAAAGGACGATCTCTAATTAACTTTATCAGAAAGAATATTTTTATAACTTAGGGATATAACATATGGACTTATTCAGTTGATATGAAATTAAAATCCAGAAGGGTCCCCCGTGATTACCATTTCTTAGACGGACGGTCAGTCATATATCTTCTCAGTACCCAAACTAATGACCTAGCCTTTCTAAGGGGACTTCGTCCTTTACTGTCGGGTGAGATCATAAGAACCACCGTCTTAGGGGCCTGTCTTCTTGGACCTCCCGATGTCAGATACCCCAACGTTTCTCAATCTGTACTGACTCGAACTCATGTATGAAGTTAATCTTTTTTTTTAGAAAGGATACAGTACTCACGTTTCGTCCCACTACAATATCTCTCAGTCTATAAAATATATAGTCTCCCCTTTCGGTATTATGTAAATTTGTGGATCGTCTAAAGGAACCTGTGTTTCCGTTGGTACGGACGATAAGACCACATTAATAATTATCGTAGACAGACAAACCTGTTTCCTAATATATTAGTAAATGTATTATCCATGAGTCGTTTACAATTATAAGAGAAGTCATAGGATTAAACTTATTATTACACATACGCGAGTACGTACGAGTCAGTACAGACTAAGACACGCTGGGGTACCTGACATCGGGTGGTCAGAGGAGAGAGGTACCTTAAGAGGTCTGTTCTTATGACCTCACCCAACGGCAAGGAAAGAGTTCTCCTAGAAGGTTGGGTCCCTAGCTTGGACCTAGAGGACGTAACGTCCGGCTAAGAAATGGCAGACTCGGTGGTCCCTTCGGACTATTACATATACCAGTGGTAAATTATTTACCATTAAAGAAAAAAAATTGTCTTTGTCATAATACCATTTTGATTTAAGTAGATAAATAAATAAGTAAGTAAGTCAATAAACTCACGAACGACACAAGACCCATGACCATTGTAATATCCCTTGTTCTATTCATTTGAAGTACTGGAGTCCCTTACACATAAAATCACTTTTTCGTCTGAGATCTCATCATTTATTTATATGTCATATGAAAATCCATGACTGTGCATGAATTGTATTCGATTTCTATCCATTAACTTTTATTTTACAACACCCTCTTACATCCATGTAACTCTATCTCTTCTGTAGAAAGTCTCCTACGGTGAATCCTTTTGTAGTTTACTGGACTCCCTCTCACGGTACATCTATAGAATTTCTTCTCAAAAAGGTCCTCTCTTTTGTGGAAGGAATTCACAAGTCGGTGTCTGAAGGGACCACCAGGTCCCCGCTTCTGAGACACGAGGATTACGTCCCCCGGGTCCAAAGGATGTGCGACGTTGATCTTGGACGACGTCAGTATATCACAAGTCGGTAACTCAACCTTTTCTATGAACCGTATAAACTGATCGTTGTTCTGGTCGTATCGACCATGTTCTCTTACCTACCCCAACCTCCCTCCAACTCGTAGTGCCATTTCCCAGACTTAACAGAAGTTTTACGTGACCCTTCAATGACCTCCACCTGTGTTAGAGTTAAATCGAAGATTTTACTAGTAGGACACACGAGACACTTCTTTTCAGACGTCTCTTCACATAGTGTAAGGAGTTTACGTGTAGTAGTCCACAACAGTCGACGTGTGGATAGAGACTCGAGTAACTAGGAGTAAAGTGGGTGAGTGGTACCAAAGGTTAATCACACTCGTACTGGACTCTAATGTGAAAGAGTACGGGGAGAGGAAGGTAGTATCCCGGAGTGACTCCACACTCTACGTACTCCAGAACGATCAGTCACAGGTGCGTTCATGTTAGACCTTAATATTCCCTTAATTGAGATCTTCTCTCTTACACCTGTCTAAAAAAAGAGAGAAGGAGTCTTAACGGAACTCAATCTCATCGAGAACACCAGACAATTTGTAAACAGAACTTTCTCACTCGTTACGCAATAAGAACCACGGTTAGGTACCCGTCGTAACATCACATGAGACGATAACCGAGTCAAGAGATAGAGTGGATAGTAAAGGTAATAAGACATAGGAAACCCTCATGTGAAGGATTGTGTTCTCTTTGTATTTAAGAAAGGGAAGGAGATGATAGACCCCTCTCGTCCGATTCTATACTTCTTCTCCTGTTCATATTTCTGGTCGACTGTTATATAATTTCGGTAGATCCGTCCTCTACGACCACCTGAACCTTAGGTCACAAACGATGAACAGACCATTAGTTCTTACACTAAATTAATATAAAAAAGCTAAAGAAGAAAGAAGTAGTGGTATAATCGATGGACTATAAAATAGGAACGTTCTTTCTTTACGACAACTTCTACCAAAATAAAAATAGAAATAGGAGAAGGTCGTTGAAAAAAGTAAAAATACAGTAAGATCATGAACTTCCGGAAACAGGAAGTCAAATAGTGGTATAATTTAAAATTAAGAAAACAAATACAAAGTACGAGAAGGTAATCAACGGAGCAATTTTGATAGGTTTAAATACAAGTCAAGTCAAGTCAAGTCAGTGAGTCAGCACAGGCTGAGAAACGCTGGGGTACTTAGCGTCGTGCGGTCCGGAGGGACAGGTAGTGGTGGAGGGCCTCAAGTGAGTCTGAGTGCCGGTAGCTCAGTCACTACGGTAGGTCGGTAGAGTAGGAGACAGCAGAGGAAGAGGAGGACGGGGGTTAGGGAGGGTCGTAGTCTCAGAAAAGGTTACTCAGTTGAGAGACGTACTCCACCGGTTTTATGACCTCAAACTCGAAATCGTAGTAAGGAAGGTTTCTTTAGGGTCCCGACTAGAGGAAGATGAAGAATTTTATATCATTAGAGGAATGACGAGTTTCACACAAGAATAAGGATCCTAAAAGATATACAATGGAAGAGGTATCGGTTTGTTATAGTTTATTACTGTCAAAATGAAGGAGGGGAAGTTCAACCTATGAAAAAGAGAAAGAAAGAACAGCAAAAAAAAAAAAAAAAAAAGGAAAACCAGACTAACGATACCGATCCGGAAGGTTATGACACAATTTATCTTCACCGTTCTCACCCGTCAGTACAGAACAAAGACTTTTGATCTTCTTTTGAAAAATCTAAAGGTGACGACTCACACCACAATCAACACCTAAACAGTAGTAGTACACACACACATCAGCTAGTCCGTACAGTCTGAGAAACGCTGGGGTCCCTGACATCGGACGGTCCGAGGAGACAGGTACTCCTAAGAGGTCCGTTCTTAGGACCTCACCCAAAGGTACGGGAGGAGGTCCCCTTAGAAGGGTTGGGTCCCTAACTTGGGTCCAGAGGGTGTGACGTCCACCTAAGAAGTGGTAGAGGTGTTCCGTTCGGGTACACCCAAACAGTATGATGATGATGATGATGATGATGATTCAGCGAAGTCAGCACAGGCTGAGACACGCTGGGGTATCTGCCGTCGGGTGGTCCGAGGGGTCAGGGTCCCTAAGAGGTCCGTTCTTGTGACCTCACCCAACGGTAAAGGAAGAGGTTAAAAGGAAATTTTAACCTCCTTCAATGTCAAGTCATGTGTGTCCGTTTCAGCATAGGCTGAGAAACACTGGGGTACCTGACATCGGGTGGTCCGAGGAGACAGGTACGTTAAGAGATCCGTTCTTATGACCTCATCCAACGGTAAGGGAAGAGGTCCTAAACAGTATTTACAGGGAATAATACAATTCTATAAATGAAAGATATAGGTCATACACTTTCAAAAATAGTACCTACTTACAACTTAATAACTTACGAAAAGACATAGAGAACTTTACTATCACACTAGAAATAGGAAAACAATTACTATATAGTGTAACTAATTAAACGTTTATAACTTGATAAAAATGTAGGAACTATATTTAGAGTGAACTAGTATATCAATAAGGAGAAATATATAACGACCCATATTCAATGACTAGAAACAACTCCTGAAGACTTACACATGAGTGGTTTCTATAACGGGACAATAAATGAAAGACGGGACAACATAGAAACAGATCAAAGTTATGGTTCCATCACTACCGGAACATCTTACTTAACCCCTTTACAAGGTATAAGAAGTTATCAAACTCATCAAACCCTTCTTATTGAGAAGAAATATACAAACTGTCTTAATAGGACACTACAATACACCGGGATCTGAAAACAAAAGACTCTAAAAAATTTGATGTTTAAGTCAAAGTGACGATCACTAGTCAGACGAGTTTGACGGTTAAAGAAGAACTAAGTCAAAACCGTCCAACATACAAAAATCTTTAAAGAAGTAAAAAAAGAATCAACATGTCAAACAACCGTACATTGGTAAATATCGTAAAGGAATACTAATAAAATATAGAAACTCCAAAAGCCAACAATAAAGAGGAGAAAGTATAGAATAAAACAAATCAACCCAGGAGAGAAACCCACTCGGACCGATTTCAAAATAGTTAAAACAAAAATAGAAAAGTTTTTTTGAGCGAGAACCAAAGTAACTAGAAAAGAGAACAAAGGTACCAGATACAAAATAAATAGCGGAGAGACTAGAAATAATATAGAAAGAAAGACGACTGAAACCCGAAAAATAAAGAAAAGGATTAAGAAAGTCGACCATACAGTCCAACAAACTCTGGAAAGAACAAAGTACTCCTTCCGGAAATAGTGGCGTTTGAAAGGAGGATCTTGACGAGAATGACGTATGGTAACCAAAATCTTTCAAAGTAGACGTAAAAGACTAACGTAGAAACCAAAGTAGTAACTGAGTGACCAGAAAGGTATACAACAAGGTCGACGATATATGTAAATCCATGAGGGACATAACCCACTCAGATATAATTACCCACGTTACGGGAGAATAACATAACCAGGGAATTAGTGATACGTTATTGGAAGAAACAGGAAAAAACATCAGAAACGAAACTTCAGACAAAACAGACTATACTCATACCGATGGGGACCAAAAAACAACAATGACAAACGTACTTTATAGAAAAAGGTAGGGGAGTGAAACAGATACACACAGAAATCAGGACTTTACTCAGAGAACATCCGCCATATAACTTCTCAAAACAAATTAAAAAGAGTAAGTCGGTGGGATACAGAAAACTAGCCCCGTAAATTAGGTGACTGTAAATTTATTAATAACTATCGATACATGAATATGTCTGAAGGAACCACTGAGCCACCAATTTTGTTTTGTTTTGTTTTGTGGACGGTCACGTCCTCTAAGATAGGACCCAGTCCTTCTAAGGGACGTCTTTCTTTACCGTTGGGTGAGGTCATAAGAACAGACCTCTTAAGGTACCTTAAGAAGACTGACCGATGTTTTCTTAGTTTATGTTAAATCGTTGATTTGTTGTTATCGTTACATGAACGTACAGTAAAATAATGAACAAAAGGTCAATAAGATATCAAGAAAATGTAAATAAAGATTAAGAAAAAAAAAAGAATACCAAACTATGAAAAGAAATCATCACACAAATTTAATAAAAGAAAAACCAAAAACGAATAGATAACATCCAAAAGTCAAATACCAATGGTATCCCAAGTATACAACTGGACATTAATATAGGTGAACGAGAGTTACCATCAGAAAATTCAATCCTATGTAAGATTTTCTCGATGTAAAAATTTAGAAGAGGGATCCTCTCCTAAAAACATAAAAACTACTGTACAAAATACAGAAACACGAATAGGGAATCGTCAAATAATACCATGAATATCACTAAAAATGTCATAAAACAGAAAATTAGATATATGACCGGATAAATTCATTAGTAGTTAGGAATGATGTATAAACAGACAGAAAGGATCACCCTAAAAGAGAAAGGACATCTAAGATAAAAAGGTAAATCTCTTCTGGGAAGTTGTAAATAAAATCCCATCCAAATCATAACTACTTCAGGCAATCAAAACGATTAGATTCAAGAAGTAGAAAGGAAGATAAGATTTAATATCGGAAAGAACCATCTCATAGGATCCAACGTTAAAAAAAGGGAAAGTCGTGAAACGTATATAGTACGTTGAGGGAAGACTGGAAGTTTCAAATACGTCTCTTTAGTCGACTATCGGAATACCCCTAAGGGAACAAATTCTGAGGGACAAAATGAGAACGACGGAAATCTTAAGAGACATATTAAAACTGAAAATGGTAAAACTAATACTACAAAACCAAACCCAGAAAACCCCAAGTAAAACAGACTCAGGGAGACACAAAAGGTATGGACTCATGACACAGACAAAGGAAGAAGTCCGGACCTTTCAAAAGTTCGTATCAAAAGAGTTTGTGTAAAAGTTAGGGGCAGGAGAGAAGAGGGAGACTCTGTGAATGTTCCACTTGCAACCACATGGGTTAAATGGAGTCTATAGAAAAACTTTTAGTCAAATAATAAAACTGATGCGACCCAGAAACAACGAGACGTCCGAAAAGAGGTCAACACCACTCATCTTCGATGAGAGATCACCACGTAGCAGAAGAGTAACACTACCAAAGAGGGCACCTCGCGCCCACGTCGTACAGGTCGGATACGCCGTACACCCGAGTCATCAACGCCAAGGGTCCGAGACCTCGTGTCCGAGGTATCAAGACCGTGCACCCGAATCAACGAGACGTTGTACGCCCTAGAAGGACCTAGTCTCTAGTTTGGTCACAGAGGACGTAACCGTCGGTCTAAGAAATGGTGACTCGGTGGTCCTTTCGGAGGGTCTCTAGAGAATTTCATATAATTAAAAATTTTCAAACAAAAAGAAAAACGAAAATACTCACCTAACTAAGTTAATAGATTAGGAGGTTTATTGAATATATAAGAGGACATAGTCAGACAATCAGGGAGATTACATAAAAAATAAAGGAAGATTATACTTTTCTGAGACTACGACCCTTCCTAACCCCCGTCCTCCGTTTCCCCTGCTGTCTCCTACTCTACCGACCTACCGTCGTGACTGACCTACGTGCACTCAGACTCACTTGAGGCCCTCAACACTACCTGTCCCTCCGGACCGTACGACGCTAAGTACCCCAGCGTTTCTCAGTCTGTACTGACTCGTTGACTTGACTTGACTTGACTTACACAAAAAAGTAAACTTTGAAGTAAAGACTAACTCAGAAAAAATGTAAAGGATCAAGGAACAATTTAAAAAGTGACACGATTAAATAAGTAAAGGGATTAAATCAATCGTAAAAATAGAAGTTTCGAAACTTAAGAAATAGACTATTCAATAAAGACTCCTAAAAATCCCTGAAAAAAAACGAGAAAGGTAACTCTCGTGAAGGAGACGGAGAAGTAAAACGAATTGAAAGAGAGGGAGAGACTTAAATCCAATTTGTCAATGGGTGACTCTAGAGTTTCCCCACAAGAATGTACCCTCGTAGTAATATGTTTAACACACATGGGTCACGTAAACCACCTTTTCGACCTAAACTGTACCTACGTTTCATGTAGAAAGGAGTCCCACATGACCGCCAATGGCGAAACCATGTCCCACACTGACCTCTACCTCCCTCTGTCCAAACTCGACCCTGAAAGGGAGACGAGTCACCGGAGACAGTCCACACCCTAGACGAGGGTTCGACAACATCGTCTTCGGGACCCCCAACTCGCGTTCGACCGAGACAAGGGAACTACACACACAAAAGAAGAGAGGGGTGTGACCCTGGGAACGGGACCTCAGTCCCCTCATGATTTCGTCTTCCCCCGAGCACATCCGAGAGCCGAGCACAATCGGTGTCTCTTAACAGGTCCGACAGACGTCGCGTGACGGACAAATCTGTAAGTGTTGACAAGAGAGTAAAACGCGTCTACGTCGAAACACACGTTCAAGGGAAACAGTGAATGTCACCCAGTGAGTGGGGTCGACAACGGCGGGGACGGGAGAACACCTAGGTGTGACGTCCTGTCCGTCCCGGGTGTACCCGAAAAACGGACATAACCCCGTCTTCGTCGACGACGGTCCCAACGTCCGACGAAGGTTACAAGATGAGCTCTTTCACGGTTACTAGCGGTGGGACGGGGTGGGCTTGAGGCGGACTCTATACCCGTGGAGAGGTAGATAGCCGACTAGAAGTGTAAGACCGTATATTTTATAAGAAGAGTAATACAGTCGTTTTACTTTATTTACAGTCATAGGAAAAAACTTCCAGTTTTGACAGAAAATTTCAGTAAATCAAGAATCAAAAGGTAAACGCATATATTCATAGTATCCACATGAATCGGGCAAGGAAATTCATAGTTCTTTTTACTACCGAAAGAAAATACTAAAACCAAGGTCTTCTTATTTTCGTTATAACTCCAAAGACTACCGTCGAAATTTTATCGAAACTTGTCGGGATCCATAATCTTTTCTTCCTCTTTAAACAAGACAATAGTACATCTGGATCAAATCACAATAATAAGTCTTGTGGAATCTACGTAGATACTATAATCGGTTCACTATAGACATAAAGGAGATACACGAGTGGTAATCTTTTATTAAGTAAGTCACAGATATTTGTGACATAAACGACGAAGAAACGGAACTATAATTATACTTTTAAATCAATATTTAATCTATATAATCTTTTTCCTAATAACTTGAAATTCATGACACATAAATGGTACACATACAAATCTTGCATTATTTAAATTAATACAAATTGTGAACTTCATTATACGACGGTAAACTCATATTCTTTGGTCCAGTATAACCAAGGTAAAAAGACCAGTATTTAAAAAGTGAAATTATATCTTATAAAATATATATGTAGGTAAAATGTAGACATCAATTCTTATATTTTTGATCTATAAATATCAATATTTGTTTCATGAACCAAAACGAAAGGGTACTAAGTTTTCACAAAAATAGGTAGGTCCTTACTTATGAATTGTTAAAATCGTAGTACAATGTGATACAGTTGTACTTATGGTCGTAGTTGTACCTCTACGTAATCAGTGACATACATTTAGTTATATATTAAAGACTGAAAACCTTGATAGTCAGTTTTAAGTCGTTACCTCCATTGTACCGACTATGACTGTATCACACTCACTTCATGGAGTATAGATATCACGTACCTATAGAGTAAATACAAAAAGACAATGAGGACACAAGTAATAAGGGTATCTTTTATGTTAAGAGGTTCCCTAAAAAAAAAAATCTCCTGTTTTGCACCGTACCTTTCGAGAACAGCTCTTCAACTCTACCCTAACCAAACAAGCCAACCACTGTTATCTTGACAGTAGTCTTTGACAGTCATTAAAAAGAGTATGTTCATATAAATTAATGTTAAGACCTATTAGTTGTCATCGGATACGAAAAACTTATAAATACAAGGTTCTCAATACAAATGATTTTCAAGTATCAATATTTTCCATCGAGTCACAGTGATTTATACAAGTTCCAGTAGGGTTGCATGTACACCAGAAACTTTAATGTAAGAAACTTCCGTAAATCTTTTTTAGACACACTCCATTTATCCAATGTTTGAAACTTTTCCTAAGTAGACTTCTTTATCCGGAAGTTAGTACCAAGTATACGGGAGTGGAGGTAAACTATTAGAATGTCATTCCAGTGACGGTACCCGGAGAATGTACATGAAAGTTTCGATATTTCTATTAATTGAGACCTAGTTCCAATCCGTCTCAACTTATCTACCTCAACTTTGGTGTAAATGACAACAACAAAAAAAAAACAACGGAACATTTATTGACTTTCCAGAAGTACGTACTCATTTACACAACAAAACACATTTGATATATGAGATCCATGTCCCATTTTATATAAACTGAAATATTACACGACTTTTGTAAAACTTTCTACTTTCCTGTAACTATGAATTCCAACCTTCTCATTAGGGAATCCTAATTCGAGTACTTATTCTTAATTAAAGTACAAATTGCACCAAAGTGAGTGAAACGAGAGACACAAGACGTCATACGGTGTACCGACTGACGTGAACCAAAAGTTTTAAAATAAAATACAAAGACTTAACACCGAATAGATAAATTACTAACGCATAATAGTATGAACTTCGTCATGTACCAGTTAAAAAGTTTTAGAATGACAGTCCCATAATGGTTTCCCACAATACACTTAGAGATAGTTTCATTTTTACACAAGTACAAAACTTACTAGTTTATACACGGGTACATAAACTACGAATGAATTTTTTTTTTTTTTTTGTGGGAGAGAAAGCACGTCTATTTTAGTATGGAGACGACACTCCTAAAAAGATCTCTTTATGAAAAATTTTAGGAATTCATTACTTACCATAACCAGAATTGTATACACACTAACACACTTATAAGTGAATGATGAAAACGACTTTACGTACTTTACGTATTATTGTATGTCTTTGTAATCATATAAGTAAATTTAAAATCACAGTGTGATTTTATTCGACCTGAATCCCGTGGTAATAAGTACCATTACTAATCCTACTAGTTTATATATTCCGAAAAATTATCGTAAAAATTTCCTCTCCTGACCTTCCGGTACACAGTTTTATGAAGAATATAGTTGTTCTAAAGAGACAAAGGTACCGTGTTTAATCTAAGAAAACATTTTCAATAGACTCTAAATCAGATATGAAACTAAAGGAAACAGTAAAGTTGGTGTAATGTAAAGACAAAATGTACACCTAACTAAAGACAGACCGAAGAACGAAAATAATAAATAAATCTAGTCCGTCAACTTGAAATTGAGGTGTTTACTTTATTTCCTCTATTATTACTTTATTATTTTCTTTTTTACTAGAACTCTATTGTCTTGATCTGGTCAAAACTGGGTTATTAACTGGAATTCTTAAGTGGTATTTGTACATTAAAGATAAGTAGAGAGGTCCCGTATTACTTTCATGAATCCTGAGAATTAAATTACTCAGTTTGTAGACGTAATATGTATCAACTACTTAGGAAGGACAGTCCGAAGGGACCATCGAGTCGACCATTTTAGGTGGACACTATGTCCTCTGGGCCAAACCAAGGACCCAACCCTTCTAGAGGACCTTTTCCCTGTCCAATGGGTGGGGTCATAAGAACCCGAAGGGACCATCGAGTCGACAACATAATTCTTCGTGAATAAGAGACAATCGTTGTCCCATCCGTGAGAATGTGCCATTAGTCTCCAATAGAAGGGAGGTCCCAAAAGTCTTAAGTATCTATGTTTCGAATAAAAATACTTTCCATCGATTTATTAATTTATCTTTTTATGAAGTAACATATATTACCTTGTAGTTATGTTATAATACACTGTAACATATATCATGTTCTGTTTATTAGTCGTATCAATTATTCTAATGTCCTAAAGTTCTTCTTTTTATCTAAGTCAAATAACTTTTCCCTGTTTCAATTTATACTTGACAGAACTTCCCTCAATTAATCGAACGTCTCTCCGGGGTTTCTCGTAAAAATTCGTAGATCATTAGTTTCGTTTAACGTTTCACTCTCGTACATACACACCATACAGGGCCCCTTCCACCTCTTCGACAAAATTGACATCATCTCTCAACCACTGCCTCTTCCGTTACCGTGGGCGGGATCATGAGAACGGATCTTTTACGGTACCTACCTCCTCGGACCACCCGACGTCAGGTACCCCAACGTTTCTGAGCCTGTGTTGACTCACTGAAGTGAAAGTGAAAAGTGAAAGTACGGAACCTCTTCCTTTACCGTTGGGTGAGGTCACAAGAACGGACCTCTTAGGGTCCTTGTCCCCTCGGACCACCCGACGGTAGATACCCTACCGTGTCTCAACCTGTGCTGACTTCACTGAATCATCGTCTCTCAACCGCATCTTCTTTCTTTATACTTACTTTTCTAGTCGGTTCTAACGGAACACCTCCCACTTACTCACGTGATGGTCTATTTGTAGACTCCTCGATAGTCACCTAACTCTCTCTGGTCGTCTGTCTTTTCTTTTATATTTTCCCTTTAAGTCACTTTCTCTACTGAATCTTTACCCACCCGTCGTCTGATGTTATTTACTTATCATAACGAGGTTTCTATTTTCTTGACCTGTATCTCAATATTGATGACTGGTCACAAGTCCTCCTATTTGTGAATGAATCGACTTTACAAACCCACTTCTTCTCTTCAACACCTGTTTTTATTGGACATAAATCAACAAAAACTTTTTCCACTCCTTCTATTTTTGTACCATCAGTTCTTCATTGAAATTTTATAAATAAAATATTATTATATGATATTACATACTATATCTACTTCTCAAACACGAAATTTTGTAATATAAACATATTCTGTTTTTATATTTAACTTTTCTTCCCTTTCATTCTAATTTCTTAAATCTCATGGAAATTACAGGAGGTCTTCGAGGTAAACAAAAATAAAATATATAAAATTCTATTTGTGTTTTTACATCTTTTATAAAGAGTCAAATTAATTAGTGATTGTATTAATAATAGGTGATCATAACAGAAATTTTTACGAAGTGAAGAAATGAAATTAAGTACAATTCGTATAATTTATATATTAAGGTTCAAGACTAAGATTCGAGTCATTCTAAATTATAAACTACGGTACAGATCCACGTTTTATTAACACGTTGTTTTTATCCACTTAGGTTTTTTTCTCTGACATAATTATAAGCACGAATGATTCAGTATTCAGTAAAGTTTAGACGAATGATTACTCTCTTTAATCCGATGACAACAACTTATGAAGTTGTAATTAATAACTGACCAATATAGACACAAAGTGATTACAGTTAGTCAACAAACCGTCTGATTAACTTTCAGAAAAAAGGGATACGGTAGTTATCTATCCAGATTTTGGATGACTTCAAGAAATAAAGTTTATAAACTTGTTCACTCGTTTAAAACTCAGGTTTATATTTACACGTAGCACGGGTACCCATTAAGTAAACGAATTTTATGATGGAACTTTTCTGTCTGTTTACATAAATACAAAAGGTTTGGTAGATGAACCGTCTTAAGAAGAGTCAAGTCAAGTCAACGAGTCAACACAGGTTGAGAAACGTTGAGGTACCTGACGTCGTGCGGTCCAAAGGGACAGGTAGTGGTTGAGGACCTCGAACTAGTTTGAGTACGGATAGCTCAGCCACTACGGTAGGTTGGTAGAGTAGGAGACAGCAGGGGAAGAGGAGGACGGAAGTTAGAAAAGGTCGTAGTCCCAGAAAGGGTTACTCAGTCAAGAAGCGTAGTCCACCGGTTTCATAACCTTGAAGTCGAAATCGTAGTCAGGAAGGTTACTTATAAGTCCTGACTAAAGGAAATCCTAACTGACCAAACTAGAGGAACGTCAGGTTTCTCTTAAGAACATCTTAAGAAGATCTTCCGTCATTTAAACCTAAAGTAAAAAATTATTTTCTTTTGACAAGTTACATGAAATTTAGACTAAGAAGAACCTTCACAAAATGGACTCGTTTGGTCGTGTTGTAAACCATCATATTTACTATAAGTTCTATGCACAGGTATATAGTAATGTCTCATAACAATTCTTAAATGACATCTAGAACCAGAACATAAACGAATACACGAACGGACGAACGAAGATTTTGATCATATCTTATACACCAGGAAGTACGAAGATGAAGAAAGAACGTAACGTGATCCTTCTTACGTCACTTTCTTTAAGTGTACTGCATAGTAGACAAGTATTGGAATGAGATCTTAGACGAACTAGTCAATAATGAGAATGTCTCACACCAAGGAGGAACGTTTTGTGGTGAAAACGATTTACAGTAGATTGGTACGTGTTGTATAGAAATAGGGATGTATAAGAATATATGACAGAGTTTGATTTGAAAAGTACTCGATACTGTCTTATGAAGGTACAAACATAGACAGATACTCGTTGTAGTGGTTTAATGTCTTAAACTGTAGGGAGAAGATAGTTCAGTAATCGGCAAAAGAGACACACTAAGAAGGACTTCCAAACGACTACTTCGTCAAGTAAAGTCAACAGTGGAAAAAACAAATTGTACATAATAAAGTCAGTAAAAGAAACTGGTCCCGTCTTCTTTCGATATCAGAAGATTATCATGTCAAAGTAAAGTAATAGTTCAATCTTTAAAGTTCTATGAAGTTTTACGACAAATTAAATCTTGTAAAGATAATTCACTATTAAGTATTGAGTTATAACGACCTTTTCTCTTCAAACAGTAATAATTGTCTTAGAAATCAAAATTTTATAGAATAAGTGGTACTTCGGACTTCCATGACCTTTTATTTGTGTAACATGACCATAAATCACATGTATAACTATGCCCGTTAGAAACTATGACTATGACTCATGGACATTATAAAACTCCCTTCAAATCCTAAACTAGTTACGTTTAGAGTTTTATATCTCACGTCAATACGATCAATCATTCACGAAACACTTAATATTAAGTTTATTATAAGAGTCAGTAAGGTATCCGGTCAAAGAATAGTCTATACTGATATAACAGTAAGATGGGACTTATTACGTCACCCATAAGTCCCATTATAGAAGAGGTCGTCTAAAAAGGTTGGGTCCTTAACTTGGTCCCAGAGGACGTAACGTCCACCTAAAAAAATGGTCGACTCGATGGTCCCTTCCGGTATGGGGGACGTTTGAGGGTTTACTGACTTTTTCTCAGACATTGTCCTTTTCCTTTTAGTAGTAACAGTCAAAGAACAAGTAAGTACAAACGTATGAAACAGGATAGAAATTAAGTACAAGTGTGAAAGTACGGCATATAAATAAAACCCTTTTAACTAAATACGATGAGACCTAACACATTACCTGAAGGGACCCCTGAGTCACCATTTCTTAGACGGATGGTTTCGTCCTCTGTGCCCAAGTCAAGGACCCAGTCTTTCTAGGAAACCTCTTCCTCTATCGTTGGGTGAGGTCATAAGGGACGGACTCTTTAGGGTACCTGTCTCCTCGGAGAAGAAAATATCAAGTACCCCAACGTTTTCTTAGTCTTTACTGAACCGCTGATTCGTCGTTCTAATATATTATGAAGTTAGTTACATAATTACATGATCCTTTGAGGTTATACAATTTGTTCACTTTTACATTCTCTTTTTAATTTATACGGAAACGAACTAGATTAAGACTGAAAGTCTTATCGTATCCATCGATCACTTCATTCATTCCGTGGTCATAACTAACCATGTACTTTATAATCGTTAAGAATTACACAAGAAATAAAATATCTATTTTATATTAAACTGATTTTTAATTATTTCATGGACCTCTTGAAAAACATCTAAGTCTATTTCGTTCAGACCTCATCTTAGACTCTCAAACGTAAAAATTGTCCGAAGACCATTGAGTCCGAAGACCAGGACCTGGCGTGAACCTTATTGTTCTAAGATGTTGTAAAATTACGTAGAAGAGTGTTTGTGGAAATCCTGTTATCCCACAGTAAATTCCCAAAACATTCTCTTTTATTCTAGTCCAAATAAAATTCTTGCCTTAGTCCAATCATTCAATAATGTCGACAAGTCAGTGAGTCAGCACAGACTGAGAAACGTTGGGGTACCTGACGTCGTGTGCTCCGAAGGGACAGGAAGTAGAGGGTCTCGAATGAGTCTGCACAGGTTACTCAACCACTACGGTAGGTTGGTAGAACAGGAGACAACAGCGGAAAAGGAGAACGGAAGTCAGAAAGGGTCGTAGCGTCCATAGTTTAATAACGTCATTAGTCCATTCTTCCCGATCGTAACAATTACCTTTACTTTTTATGACCGACATAGGATTCCCCTTTCTTTTAGAGTCAGTATACTTACTGGTTTGGGATAACTATAACCTTATTGAATTTTACAACTCTACGAAAAGACAGTAGTCATATTTTGTCCTTATCGTTTAGAGGAAGATCCATTTGTCCTTTTATATTTCTTGTGTTACAATAGAAAGTAAAAAATTTTCGTACTTTGGGAGTAACCACAAGGTGTAGATAAGTAACACGAACTAAACCATTGACACATAAAGTCAATAAAGTTATAAAACTAGAGTTTTATTTAAATCTCTTTACATCATATATTTCATATATGATATATTTTACATCATATATTTCATTTTTGTGGAACAGTATCCACAAACATCTCTACTATATAAATAATTGAATGACGTGGTGACCTAGTGACAAAATTTAACGAGGAAGGGGAATAAATCCCATAATTGGTAAAACCTAAAATGTGAAAGAAACATCCCTCATTGTCTTGTCCTTCCCTTAGCGAAGTTAATCTCTTACTTTTATACTATCGGATCTTTTTTTACAGTCACTTTCCTTTCTGATTCTCTACCATCCCCTCTTTACTTACTCCTCAAGTTCTCTCAACTTTTACTCATAGACTACTATAACCATTCTTGGAGCTCCATTCTTGAAGTGTTTATACATAGGTAACGGACGACGTAAGGACCATTTTACCGTCTTATACCAGTTGACGTCGGATGTAAAAGTAATCGTTCTGTCATGGATAGTACATTATCTTATAGTGTGACCCCAAGTTCTAATTTTATTTTTTATCAAACCACGGAAATTGTCCTTAGAGTCTTGGAGACAGTAGATCGAGGACCACCCACATAGTACGTCGAGAGTAGGCTTAATGTTGTTGGAACAGTTCTTCATAAGGGGTTTGGAGACCAAAAGTAATATTCTGTCCGTCCTATCTATACTCTTTAATGAGAAACCACTGACTTTTCATTAAATCTTTTGTACGTTGGTTGATCCATACTACATAAATACAAAATACTAAGGGTTCAGTCACAAGAAAGAAGTCTGATACCCTTTGCCACATTTCTCTTTTATTCAATTAAAGCCGTAATGAGTGTGTGACCAGTCTTAAGTACACCATGAGTGTCTACTTTATCGGTTACACTTTTTTTATAACCAGGTTTGACATAAAGAGGAGCTAAGTCCATAGAGTACCCCCTCAGTGTTAGACAAATCCTATAGTCGTGTCAGTAACAGGTGGAGTTAGTTAAATTACGTTTCTCCCCTTCCACTCAGTAATCCTGCGTTTTTTTTTTTTTTTTTTTTTTTTTTTTTCTTTTAGTTAAGATTCGTAGACAGACGTACGTCTGGAGTCCGGTTTTGTCTAACTCATGGTTTTTCATCTGTTTCCCTTTAGGGTCTAAAGTGACACGTCAAGAAACCACAACGAGGACAATACACTGATTATCTGGAAAGCAAAACTTAGTGACATAAAATGTCGACGCACGTTAGTAATGAGGATTCTGATTTTGATACTACACACCGTCTTCGAAATCTACTCCACTCCGTACTACATAACAGTACCAGTTTAATAAGTATCTTTCCAAGTAAAAGATTATCTTCATATTTTATACCGTAAAATAAATGTAGAGAGAAAACTCGAGACCAAGATCGACGGTTTTACTTGACATAGTGAGTTCTGATGTGTTGAAACGGTTTTCTAGGTCCCGTAAACCGTCTTGTAGATAGTTTAAAATAAAATGAGACTTTCACTTTTCACTTCAGCGAGTCAGCACAGACTGAGAAACACTGGGGTACCTGACATCAGATGGTCCGAGGAGGGAGGTACCCTAAGAGGTCCGTTCTCATGACCTCACCCAACGGTAAAGGAAGAGGTCCCCTAGAAGGGTTGGGTCCCTAGCTTGGGACCAGAGGACGTAAGGTCCGTCTGTGAAATTGGAGACTCGGTGGTCCCTTCAGATAAAAAAAAAAAAAATTAAACTGAGATCAAGAATACTTCTGACAAAGTGTAGTGGAACAAAGAGATATTTCGTCAAAAAAGATTTATGACAATTTAGTACTAGTCTGGTGTCACACTATTGGCGTTACTTTCTTGTCACGTTTAATCACACGATTAACTTAATAAAGACAACTTTGTAATTCTAAAATACAGTGAAAGTTATATAAATATGATATTTACATTTAAAAGTATAACTTTGTGATAAGTTAATAACAGAGAAAAAATATCTAATTTTTTTTCTCTCTCTGTATGTCCTATTTCAGTAAGTACTTCCTGTGGATCGTTTATTAATGACTTGTATGACAAACTTGGTTTAATACTTAGATTAACCCGAAGGGACCACCGAGTCAACCATTTCTTAGACGGACACTACTTCCTCTGGGTCTAAGTTAGGGACCCAGTCCTTCTAGGGGACCTCTTCCTTTGCCGGCTAATGAGGTCATAAGAACGGACCTCTTAGGGTACCTGTCTCTACGGACCGTCCGATGTTAGGTACCCCAGTCTGTGCTGACTCGTCGATGTGGTGATGTACTTAGATCTGGATCGTGAGAACTATTAATTCCAAGTCTTCTTCACTCTATCCAAATGTCATCTTCAGTACGTTTATAAAAGTCTACAAGTTCATTTACATTATACCTACAGGTGTAGATAAAGTACGTGTATATATTTGTACCTTTTTATTTTACTTGTAGTGGTGTACATGTTTATTTACAGATATAGTTTACGTATGTATCTAATAAAAATTTTTGAGTAATTGGTGTATTATCAGTAATTTTTCTGTTTATTAAAAGGTAAAAATACCGGGATAACTGCAAAACGAAAGGTTAGACCCAAGATTTGATTACCTGTTATCATCTTATTATGTCATACGTAGAATCATTTAGATCATGGTAAGTTTCGGTTTGTTCGATTTGGAAAGTATTGAAATTATTGTTTTTACAAAATTTCTTGTTATATAGACTTTTACAAACTATGTTCAAAAATTAGTATCTTTTACACACACTACGAATTCGTTGGAGTCAAGAATATATGTCAAAGACAATTCTTGTAGAGTTTAAATTCTTATGTTGATATTAGAACAATTAGGACAAAGTAATGTATACATCAGTTCAATTGTTCACAATGGTTCCGTAGGACCCTTAATCTTTCATCCTAAATAAAATTTAATTACGAAGATGACCAATTTTGAAGTCGTAAAAAAGTTTATTTTCATTCTTTCTAACTTTAATTTTGAATTTCGTACAAAACGTAACTTAGTACAAACTCATCCTAAAATTTAAAATGGTTCTTTCATAACTACTCAATTTACCGAAAAGACGACAAGAAACAAGAATTACAACTCTGCAAAGAAATTAAATAAGTAACAAGAATAGGATCCGGGATATCACTTGCCAACATAAATCCTTAAAATTTTTTAAGATAAAGGGACTAAACCAGACCCTCCTTGTAGAGTTGTAAAGGAAAAAACTAATGACGTGAATGTCGAATGTGTCGTCCGAACTAGTCATCAAAAATCGACAATACACATGGATACGTATACATATAGGAATACAAGTACGTGATTAAACCCATAAGTCTATATATATGTGTGTGTGTGTGTGTGTGTGTATATATATCCATATATTCTTTCTTCTCTTGACAAAAAGACATTGAAAAAAAAGGAAAAATTTTTAAATCGAAGGAATTTACAAGTGTTATTTAACTTTTGACGTAAATTATATGGTTCATAGTTTTATAGTTTTGTCTGAATTTATTACGTAACGACCTTAAGGGTCCACCAAGTCACCATTCCTTAGGTGGACGTTACGTCCTGTGAGTCCAAGTCAAGGACCCAGTCCTTCTAGGGACCTCTTCCTTTACCGTTGGGTGTGGTCATAAGAAAGTACCTTTTAGGGTACCTGTCTCCTCGGACGACCCGATGTCAGGTACTCCAGTGTTTCTCAATTTGTACTAATTCACTGATTTGTTATCGTTATGTAACGATACCACCCCTTTTTATGTATGTGTATATATACATATATAACAATGTGTAAAAAAAGTAATTTAAAACGGATCTAAAACTAGGTATGATTATAAGGTACACTGGACAACATTTGTCAGTTTAATCATATCTCCCTTCGACAGATACGGTCTCTTATTCTAGTCCCCTCACAATGAACTTTTACAAATTATTTTTACATAGACAACGTTTATGGTTTTTATCTCGGTAGGACCGAACTAAAGTCCCTATGAAACGTGAGATATCTTAAGAAATGATTTTTAATAATATCAAACCGAGATCTTGAAAGTTTAACACCACGATCTTTTTTGGTAATACTCAGGGAACCTGACTTTCCTATAGTTTGGTCAGTTAGGATTTACTTTAGTTGGGACCTATAAGTAATGTTCCTGACTACGACTTCGAGGTTATGAATCCGCTGCATTACGTTTCCCGGGTTAGTAACCTTTTCTGGGACTACGACCCTTTTTAACTCCCCTTTACCTCTTCCCCCGGTGTCTCCTACTCTACCAATCTATCGTAGTGGTTGAGTTACCTGTACTCGAACTCGTTTGAGACCCTCTATCACTCCCTATCCCTTCGGACCGAACGACTTCAAGTACGTCAACGTTTCTCAGTCTGTTTTCAATCACTGACTTGTTGTTGTTTAATAGGTCACATAGTAAAGTAAATGAATAAATAACCAAATAAAAAGATAGAGGAGTTATCTTGGTTCGAGATATTACGGTCCCGGAAAAAAGAAAGGAAGTAACGGGACATGTCGTATGAAACTTGTCACGGATTTTGGATCATCCATTAGTGATTTATAAACAACTTTCTTACTTACTTAAATAAAGTTTTTCTATTAAGAACCCCTACCTTTTATGTGTCCAAAATAAAGACGTAAATAAAAACATGTGTTAGTTTTGAGAATGGTACTACAGAGTCTCTTCACTATTTTTATTGTTAATGTACCTATAATCTTCTTTTCAAACCGTATACATTCTGTAAAATTTCTGTATACAAACAAAGAGGTCTGGTCATAAAATTTAAGTCTAATAGACATATAGGTTTATAGTTTACTTATTGTTGAAGTACAAAAGTTTCAGAATTCTTTTTTTCGTGTAGTTGTACTAATTGTAATTTTTTTACTTCGTTTCTCTCTCGTTACATGATGGATCTTTGCATTTGACCGTTCTTTCGTTTAATTAAGATAATGGAGTCCATTTAATGTCTGAAACGTAGTTCAGAAAGTGTAAAATTTTCACTCTTACTATTTTATCTAATGACGAACCTAGGGAATATCGAGTTTCTAGAAAGTAATTACATATACCGTATATTTACACAAGAATAAATTCCGTATATTTCAAAAATGGTGAAGTGTGTCAAAATAGTTTTTTACAAATACCTATGTTTGACTCTTGTCTCTTCCGCTACCGTGAGGTGAGGTCCTGAGAACGGACCTTTTAGGGTACCTACCTCCTCGGACCATCCGACGTCAAGTACCCCAGCGCTTCTCAGTCTATACTGACTCACTGAAGTGAAACGAAAAGTCNTAATGTCTGAAACGTAGTTCAGAAAGTGTAAAATTTTCACTCTTACTATTTTATCTAATGACGAACCTAGGGAATATCGAGTTTCTAGAAAGTAATTACATATACCGTATATTTACACAAGAATAAATTCCGTATATTTCAAAAATGGTGAAGTGTGTCAAAATAGTTTTTTACAAATAACTATGTTTGACTCTTGTCTCTTCCGCGACCGTGAGGTGAGGTCATGAGAACGGACCTTTTAGGGTACCTACCTCCTCGGACCATCCGACGTCAAGTACCCCAGCGCTTCTCAGTCTATACTGACTCACTGAAGTGAAAGCGAAAAGTCAAAGTACGTAACCTCTTCCTTTACCGTTGGGTGAGGTCACAAGAACGGACCTCTTAGGGTCTCTACTCCTTGGACCACCCGACAGCAGATACCCCAACGTGTCAGCCTGTACTGACTCCGCTGAATCGTCGTCGTCGTACTTGACTCTTAGTACTTGTTTTAGATACTTCTGTCCGTATAATATACTGGGGTTACTCAAATGTTAAACTAATTCTTCTGTTTCATCATACCTCTTTTTTTACGTTTACTTGGACTAGTCACCATACAACTCTCATATACCACGGTACCACACACGGGAGACCCCCTCCTGGATTGACCCAACACTCTCTGTTTATCCTGAAAAAACCTTGTTTTACATCTAATTCGGTAATCACATTTATTCTCCTGTTTGATTGGTCCGTTTCTTCTACCCTTTGACAAACTTCGACCCTTCTTAATTTCTTATTATAATTCCTTAGAATCCCCATTTTTTATTATTCTCAAGTCATATAAGCCTCGTGTCTCTTGTTTTCTCTCTGAGGTTTACTTTAACTTTACCATCTCACCCCGTCCCATTATCTTTCAGACTTTGTCGTGTACTTAAAACGTAAAACTGGTTTCCGATAACACCTTACTAACTTCTTAAATTTTATTTTTACATTTTTAGTCAAAAGGTCAATTTCTAGTGATCCCGTCATTGAACCTCTTACTTAATTTCTCCTTCTTCTGAGTCCCATTTTTTCCAAAGTGACTGAGAGTCATTAGTTGTACTCTCTACGGGTACCGACGAAATCCTGTCCTTCATATTTACCTCAAACAACAAGTCATCGAGTCAACATAGGTTAAGAAACGCTGGGGTACCTGACGTCGTGTGGTCCGAAGGGACAGGAAGTGGTAGAGGGTCTCAAACGAGTGTGAGCACAGGTAACTAAGCCACTACGGTAGGTTGGTAGAGTAGGAGACAGTAGGCGGAGAGGAGGACGGAAGTCAGAAAGGGTCGTAGTCCCAGAAATGATTCCTCAGTCGAGAAGTGTGGTCCACCGGGTTCATAACCTCGAAGTCGAAGTCGTAGTCGTAGTTACTTATAAGTTCCAACTAAAGGAAGTCCTAACTGACTAAACTAGAGGAACGACAGGTTCCTTGAGAGTTATTAGAAGAGGTCGTGGTGTCAAGCTTCCGTAGTTAAGAAACTGTGTGTCGGAAAAAATAACAGGTCGAGAGTGTAGGTATGTACTGATGACCATTTTGGTGTCGAAATTGATATACCTGGGCATTCCAAGAAATCCCAATAAATTCCTTTTTACATAAACCCCGTACTCCAAACAAAACAAAACATGTACACCTAATATCTTCATCTTTCACCTCACTCCACGGCAAAGGAAGAGGTCACCTACAAGGACTGGGTCCCTAGATTGGGCCCAGAGAACATAACGTCCGTTTAAGAAATGATTACTCGGTAGACCCTCGCTTAGGACGATTAAATCCAAAATATATCCATTGGTTTTCCAAATGGAAAAGAACTTTTACTTTCGACACTGTGAACCGACACATACTTGAAATCTTTCTTGCATAACCGTGAGTGTGTTTCTATTATACAAACATGTCCTTTTTTATTTCAGGTCGAGAAGAAACACGTCATTGTCAATGTTTAAGGAGTTACTGACATTTCACTATTTAAACAGCTGGGAAGAAACTATAGGAAAAACGAAAGTTAGTAAAGGGGTAAAGTTGTAACCACAGATACAAATTTCGGATAACTCTGTTTTTTCTTTTAAATGTTAGTTTAGGTTTCAAAATGTACAGGTTTGAATGAAACAGAATTTAATAAACTTGTTTTTATCCTGGTTTGATACGGAGACTTATACAACAAAACGAAAGACACAAAAATTCAAACGAAATCTCGAAATATATAATGAGAAATTCTCCTAAGATTAACACACTTCTAAAGAATTCAAAAGACCTATAAAATTTAAAATTAAAAATAAAGTATAACCTCATATCAACTAAATGTCACAAAACAATCAAAGTCCACTTATCGTTTCACTGAGTCATCATATATATGTATATAGGTAAGAAGAGTCTAAAAAAGGGGATATGCTATAATGTCTTATAACTCATCTCAAGAATACGATTTTCACCCAGGATCGACTAATAAAATATACATTATTACACACTTACAATTAGAGTTTGAGGGTTAAATAGGGAGGAAGGGTGGAAAAAGGAACCCATTGGTAATTAAACAAAGACTTCAGACACTCACATAAAGACAACACATTTATTCAAGTAAACGTAGTAGTAAAAATCTAAGGTGTATCTTCACTATAGTACACTATAAACAGAGAGACACTGAATAAAGTGAACCACTCTATTAGATACCCAAGTAAGTGTAACGACGATTATTACAGTAAAGAATGAAAAAACACTGATTATGAGACAACATATATATATACGGTCAAGAGACAACTATCTGTAAATCCAAGGAAGGTAAAGAACCGATAACATTTATCACGACGTGACTTGTAACCCCACGTACGTAGAAAAACTTAACGTCCAAAAGAGTCCTATATACGGTTCCTCACCGTATATAGACCTAGCATGCCATCGAGATAAAAATCACAAAATTCCTTGGAGATAAGACAAGAAGTGTCACCGACATGGTTAAATGTAAGGTGGTTGTGACATTTCCCAAGGGAAAAGAGGTATGGGAGAGATCGTAAATAACAAACATCTGAAATCCTACTACCGGTAAGTAGGATTACTTACACACTACTACACAATCCACTATAGAGTAACATCAAACTAAACGTAAAGACATTATTAATCGTTTCAACCCGAATAAAAGTACCTAAGAAACCGGTAGTTAAACAGAAGACGTCTCTTTACTGATAAGTCTAGAAGATAGGTAAAAAACTAAAAAAAAATATGACTCGATGTACTCGGTAAACACATAAAACATTTCATTAGCGAACAGTCAACGAAGGAAACGTTTATAAAAGATCGTAAGACACCCGACAGAAAAGTAAAAGAAATACCAAAAGAAACGATACACTCTTGAAAATTAATCTAGGGTAAATAAAAACAAAAATAAAAGTAATGGGATACTTAACCTATAATGACGTTAAATACAGTCACAAGACAGTTACAAAGTCCACTTCTAAAGAATGATCGATTAAGAAATCAGTTAAAGAATAGGAGCTATCCCAACCGACTACGACATAATCCTGGATGACTAATCTCGTTAAATCCGTGTCTAACTACTAAGTGAATTTCCTTTTTTACACTTATGAATAGTGTCAACATGAGTAACAAAGTATCATCTGGGATCGAACTTACATGATCGGTGATCAAGGTGTGTTGTACTAGAAAATTAATAGACATTTTTGACATCTTACACGGTCACAAGTTTGACTTCTATAAAATTATCCAGTTATACTTACACTTTTATAAGAATTATTAAATAGTCTTATCTGTATCATTTGTTTTGTTGGTAACAAGTTTAACATATATGCATATATGAATCCAACCTCTTCCGTTACCGTGGGGTGAGGTCATGAGAACGGACCTTTTAGGGTACCTGTCTCCTCGGACCATCCGGCGTCAGGTACCCCAGCGATTCTCACCCTGTGTTGACTCGCTGAAGTGAAAGTGAAAAGTGAAAGTACGTAACCTCTTCCTTTACCGTTGGGTGAGATCACAAGAACGGACCTCTTAGGGTCCCTACCCCTTCGGACCACCTGACGACAGATACCCCAGCGTGTCTCAGCCTGTACTGTCGTCGTATATGAATCCATACCATTCGTCAAACCATCTTTCTTACTTCAGATTTATATATTTCAACAACTCTCGTAGAGAAAGGTCCACCGTGATCACCATTTCTTGACCAGATGGTTACATCCTCTGTGTTCTCTACTCTCAAGCTAGGGACCCAATTCTTCTAGGGGACCTTCTCCCGTGTCGTTAGGTGAGGTCATAAGAACGGACCTCTTAGGGTATCTGTCTCCTCGGACCTCCGATATCAAGTACTCCAGTGTTTCTCAACCTGTGTTGACTTCACTGAATCGTACGTGTGTGTGTACTAGTTTTTTCGGGGGTATATCTCTCTGTATGTTTGTCATAACGTTTTATGTTCGAACGTTTAGGAACACATTAAAATGTAGAGAACACGATATTTATATATAGTCTCTTTTAATTTCATGAGAGTACTCCTACGTCTCACAAGAAGTGTTTGAACACAAATCCGAGACCAGGTTTTTTTCACATATATAGGAGAATACAACTAATGAAATCATTGTTAACGTCTATATAACAACTGAGACAAAATGTCATGTATGCCAAAAAACAAAATTTTGAATAAAAATTCATCTCCTATTAACGAAATGATATAACACAACCAAAGACGGCATCTCCTATTTCAAAACTCTTGTACCAACAGAATTTAAAGTATCAGTTAAAACCTAAAACCTTCCACGTCTACCCATTTCTAGAACCTTCTCTAATATATCTTCCGTGAGACTTCCGAGATGTACTTTATTTATAGTATCCCGGGTGTACTTCTATACATACACCCTGATATCCGTGTTTTCATGACCAATATCTGGTCGGTCCTCTGGTTGTTCATTGTGAACTATAGGTGTATCAATCAAACTTTATTTTATTCTCTGTCTAACTTATTACGGGCAGGTGTAACCTCTCCCGTCAGAAATGATTCAAGAGGTTAAGTCTCCGATTGGAGTAGTTCTATCGGGAAATGTAAGTGAGGGCCTTTATTACAAATTGGACCCTCGAGGTACCGGGTCAATTCGACCACGTATTGTAACTGGTGGTCTAAATTTTCGGTTAAACCCATTATGACATCCGTTATCACTACATTTGTATTTATACTAAGTACTGTTATTCTCGTTCTATATAACTTATTATGTTCCGTATATAACTCAATCTTATAGGGATGACTTATTAGATAACTCAAAACACTAAAAACAACAACAAAAGTAACAACTTCTTGAATCACTATCTTTAAAATGTCCCAGTGACAATTCAAAGTTCTAAAGTTTCGGATATTAGACTCGTTCCTTTCGTCCTTAGACACCGAATTCCCTCTCGTACCCACAGACACCCTCCCCAGTCCGTCGAAATCAGTTGAAACACGAGAAGGGTATTCTAAGACACAAAGACATAGGAGGAGGAACTTAAGAATTAGAGAATTAAAACATTAAAGAGAATTATAACATTAAGAGAATTAGAGACGAACAACATTAAAGAGAACTAACATTAAACATTAAAAAGAATTAGAGACGAAGTAATAATAACAGACGACACACGACCGACGACTCTACTTAATCTACACAGATAAGCCTTGACTTCTCAGTGTTTCCTAACTTCTTCTGGTCCCAAGTTAGGGACCCAACCCCTCTAGGGGACCTCTTCCGTCACCGATGGACGAGGGTATAAGAACGGACCTCTTAGGGTACCTGTCTCCTCGGACCACCTGATGTCAGGTATCGTAGCGTTCTCAGTCAGTGTGACTCGCTAATTGTGAAAGTGTACTCCTTTTTATTCTTATCGCACGAACGGACCCAGGGGAAGAATTGCACTAACAAGAACCCAAACAAGTCGATTGAACCTATGAGGAGGAAGTCACCAGTACGATTTGTTAGACAACATCAAACGTTCGAATCTTAAGAAACTTGGACTGACTCCTCTAGGTACATCCGTGTCCCCGTAGTTTCTCTTTCTTATTACTACGTCTCATGAGACGCATGTGACAAACGACCGTTTAAATCAGTTTACCATAGACAACCGAGGTTTATAAGGACATCAATTTGACAATAAGACCTTTTCGAGGAAGGAGTAGGGGTCGTGGGGTGGGGTGGGGGTGGACACCGTATATATTCTTTTATGAAAGTACATAAACGATTTTTTGATTTTTATTACATCCCATTTTTTCTACAGAAATTACCATGGTAGTCACACAAGACTATCTACTTCTCAGTGTTGGTAAATAAGTGAATACTTTTTTATGTAATGAATTACGATTAAGTTAGTTTTACAATAACGCTCTCAGAGTTTATTTACAGGGTTATCGAGTCAAATATGTTACACCTTCTATTTTTACAGGTGGAACGTCCCAATTACGTTCCTGATTATAATTTTTACGTGTATGTGGTGATACTTACAGTAGACCGTGTCTCGTGTGTGAAATTTTATAACAATATGTTAATAAAAAATTGTGTAAACCTATAAAGTCATGACGTCCTAAATAATTTAGATACGAAAGACTTTAAAAAAAATGACACTGGAAGTAAATTTTGATAAAAATTTTAACTTTGAGTCATATGTGTGTGTATAACCATTTCTTAGACGGTGGACCAAGCTAGGGATCCAACCCTTCTAGGGGACCTGGTCCCGTACTGTTGGGTAAGGTCCTAAGAACAGACCTCTTAGGGGCACCTGTCTCCTCGGACCGTCCGATGTCAGGTACCCCAGTGTTTCTCAACCTGTACTGACTCGTTGATTAGTGTGTGTGTGTATATATGTGTTGAAATTTTAAAACTCTTTATTATGGAAACAGTATACACTACGTGAGACTATAAAAAGGAGAAAAGGAACAGATAAGATAATAGAAGATGAGATAAGACAAGATAAATGAAAAAAATTTTCCTAACTATGACTAAGTAGATAACCAACAGTGGTAAACCCTTTTTTTGACACACCGGTAAAAAAAGGTAAATTATTTTAGACTTAGTACAATTTATGAGTCCTGGACAATCATTCTCAGTGTCTCAAATTCATTGTATCTTTACAAGCAGTAGTCGCATGGACAACGTGAACATCTCTAAACGGTGATCTGACTCTTTATTACTAGTAGACTGGAGAGATTATATCCAACTCCCTACCCACACACAAAAAGAATGAGGAATCTTTTTCTTAAAGTGTGTATTCTGTACAAATTTTAACGAAGGACTACACATATATTTCTCGAAGACAGTTAATGAGACAGATCCTTCAAAGGGACAAATCATGTACTCATTAGACGATTTCCCCGTCTTACTGTCATTTAAGTATGGAATACCAATCCCGAATTTACTCGTCTCTCAGAATAAATACTGTTTCTCTACTCGTTAGTCAAGTAAATAAAAATTCGACAACCGGTGGTGACATTGTACCGTACAAAATATTCGGTTCGACTTTCTCCGTAAATCTCTCCTTTCCTAATATTCTTATTTGAACTTGGGACATTACATCCAAGTAGAAAGAAAAGAAAGAAACCGGTTAAAACATCAAAGAAGATCAGGAAGGAACTAAACTCCTTCTCTTCACTTTACATTTTATGGTCAGAGTTCTCAACTCAAAACGTATTGAAGTGGACCGATAATTGACCAAGTCGTCGTCACACGATACGTCTTGACGATTAACTACTCGGTATCGTAACCTCGATATCCATCTAATGGCGTAGACACAAACCTTCTCAATTCTCTCTAATAGACAGGATAGTTAGTGAGAAATGTACCTGTGTGTTTCTACCCGTTTATCTCTACCTTATGAAACCTTCAAGTTTCCTTCCCCTTTAAACTGTGAATAAGGACCTGAATCTTACAAGTGTAACCTTCCTTAAATTCAAATAGACCAAGAGCCTAATGACAGACGAGACACAAGACTTCATACGGGAAAATTCTTCGGAAAAATCTTTTAACTACTAAAGACTCACCCTTTGTCTTGTCGAACTGAGGATATTATCGAATGTTGGTCGGTGAATAATGGACTATGAACCTGTACTCTGAACTACAATCCTAATTTCTCTTCTGAGAACATTCATTTATTTACGTCGGACTTAAACACCGTCGTTTAAACTGTAAGACGGATCCAATGATCCCGTACTCCAAGTAGACCTAGTACCTATGGATTCTAGACCGGTCATTGACACGGGTAACCTTCCCTTTTACTGAAGATTATAAACTTCCACTCCCCCCATGAATTTTGGATCGTGGATCTAATTATTAATATAAACACGATATAGTTTCACAACTGATAAAGGTTTTTCGTTTACTGATATCATCTCCAATCCACTATAGACATACTAGACGTATGAGGTTTCGATTTACCGTAAAATATACTATTCTCCTTTTTTCAATAGACAAGGAAAGTGACCAAATAATAATGAATAAATACTGAATCTTCGGGTTCGTGTTTGGTCATTACTTATTATAAATCGATGACATCATCTGACACTGTCCCTATAATCTCAAATTATATATCCCAGTCGGGAAGTGGGTCCTCCAGTAAAACATACTACGACAGTAGTAAGAGAACCTCATTTAAGTGAGAAATATCGTTGGGGTCATTTATCGACGTTATATTAGACCTTTGTACTCCAGAAGGGACCACCGAGTCACTCTTTTCTTTGACGGACGGTCACGTCCTTTGTGTCCAAGTTAGGGACCTAACCCTTCTAGGGACCTCTTCCTTTACCGTTGGGTGAGGTCATACGAACGGACCCTTTAGGACACCCGTCCCCTCCGACCACCCGATAGCAGGTTCCCCAGTCTGTACTGAGTCGTTGATTTATTGTCGTCAGACCTTTGTCTGTGGTATTTGTGTTTAAGACACCAAAAAAGGGAAGTATAATACACCAAAGAACGTTCTTCCAACGAAAAGTCGTAAAGAGAAGTACACAATGAACATTCTTCTAAAGTCGACTCGTAAAAATAAACAAACACCCCTGTTTTTCTCTTTAGGTTTATTCACTCGGGGACTTTCTATCAGAATTCCAAAAACAACTATTCTTCTGTTTCTACCATTCATAAAAAAAATAGAGTTGACCCTATAACGGTATAATTAACCTTAAACTGGTGTAGAGAGAACAAGTCTTATCAATGGGATTGTTACTTTAACCTCGTGTCCATTTAACAGACAATAACCCTAGTGTCTGAATATAGTTAAGAGTGACTCCAGGTTGGTCAATCGGAAAAAAAAAAAGGAATTTTTCTAATGATGTAAATCATGGATGTAACAAGGTACAGAATATCGAAGTGTAAATAATAAAGTGTATTAGGATTATCAGAATAGACCATCGATTAATTTTACGGTGAACGGACTACTCCTTTAACTCCTATAATTTCGTACTTTCATGTTCACACTTAAATATACATCTCCTCCTCTTTGTATCCTTACTTCTATAATTAACCAAAATATTCTTTATTAACAGACTAACTTCTAACTTCACTATAAAGTTTTGGAAGTAAACCTAGACTCTTACAGTGCAAGTGGACCTCCTTAACTGTGTTGAGTAGTCATCCTGTCTCTAAACTTGAGACCCGACACACCGAGTCCTCATCCGTCAAAGACGAGAAGACATTTTAGAAAGTACATATATTGTACCTCACCTCCTGTCTTGGTACCCACGTTTAAGACCTCCGTGTTTTAGTAGTTTCGAAAGAACAGACACACAAGTTAATTTATGAAACTAAATAAACATAAGGAAGTTGAAAGATTCTGAAAAATCGTCAGGAACCTTTCATTTATTCTGTCGTAATCTTTATAAGGACTTCGAAAAAGAAGTTCTTTTCATTCGGTTTCTAAAAAACGACTTAATTTTGAGATCTGTAAAGAGGTTTCTTCTGTATGCCTACCGATTGTTTGTGTACTTTTCTACGAGTTGTAGTGAGTAATAATCTCTTTACGTTTAGTTTTGGTGTTACTCCATGGTGAAGTGTGGTCAGTCTTACCGACGCTAGGTTTTTAGACGTTCGTTATTTACGACCTCTCCCACACCTCTTTTNGTTGACTGTTTGTTGATTAGAGTTTTTATATGTTCGTTGAAGACGTCGAGTTAAGGTCTTTTTATTTGCTGGGTTAGTTTTTTACCCGGTTTCTTGATTTATCTGTAAAGAGGTTTCTTCTGTATGCCTACCGATTGTTTGTGTACTTTTCTACGAGTTGTAGTGAGTAATAGTCTCTTTACGTTTAGTTTTGGTGTTGCTCCATGGTGAAGTGTGGTCAGGCTTACCGACACTAGGTTTTTAGACGTTCGTTATTTACGACCTCTCCCACACCTCTTTTCCCTTGGGAGGATGTGACAACCACCCTTACGTTTGATCATGTCGGTGATACCTCTTGTCACACCTCTAAGGAATTTTTTAACGTTTATCTGGATGGAATACTGGGTCGTTAGGGTGACGACCCGTATGTGTGACTCCTTTGGTCTTAACTTTCTCTGTGTACATGGGGTTACAAGTAGCGTCGTGACAAATATTATCGGTCCTGTACCTTTGTTGGATCTACAGGTAGTCGTCTACTTACCTATTCTTTAGAAACCATGTATATGTGTTACCTCATAATGAGTCGGTAATTTTTCTTAAGTAAACTTAGTCAAGACTACTCTACCTACTTTGACCTCGGCTAATATGTCTCACTTCATTCGGTCTTTCTTTTTGTGGTTATGTCATATGATTGTGTATATATACCTTAAATCCTTCTACCGTTACTGCTGGGACATACGTTCTGTCCTTTTTTCTGTGTCTACACATATTACCTGAAAACCTGAGTCTCCCTCCCCCTCTCCCACCCTACTAAACCCTCTTACCCTTAAAATTGTACATATGACAGTACATCCTCTACTTAACGGTCAGGTACAGACTGCATCCCACGTCGTACGAACCCCGACCACGTACCCCTACTGGGTCTCTCTACAACACCCCTCCCTCCACCCTCCCCCCAAGTACAAACCCTTGCGTACATTCTTAATTTCTAAAATTTTAAATTTTTTTAAAATTTTTTTTTCATCATATATATATCTACTTGGAACTTTTATAATACGATTCACTCTATTTGGTCCGTGTTTTTCTATTTATGACAGACCGAGGTGAATGTATTCCATTAATCTTATCAATTTAAGTATCTATGTCCTTCACCTTCCCCACTCCCCCTCACCCCTTACTGACAAATCACCCCATACCTCAAAGTGACCCCCCCACTATTTTTAAGACCTTTACTTCTCACCACTACTAACATGTTGTAACGTTTACATGAATTACAGTGACTTGACATGTGAATTTGTACCAATTTTACTAGTTGAAATACGATACAGATAAAACGATGTTATTTTGAGAGTGGTTTGACTTTTTTTTTTTTTTGAGAAAATATGTGTACAATAAATCTTTGTAGAATTCCAGTAAATTATGTATTCAGAAAAAACGAGAGAAGTTTGTTAGACTCGATATGCAATATAATAGTATAATCCATTATTAGTGTTAGTAGTGAACTTATCGTTTTTATACTCCATTAATCTAGGATCTTGAATGAATAAAGTCGACAGATAACAAGACAAGAGTGAAAAATATATTGGACGTATTATGACACTAGTAGATTTCGTCTACTATCAGAAATTTATCCCTGAACATTACATCTGGAAAAAATTTTAGTTAAATAAATAAAATCAACCTCCTATTAACGAAATGTTATAACACCACCAAAAACGGTATGTAGTTGTACTTAGTCGGTGCCCATGTGTGACACAACAACAACAACAAAAAAATTTAGAATCCAGTTTATTATTTCGTGAATAGGAGGAGTCTCGTCATACGTTTGAACTAGTTAGTACGAAAGAACTCTTCATCCAGTCGTGTGTCTAAGAGAGACGGAATCTTGATTTCTTCTCGAAAAATTAAGACGTCCGTTCTTAAATCGTCCCCGATAGGTGAGACCTAAAATACCGATGGGAGTTTACTAAGATCGGAGGTGAGCGAACCCTGAAGTACCAATTTCAAAAGAACATATAATAAAATCCACTTTTGAATATGATGGACAACAACTTAAAGTATAGACTCTGAATCGGAACTACTCAGCTACCTTGTTTTAGTTTCAATGACTCTTCGATTAAGGACAAGGGGTTCACTAGACTTTCTTTATACACAAAATCCTTCATGTACATAAACGTTAATCTTTTCAGTGACTCGTTATTGACCGTTTCAAAAAAAAAAAAGGAGACACACACGTACGTATATTTTGTATAAATTGACTAGGAACCATGTGACCAAGATCTCCGAAAAAGGTACCAGGTGGTCGTAGTCACACTTGACCCTTAAACATTCTTTACGTTTGAGAACCCGGAGTGGGGTCTGGATGACACCGTCTTTGAGAACCCCATACCGACATGCTAGAAACAAAATTATTCGAAGGTACCCTAAGACTACGAACAATTCCGAAACTTTGATGGTGAAATTACGTATGTTGTCTAGGGAGTTAAAAGAACTTATTAACTTATTCACAAAAGTCATTTCACTGTGACATTTCGTCAACATGACCTATAAGTGTTCGAAAAATTGATGTCACCGTAATTTCTTCAATATCTATCGTACATATCAAATGAACGGGAAGACTCTTAAGCGTCAGTCAGTCTACTCATAAACGTAGCTAGGACATGTCTTAAGTCTCATGGAAGTCGAAAAGAGGGTCCCCTTCCGAAATTGACCGTCCTTTACGATGTAAAGAACAGTTTGAACGATACACCGAAGGATCAGTACAATGGAAGATTTTTTAGAAAGTAAAAAGACAAATATTTCCTGATAAAAAAAAAAAAACGTCACAGGTTCATGACCAAGGAAGGCCTTTAAATTACATTGTAATAGTTTCAATTCAATTTGATGAACAATATACAGACATTTTTCGGAATGATATAATTTTTGTATATATAGTCCACGTCTGACTTTATATCTGGTTTCCTTTGTCGTCGACTTCTACCCATCTCTTCTCTAAGGAAGTCCAAGGAAGGTAGGATCGATACTCAATACCGGTATTTTAGTTTAGACTCAGTGTTCCCTAAGTTGACGGGCATTGAGTAAATGGTCCGGTTTAGTACTCTGACTATTCAGTCTTTCGTGTCGTCGGCACTGTGAGTCCACCATACATTTAGTGCAGTCGTCTAAAAATAATAGAGTCCGACTAGACCGACAACATCCCATAAACACTCGTATTTAAGTACACCAATTCTCTTAGTTAGTAAATACTCCAAAGTAACCCACACGGATGACACGTGTTCTGTGAGGCCCCTGATATTTCTACGTACTGTGTAACTTGAACAGGACGAACTCGTCTCTCGGATGTATTTCATCCTTTAATTTATAAGACTCATTTACTAAGTCTTTGGGAGGTCGAAACAGAAGAAGTATCTGATCGAACCCAAAATGATCACTAAAAGTGCTTTCGTCCCCAGAATAGAATGAGTAAAAATGAAAGGGTCCCGAATTATGTCTCAAATCACGTGTTAGTAAAGGTTCATTTAGTTCCAATAATTTAAAGAAAGAAAAGACTTAAAAGGAACATTATTAAAAGAGTTGGTGAGTACGTCATAGACCGTTTATAACGAATCTAAAGGTAATACAAAGGATACAACTAGATGAAGCAAACGGGTGTATAATATGTTACAGATCTGTACGTAGTCAGTGTAATTTACTTTAAGGTATATGGATTTATGGATTTCTAATACGAATCAACTAGGTGTCACTGATAAACAATTACTAACACCTGTATCGTATAACTCCATGTCGTATAATCTGGTGTTATGTTCTCTACTGTTATATTATGACGGTTGACTCACTCACCAGGTTTTGAACTTAAGTCTCCTTTGTATTTAGGGACCTGATCTCATTTTCCTCTTTTACAATTACCATGTTGTCAAACCTCGATTCCACCCTAAATTTCCATAAGATGAGTTTTCAGAGGTACAATGTCGACTCTCTTAGATCGATGACTTTCTCATTTACTAAGTAAAATTTCCAGGATACCAAAATACAAATATACCTGAAACAATAGAACTCAACAACTATTCTAGAATAATCAATAGCTAAAATAATATTTAAAACACGTGGGAGTCATCTTACATTATGTCAACATGGTTTATATAATCTTTCGTTTGTCATTCGTAAATATTAAAGACAGATACTAACGAATAAAATAAAAATCTGGATACCTTTGTGAAAGTTTGGACACTCTTCGTCCTCGTTTTAGGTAACTTAAAAAGATTTAATTTATACAAAATTATCGTAGATATTAATACTTTATAACGATTAAATACTGTTCATAAAGTTGTACTGAACTTCCTTATTCATATTTACAAATTGTGACTTGTGATTGAATACTGTAACAGGGACATAATAGAGATATTATACATTTCATAGTCAAATTGATCAAAATTAAGATCCGAAACTCGGTCCGTAAAACTTTTAATTATTCAACACTAATCCGTTTCTTTAACCTTAAGTGAAGGTCCAATTTTCCTTACTCCTCTTTTTCTTAAATTTCACCCCCTTTAACGATCTTTACAAACTCCTTGGAGAACTGTAGGGAGTCGGACTAAGTCGATACACGACAAAAGTATCCAAATTCTTTAGTACTTCCTTTTTCTATTTTACACGTATAAGTTTGAATACTGTCAGACAATCTTTTGTTTGCTCTTTTGTCTTTCACTAGGAACTTATTTTATAAAATAAACATACTCGTAGAAAGTGAAAGTTCTCAATAAAACCGGGTTCGGTTTACATAAAGTTTCCTTATAGTTTATTCGTAACTTTTTACGTCTGTACCTTTACTCTTATATGATCTCTTACGACTTCCGAAATCTTGTCTAAGGAAACCCAGAGAGTCGGGGACCAAAGACACACGTAAAATATAATTAATTTTTATTTTTATTCTAAAGAGATGACGTCCCCTTCTAGAATCAGAGAGACTACCAAAACGGACGGTCCGTATGTGTAGACACCAAAACGTCTCTAATATTACTATCTTACATAACTAAGATCGATTGTTTATCGTTTTGTTTTTTAGTAAACCCCGAGGGGAATTATTATTTACGGGTCTGAAAAGACACTGAAGACTTGGGTTGTCTTAATATACTTGACCCAGTCCTTCGTTGGTTTCATGAACCACATACTCTGTCCCACACCACCATTTGTCTTCCAGACATTTTTTAATTATCGAGGTATTGTCTCTTCGTTTTGGTCCTCCGGTTTCTTGAAAACGTTTCTGTTTGTGACACGAATGGAAGGGTGACACGAATGGAAGGGTGACACGAAGTGACTCTAAATTTCGACGAACCCGTACTTAAGTTTCTTTTCGTCACCTTCCTTAGTCTTTATAAGTACCACAGTACCGATCTCTGCCCTTAAGTCTCCAGACAAAATTTCACCAACAAGACGGAGTACCTGTCTCTCCTACTAGAGTAAAGGATTTGAGTCACACTGGGGCAATCAAGATTACCGATTTAGTAAAACTTTTAAGTAAGGTAAAATATAAATTCGGTCAACGTACAAGATACCTCTTTCAAAAGAGTCGAAGTGGAAACAGAAGGAGAAGTCAAACAAAATTTTTTATTTCTTATATTGTAGTTCCTCTGAGAGAAGAACTAAGACGTTTCTTAGTTCGTTTCTTGTTCTTGTCCGACTCTTTGGGAGTTAGTCTCAACTCACCTAAGGAATCATAGACAAGACAAGTCTATTACTGTTCTTCTACTGACTAGTGAGTAAATGGTTATTGAGTAACCAAGAAATCCGAGACTATTTACCTAGAATTACTAAAAGACAATTCGAATCCGGATTAGAAACTTTCACTAATCTTGTATAAAGAAGACAAAACATAATAAATTGGACCAAATATCTATCTCGAACAAAATTCTTCGTTTACACAAGGCCGGTTCATCAACTATACAAACAAAAATTTATTATAGGAAAATTCTAGAAATCTGTTAAAAGTTTTGAGTTCACTACCTTTGAAAATTTTTCTTTCTATTTAGATTTAAATATCCTAAATTTACCTACAATCATATGATGACTTGTGTTCACTTTGTGTACAGGACAGAATTATCTACACAGAATACTAATTTTCATCTAACATATCGACGATTTTATATTTCCTATAAAAACGTCTGATTGCCGTAAAAGAAATACAACGCTCCTTAAAATCGGAGACTTTAAGGTAACACAAGAAAGGGTGAACGTTCACATTGCACGTCAGGGACGAACTTTTCAGTAAACGTAGAGTTACTTTCATTGTCAAACTATTTATAAATCACACGTAAGTATGAGTTCTGATATCGGAAATCTAACTGCGACCTCGTAATATGTACATCGATTGATAATGCTTCTCTCTCTACACATGTTGAGCGTCACACCATGGAAAAATCATCGTGTAAAATTATATATATTCCACCTACTGTTATAACGTAAATACATACTACATGTACCTTATTGTTTGGAATATATTTAAAAGTTCACATTTTAATGTCATTAAGACTCTTAACACATACTTTGTCTAGTTACACCGAAGTTTCATATAATTCTTCATATTCTTCATATTGGACCTAATAAATATATCGTACCTCTGACATATTATCTTTACAATAAGAACTATTGACACACGTAAATATACAATATGCTATAATACACGAGTGAGTAAAATAAGTTTGTCAAATATAATATCTGATAGCTCTTCGGAATAATACACTATCCATAAGAATCTCTGTGACTTATTACTATTTTAACCTTATGTCTTCTACTCCAAAAACTTGGTACTTTCTGTTACTCAATAAAACCATTGGGGATTATACAAGTCTATTTAAATATCTTTGATTATACACTACCCAAGACAATAAGGTTTTTGTAAAAGGGTATTTTTCCCTTAGGAAACGGGTGACTTGGTTGAATCAAATTTACACGAATTTTATATCACGTTTAGAATAACATTTTGGACTAAATTTTTTTTGTGCATTTCCAATTTTTAGGAGGACATAGGGAGTTAAGGGACAAACTCCCGTATAGAGGAAGACAGGAAAAAAACATTTTCCTTAAAAAATTTTTCACCCTCATGTCACATTTGGGTTCACGTTATCAGACTAACTTTCCCTTTACTCCTCCTTTACTTTCAGGGTTCACGGACACTTTTCTTGGGTCCGGAGGACCTTAGTGACATTGTGACTTAGTTTAGGTTACAGGGACCCAGTAGTAGAAGACCTTCGTCTGGAACATCGATCCGGACCGAGTAAATTTAAACCTTTGTGAAAATATAGTCTAATGGTTTTACATATTACCCATGAAATTTCGAAACATATATAAAGGAGTGGAGTCATCGAATTTGTACAAAAATCTTACAATTTAATAAAGAGAATTAAGACAATCCGTTTATATTAGTACTACTCCGAAATATAAAATGAATCCTACGGTAGGGATATCCAAACTCAGTTAAAGGGTAATAAACTATTATAATAGAGTTTAACAGTCACATTGTTACTGTTTATGAAAATTTAACGTATGTCATTGGGTTGTCACGGAAATAAGAAGGGGAGACGTACCCCTTAATTAGTGAAGGAATTTAGTCAGTATCATGAAACTTACATAAAAAATTTCAGTGAATCAACACTTCACAGTTAATTACTAATCGTAAAGTTTATACCACGTCGGTAATTTGAATAGAACCCACTTCGTGGGTGACTGTCACAAAAGAGAAACCTCTCGGTAAAGTTTACTCCGTACAATTTACTAAAATAAAAGAAATACCACGGGGTATTATATCAAGGGTTCGGTGGTGAATTATACCGTTTAATACGGAGGTTTACAGAGTTTTCGATATCTCGTTAACAAAGAATTGGAAAAGAACCAGTACTTGGTACTGATCTGATATTCGATCCGTATAAGAGGAGTCCTTCACTCACTCTCTTCTTCGTCGTGCAGGCACTTAAGTGTATATTAAGGACCTGGGGACCGATCGGAGTCCAATCTTTAGGGTGAGACCCCTTGTCCTAACCACATTTACAAAGGGTTCCCAACATTCTTGACGCGAAATACTTCGGGAAGGTGTCGAAGACAAACTGGGGCTCGTGACAACTGTTTACCCCCTCCTTCGCGTCTTCCTAAGTTTTCGACACACTTTCACGACCGGAAACCCTCCTCTTTTAAAACAGACAACTTTGTCTTCCCTTCCATTCTCTCTCTTTCGTCAAGGTATTTCATTATCATTATTGTTATTGTTTTTATTATTACTATGTCATTATCAATAATAAATAAATTCGGATAGTACACCGTCTGAGGTAATATTTCGTGAAATGTACGTATTAAATTAAACTAGGAACGTTGTTGAGTTATTTTATCTCTGATAATTTTAAAGTTAAAACGTCTACTTCCTTGACTCCTTGATAAAAAGTCTCCTATTGATCGTCCAGTTACGGTGGTAATCGTTTCACAACATCTACTGGGGCCAAGGTTTCGAGTCATAGAATTAGTGATACGTTATAAATAAAAAAAAATTAAAAATGAAATAAAATGAAATGTTATGACATAACCAAAACGGTATGTAACTGTACTTAGGTGGTGGCCACATATGTTCGAGGGTTAGGACTTAGGGGGAGGGTGAAGGGTGGGGTATAGTATGATACGTTACAAATTTTGTTACCGTCGAAACAACCAAACCATCGTCTTTCAACTTTGAGCACGACTACAAGAAAGACTAGACTTCACACTCTATTCAAATATAGACCCTTGATTCCCCATTCAAACCAAACCCTTATAAATTTTACGAAAATAAAAAACTATCTTATACACAAAGTCTTAACTGATCCCTTTCACTATACTAAACGTCTTAAATATACTTCTATTCCTAGTACCTAAATATTACTTTTAGTACACCGACTACTTATCTAAAAAAAAGGCCATTAAGACCCTTTGAAGCCACATCCATACCTCTTTCACTTTCAGTGAGACAGTACAGGTTGAGAAACGCTGGGGACACATCGGACGGTCCGAGGAACACGTACCTTAATAGGTCCGTTCTTATGACTTCACTCATCGGTAATCGAAAAAGTTCCCTATAAGGGTTGGATCTCTAGCTCAGGTCCAGAGGACATAACGTCCGTCTAAGTAGAAGACTCGGTGGACCCTTCTCTTTCGTACGTTGTTTTTCTACAATCCCATGACCATCCTGGTGATTACTTTAATATCCCATGGCACAGTTTCTGTTTATTCCCTTTTACACTGTTTTAGTTTCTTCATTATATGAGTACTACGGTCACTTTAACTTTTTTTTTTACATCACCCTTATCAACTTATTAGATCAACAAGTCTTTCGTGTTAGAGTGTTATCTTAACTACTAAAATATACTCCTAACGAAAGAATGATGTCACACTGAAACCCCACTAACCTACTTCCTCTACTTTAAGAAAATCCACGTCCACTGTCTTTCATATGGAGTTGACTAAATTCGTTTTAATCGTGTCTACACCTCCCACTGTTTGATATGTATCATCCGATCTCCAGCTTGGTCGGTACACATTGGAAAACTCCGAGGTTTATGGTGACTGTACGGGTTCCTAGGGATAGAGGAGGGACGAAACGGTAGTTTCTTTAAGTCAGTCTTTCTTTGATATGGTTTTGTCTATAATATAACTAACGGACATTAGGTATCAGGGATGCTCCAATTCAGTAAATTTAGTATAGAACACGTACTTACTCTTCTTTTAGAACATTAAGACAATCGTCGTTCTGTATAAATCCATATGATTCCATACGACAATAGACGAGTGATAATTGAATGATACAGAAATTTTATGACATAAAGAATATATAGGAATACAAGTCAAACTTTTACGACTCCTAAAACATAAAGTCCGTCGGATCACAATAATTCTCAAACTAATTTAGTTTGAATATATTTCAAACTAATTTTCAAGTTTATTGAACAACATCCATCTTTGATAGAAAAGGGGTGAACATAATCCCCTAGGATTACTCCTAAAGGTCACGAAACAAGGAGAGTTAATTTATGAACAAGACATACATCTTAATCACATTTCTAACCAAATACCAAGTTTCTACGGTGATTAATTCACTATTAGATTACATAAGACTTTGGACAACACAAAGGTCGAGTTCAGATACAAACAACGGTTAATATGAAGGTTAATTAAGGTCGAAGTCACACACTTTACAAAAAACGAAGTGACGTGACTCATCTCCCCTACGGAAATTGACTTAGAAGAGACTAGAAGGTTGAAACGAGAAGAAAGTCTTTTCTATCCGAAATACTTCGTACAATTGAACAAGTCACGTAAAGTCATCCAGGAAAACAGGTAGTCACAGGTAAGTCAATGCCGTAATCCTTCTATCTTATCCATATACACTCCAGTTTCCATTTGTCTTCCAGTTTCGTATCAGTCTGTGGTGATATAAATTAAAATTATAAGAGACTTGTTTTTAGTAAAATTACTTGTTAAGTATATTCTATAGTACGGACCGTGAAACGACCGTGTCTCATCAATTAAAAACATTTGTAAATTCTGATGTCTATGGAAGTCTATTACCGTTCATAATTAAGGTCTTCTTATCGTTCAAAAGTTGGCACTAATTACTCCCTCCGTCATGTTATCGACTTTTTTGATACCTGTAACCTATACGTGACCGTGTCAAAATTAGGACCACGACAGTGAATAATCCACACCACTTTAATTAAAATAAATCATTTTATTTAATATAAATAAAACTTTACTCTAAATAGACTAGGACAATAAAGACTAAATGTTTCGTCCTTATTATTGATTATTCGCGTCCCCACACACACACACACACACACACACACGCTCTTGAACTTCGATAAAGAGTATCAAATGTCTACCCGAGGAAACAGACATTAATCGTTAAATTGGTCTCTTCCGTTACCGTGGGGTGAGGTCGTGAGAACGGACCTTTTAGGGTACCTGCCTCCTCGGACCACCCGACGTCAGGTACCCCAGCGATTCTCAGCCTGCGCTGGCTCGCTGAAGTGAAAGTGAAAAGGGAAAGTACTTAACCTCTCCTTTACCGTTGGGTGAGGTCACAAGAACGGACCTCTTAGGGTCCCTGCCCCCTCGGACGACCCAACGGTAGATACCCCAGCGTGTCTCAGTCTGTGCTGACTTCGCTGAATCGTCGTCTTCGTCGTCGTCGTCGTCGTCGTCGTCGTTAAATTATGTTAAACCCCTTCCCAAAAGATTGAAAAAACTGTACGTTCGAAACTTGTGACGGTCATTTAAACTTATACACGTTATCTACCCCTTTTTTACCTTTGTCACAGTCTGAAATAAAACGTCCCGAGGTTTCAGTGACGTCTACCACTGACATTGGTACTTTGATTTTCTGCGAATGAGGAACCTTCCTTTCAATACTGGTTGGATCTATCGTATACTTTTTCGTCTCTGTAATGAAACTGTCGTTTCCAGGCAGATCAGTTCCGATACCAAAAAGGTCACCAGTACATACCTACACTCTCAACCTGACACTTCTTCCGACTCGCGGTTTCTTACCTACGAAAACTTGACACCACAACCTCTTTTGAGAACTCTCAGGGAACCTGACGTTCCTCTAGGTTGGTCAGGTAAGACTTCCTCTAGTCACGACCCACAAGTAACCTTCCTGACTACGATTTCGAATTTGAGGTTATGAAACCGATGGAGTACACTTCTTAACTGAGTAACGTTTTCTGGGACTACGACCCTCCCTAACCCGCGTCTTCTTCTTCCCCTGCTGTCTCCTACTCTACCGACCTACCGTAGTGGCTGAGTTACCTGTACTCAAACTCACTTGAGGCCCTCAACCACTACCTGTCCCTCCGGACCGCACGACGTTAAGTACCCCAGTGTTTCTCAGCCTGTGTTGACTCGCTGACTTGACTTGACTTGTCATATGTAATCCAATGATCCCTCCTCACTTTGGTTACTCTGTTGGTAAGTCTCAAATGGATCTCTTTCCGCTATCGGCTCTCACGACACGTACAGAAGGGACTCGTCCTTAAGAGTCGAAACTCATACAGGTGAGTTTCTCAACAAACGAACAAACCTAATAAAAAACAAATTTACATCAACTAAATGTTACATAATCCAAGTCCACATGTCGTTTCACTAAGTCAATATGTGTGTGTGTGTGTGTGTATATGTGAATACGATATACCAGAAAAAAAGTCTAAAGTAACATCCAATAACGTTCTATAACTTATCTGAAGGGGTACGATATATTATCCAGGAATAAATAGATAATATATATCCTGACATATATACAATTAAAGTGTACAGATTAAATAGAGAGGGGAGTGGAAGGGGAAACCATTGAAATTCGAACAAAAGATACAGATTCTCAGATAAATACAAAACATTTCAAGTAAACATAGAAAAAATCTACATTTTTTTACATCCATAATAGGATATAACAGAACTAAATAAAGTAAATCATATTATCAGAGATCCAGGTAGGTACAACGACGTTTACCGTAAAACCAAAGAAAAAAATACTGACTATAAGGTAACATCCATATATGACGTAGAAGAAATAGGTAAGGGGACAGTCACCTGTAAATCCAACGAAGGTACAGAACCGATAACATTTATCCGACGACACTTGTAACGCCACGTACATAGAAAAATTTAATACTAAAAGAGGTCTATTTACGGGTCTTCACCCTAAAGACCTAGTGTACCATCCAGATAGAAATCAAAAAATTCCTTGGAGGTATGACAAGAGGACATATATTGACATACAATGTCCTCAATGTATATATTGAAGATATACATTCTCCTACATTGATAAATGTAAGGGTGGTTTTCAGGTCCTTCTAAAGGAAAGAAGGTGTGGGAAGAGGTCGTACATAATAGATATCTGAAACGCTACCACTGGTAAGAGTGACCGTACTCTACTATGGAGTAATATCAAAACTAAGTGTAAAGAAAGGATCAATCACTGTGACTCGTAGAAAATTACACGGGCAACGGATAGACATACAAGTTTCTCAACAAATTACCTCACAGAAGAAACCTCTCAAAGATCTCCCGACTCGTCTGTACTGACATAAAAAGACAGATCTCTTTGATTCTTCTTAATGTGACTCGATCGGATCAGGGTCTCGTCTTTATTCAAACTTCCCTTTTTTTTCTACAGTGACTGGTATTATAACTATCATTATTAACATCGATTATCCAAGACTTACGGATCGGACTCTGTCTACCACAAGGTTTACGAAGTGTATATGACATTATAAATTCACGGTTTTTCTAGAATACTCTATCTATAAATGTAGTATGAGTAAATGTTTACTTCCTCGACTTTGTATTTCTTAATAAATTAAACGAGCCCGTGTTAAAATTCTACTGAGGGGTACTAAGAGTCGAGGATCAATAAGTTAGTTTGTGATTAGATCTGTAACGATACTTCTATAAAACGTCTACACTAATTTTAAGTTTAAGTTAACTGTAATTCTATACCTCTAAATAGGTCCACCCGGACTGACTGACTTAGTGTACTCGGTAAATTTTGTCTCTCAAAAGAATTTGACTACCGTCTTCAGTCTCTAAGTTCTGTGTTTTTCCAGAACTCCACGGTAGTGAGGCAATCACTACCTCCTTTTCTACCCTTTTCTGGACTCTTACTGGGGATGGATATCGACCGTTCTTTTGTCCCTGGTGTCAAAACGAGAGATTGAGATTTACACTGTACTTCTCGTTGTAGTGGACTCTCGAACAAGTCAAGTCAAGTCAAGTCAGCGAGTCAACACAGGTTGAGAAACGCTGGGGTACTTAGCGTCATACGGTCCGGAGGGACAAGTAGTGGTTGAGGGTCTCAAGTGAGTCTGAGTGCAGGTAGCTCAGTCACTACGGTAGGTCGGTAGAGTAGGAGACCACAGGGGAAGAGGAGGACGGGGGTTAGGGAAGGTCGTAGTGTCAGAAAAGGTTACTCAGTTGAGAAGCGTACTCCACCGGTTTCAGGACCTCAAAGTCGAAATCGTAGTAAGGAAGGTTTCTTTAGGGTCCTGGCTAGAGGAAGTCTTACCTGACCAACCTAGAGGAACGTCAGGTTCCCAGAGAGTTCTCAGAAGAGGTTGTGGTGTCAAGTTTTCGTAGTTAAGAAACCGTGAGTCGGAAGAAGTGTCAGGTTGAGAGTGTAGATATGTACTGGGGTCCTTTTTGGTATCAGAACTGATGTGCCTGGAATCAACCGTTTCATTACAGAGACGAAAACTTATACGAAAGAACAATCTTTACGACTTATAACAAGGATGGGTTTTGGACCGTTCAGTCTTAGACGTAAAACTACTTCATCGAATAAATGTGTCAGTACAAAAACTTTGTGACGTGATCCCTTTTTCTTTTTGTGTTATCAAAGACATAAAGTCAAGGACAGTAAAAGGTTCATCTCTCATCGACTCTTTCTATAATTCCCTTAAACTTTATGAAAAGAAGTAAAAGATCAAAAATCATAGGAAGATCACTTCCGAAGGGTCCACCGAGTCACCATTTTTCTTTAGACGGACGGTTACGTCCTCTGCGTCCTCTGTACTCAAGTTAGGGACCCTACCCTTTTACGGGACCGCCTCCTTTACCGTTGGGTAAGATCATAAGAACGGACCTCTTAGGATACTTGTCTCCTTGGACCGTCCGATGTTAGGTACCCCAACATTTTCTTAGTCTGTGCTAACTCACTGTCTCGTGCGTATTGTGTGTGTGTGTGTGTGTGTATCTCACTTGACATCACTAGACATACCGAATCTTTTGTGACAAGTCTTATAAGTTGCCTACTTTGTCCAACGATTTGATTCTTCCTTTTATTTTTGAGTGTAGGCACTCAGAAGTCTACCAAATGTATGTAGAAGTTTCTTTCTAGACGCCATAATCGTTAGACATACGTAACAAATACTTTAGGACTATTCTATAAATGATGGACGACGAACGGAACAGACTAAGTAGACCTATACGTCGTAGGAAGTATTTCTTTTCTTGGGTTTGTAACGTAAATAATGGTCAAACTCACCACACGTGCATAACTTTGTATGTTCACCTCAGGATTTTATAAAATGACTTACAAGTTTAAAATTTCGTTCGTAGTGACAAAATTTAGTGCGTACGGGGGAAAAATTCATCATTCTTATTGTTTTTATTAAAAATTTATGGTGATATACTTTCGATACAACGAAAAACACAAGAACATCTTATTTTAATTATTAGTTTGATTTCTAACGTAGTGATCTCTCCTGTCACGTTTGTTGGAACCGTATACCTCACCTATCGGATCGGGAGAGGTCGCCTAGAAGGGCTGGGTCCTTAGCTGGACCCCAGAGGACGTAACGTCCGTCTAAGAAATGGTTGACTCGATAGTCCCTTCGGGTATTTAAATGTATCTCAACAAAATTACAACGGTAAAAAAAAAAGGGTACACTTCGACCTTAATGAACATCTACTTCAGACAAGAAAAAGGGACCCAATACTTCGTTAGTACTTATATCTTTATGAAATAATCCATCTATTCCAGCACTCTCGTTTGTCCGTACTTTAGGTCCCGTGATATCAGAGTTGCCCTCTAACGGTAATTCTAGTTTCATTTAATAATGTAAAGGATCTTTACAAACACTCTCTATTAAATCAGAGAGTGGACGAAAGTCCTTCTTGGTGTACATTTGTCCGTTTTGTATTTTTGTGAGGTTGATGTCAAAATCGTTATTCTACTAAAAATCATCTCCGAAATATACACTTTAAGAACGGTGGACCAATATGTAGCTTGACAACTAAAAAAGATGACTTCGGTTATATACATGACAATTAAACGTAATCATTAGATACAATCTGAACTTAAAAAAAGGAAAATTCACCTAAACAAAAAAGTCAACTCTTTTTATCTTAATGTATTTTGGGTTGATGAAAGGTTTTCAGCACTCTTTAAAGGTTATTGCATACCAACCAACCATAAACTTCACTCACGGGAAATGATACAAAACGTGATGACAACATCTTTTCCTCTGATGTAATAACTTAGTCAAAGGGAAATTAATAGGGTACTCAACTTTTCAGACGGTCTTTAACTAGGTCGTTCATGATAGGCAAATTGTACTAGATGTTAGTCCTCTTGCAGACATTTTCTCAAGTGTAGAAAATCGTGTCACATAAGGAACACCAAAAGTCTTTTATTATTAATTTTATCACTTGGAGGCTATTAATATTAAAATTATACCTGAAGAGTCATACCGAGATGATCATTTCTTAGGTGGACCGTCACGTCCACGGAGGTTTCTACGTCCAGTTAAGGACCCAGTCCTTCTAGTGGTCCTCTTCCTTTACCGTTGGGTGAGGTCACAAGAACGAACCTCTTAGGGTACCTGTCTCCTCGGACCGTCCGACGTCAGGGACCCCAGTGTTTGCAGTCTGTGCTGACTCGTTCATTCATGTCGTGTCGTTTTATGAATCTTGGAATATTTTAAAATTTGTTTATTTATGATAAAGGTATATGAAAATTCTTATAAGAAGAATGTGTCACAAGATTGAGTCGAAGATTCATTCACTCGTCTAAAACAAATTCTAAAACAAATCTCGGTGGTCTCTGCATAACCCTGTTTCATTGACAGACCCACATGTAAAAGCCACGGAAAAAAACTATAAAGGCAGTTATGTTTAATATTAGTGAAAATATTGTGTAAAACAAATGCACTCTAGGTTGTTTAGTAAATACACTCTGACAGTGTGAATTTAATGTGTCCACCTCTTCACGACAGTAGTTCGTCGTTTGGATCGAACAAGCCTTTAATTCACACTCAAACTTCCTTTTATTGTTAAAAATTGTTAAAATTGTTAAAAATTTTACAATATACGTTGTAACTAAATAAATCCTATGAAAAAATAGTGGTATTGATTGAAACTTCCATTGTGTGAACGAGTTTAAATGTCTTAAGACAGACGTAACACGGATTAAATGAATATTAAGTATATAATAAAAATACGTATTAAATTCACACGACTTGAGTCATTAACATCAGTATTTTAGTCTCTTAAACGTTTGACTACTCTTTTAATTCCTGGTCACTATTATTTATCGATCTGTAGACTTTATATGTCAAATGTAATAATGAGAAATGATCCTTCTGTAAAGATCACCCTAAAGAGAAAAGAGAAAGGGTCCCTTTTCCGTAATTTTCCTAGTAGATTCATCTCGTCATAATAATGTCATACCCAAATTAAAATGAATTTCATATAAGTTCATGAAGTAAAAGAGATACCGTTTTCCTGTAATTTTTTTTTCTACACAAAATTTCTCACTCTGACGTATTTTCATTAATTTATTAATGTAGAAGTCGATGTACCTGTCTGGATCTCTAATAGTTTGATTCACTTTCAGTCTCTTTCTTTTTATATACTATCGAGAATATACACCTTAGATTTTTTACAATGTTTATTTGAATAAATGCTTTGTCTTTGTCTGAATCTATTATTTGAATACCAACGGTTTCCCCTTTCCACTCTCCTTCATATTTAATCCTCAAACCGTAATTGTATATGTAAGTGATGATACATATATTATTGTATATCTATGTCATTTTATCCATTAACTGTTTCTGGAAGACATTTCGTGTCCCTTGATACGAGTTATAAGACATTATTGGATATACCCTTTTGTCGAACTTTTTCTTACCTATGCATACACACACACATATATATATATTGAGTTAGTGAAACGATACGTGGACTTTAGTTGTACCACAATATTTATTACATTTTATTTTGAATTTACTTTTTTTTTTCTCCGACGTCACGAATCTATCTTATACTTTAAGGTAGGGAGTTCCAGTCGGAGTTTGATTGGACTTCAGTGTGACAGAATAGTCATACTGTCTTCAAGTAAATAAAAGAACGACGTTTAAACGACATAACCCGAAAAGACAGAGAATTAATCAATAGACGGAGAATCGTTACAATTCCTTTGAACTGTAACATTTACGTTTTCGTTTTGTTAGTCATTGTAAAGTTCCGTGGATACATATCTATACAAATAAAAAATTAGGGAAATATATTCTTTATTTGAACTCAATGTATCGACTGAGTTTTGGACCAGACTAAGAGATTAAAATCCATGGATAAATTTTACTAATGTCGACAATCAAAGATATTAATTGCAAAGAGAGAGAACTGTAATGATAAAGACTTTGATCGCTTAAGGAATTAGAAACATGAAGGAAAGTTACAACCTACTAAAGGTTCGACTTCACAACAAAACTTGGATTTATTTTAGTCAAGTCTTGTCGAGTTACTATGTAACTCTTTATTTCCGCAGAAACCTCTCTCTTGAAGTTCACGTTTAATTGAACTTTATTAAATTTGACTCACACCTTATTAAACGTCAGAAAGAAGACACGTCGATACCCTTGACGAACATATCAGGACCAACCCCCTCAATGGGTTGATGAACCTTAAAATAGTGTAGACAGTCGACATCGATTTACCTTTTATATCATTTTCGATTGTAATGTATCTAAACCTTCCAAGGGATCTCCCAGAACAGAGGAACGTCACCACTTATTTAATATACTCTCGACTTTACTTTATGTTACAACAACTAAACGTTAAACTTTCTAACTTTCTCTTTAGCAAAGAACCTAAGTGACACATTTAAGAAGTGTCAGTCTTCGAGGACAGATAATGCTAGTGTAGAAGATTAGGGGTTTAGTCGGGTCCTAATAGATCCTTCCAAAACCAAAAGAAGACCAAACATTTAAAAAATACTTTTATAAAATGTCTCTTTATTAGTAATCTAGTATAAACCTATATATGTCAGTCGTTTAAAGGTAAAAAACTTTTTTTTAAATGTACTTTAGTCTGTACGGCCGTCTGGAATGTTATAATTCACAGTCTATGGTAGTTTCGATTAAATTATACTAATACGTCAATTCTTTTTGTCATCGAAAGGTCTAGTTCACCACCGTGAGCATGTTACTTATATAATCAACTTTGGGGTCCAAAGTCGTCATCAGATAATCTTTAACCGTGACACTTCACTAATAAATGTACGTAAATTAACCATAATTAAAATCACCTCTTTGAAACACTAAAAGTTAAGGATCCTTCCGAGAATTCATATCTTTGATCTACTGGAAGTCAAACCAGAAGAATGATATGTACAATGATGTAAGGATGTGTCTCTAGAAATTGATCTATCCTTTAACTATTGTTTTTGACAGACGTAGTAGAACTTCTCAAGAACACTTCCAATTACTCTTCTGTAAACTTTCGATCAATATTTGACATTTCCTAGTTATTACTAATAATAATAGAAAACCCCAAGTTATTCGTCGACTTCTTTTTCTTAACACGTGAAGAGAATGGACACATAAGTGTATTTTACAAATTGATTAATGTATTAGAGTTCTAAACGGAACTAGTACGTCTTTATAAATGATGTGTAATTTAAATATGGCTTATGGTGTACTCGATATTTTGACACTTAGTATTCGTAGTACTTCCCCCAACAACAGGTTTTTATACTGTTGTACATTGTTTGTATTTTTCTTTTGACAATCGACTTAATGTCTTTTTATTATAAAACAAATATAATATAGTATATTATAAAACCTGTCCCTACGGACCGCACGACGTTAAGTACCCTAGTGTTTCTCAGCCTGTACTGACTCGCTGACTTGACTTGACTTGACTTATAAAACAAGAAGGACTTCCTTGGACACTCCTGAAAACGTGAATTCAATCTGGAATTTCTTAATTACTCGTCAGTTACCAGACTCATTTCACCCCTACAATAACATCCATATCCCTACAGGACCTTACGTCCTACGTCTTTCCAAAACCTTCTCAGTTCCGTTTTCTATCTAACCAGTCACTGTTATGTCAATCTGGGTTCTTATCCTTTTGTAATTTGATAATATAAAATCTTGTGACCTTTAACGTTATAAATAAACCTCAACAACAAATCCACGACAACACAGGTTGAGAACGTTGGAGTACAGTCGTCGGGGACCACCCGATGTTATTGTTGAGGTTTATTTATAACGTTAAAGGTCACAAAATTACATATTATCATATAACCTGAAATTTCAATATTTAGAAAGTAGTATCTTAACAAAAGGACAAGTAGAGAATGACTAGTATTATATGAAATTTCCTCTATGATCGTTTTGTCTCGTCAGTCCTATTACTTAGTAGAATCTTTTATACTGTTACATTTCTACTAATTGCATCTTCATCAGTAACTAAGTAAATAAGTTAATTGTAAATGACTCACGGTTCACATACTGAGAGACGATCTACAATGTCAAGATCCTTTAATACTTCTATAACAGACATAGGAGTCATCTGATGAATCATAATCTCTCTCTTTTTTTTTCTCTTTTATGACTAATGGTATATCACGATTGATGTACGTAATTCCATGATACCTTTATATTTTGATTCATGGGTTAAACAGAGTTTGTACTATCTCGTCTTACCGGATTGGTCCCTCTAAAATTGACTTGAGTATAATGTCCTGGGTTCTCTCAGTCGGACAGTTTACTCTACCCTTTCTATAACTCTCTCCTCAATAAACTATCTATTATACCCTTTGATTGACAACCACACTGTCATACAATCTTGTATCATCATTTATTATGACCTTTCATTTACCTTTGTCTAAGTCTTTTCGTTCGATTATCAAACTTGAAGTAAACTTATACCACCATGAGGTTCCGTAAAGAAAAAAATTAATCTCCTTATTGGTGTGTTTAGGTACAAAACCTCTGTGAAACACTGTAGTGACGTTTCTTATGTGACTTCCACTCGTATTGACGTTTGTTGCCCTGATCTTCCGATAGCCTACCAGGCGTCAGAACTGTTTTCCGACTTGATTCAAAGTCACGTCAAACCATGTACAACTTGTCTATATCTGCACTTCATTACGTTCCTCAAAGTCTTCTGATATCAAAGATCGGACACAGTAACTACTTATGACCCCAGACAATAATTTGATCTCTTATATTTCTTCATCTTGGACCAAACCATCCCTTCTACTATTTAAGTCGGAGTCAAGTCGGTACAAAACTTGAAGACACACTCTGTTTCTACTATAAGGTACGAGTTCTTTAACCTTATTAATTACAATTTAATAGGCATGATGGGTTTCGTTCTATGTCTTCAGGGATATTTTAAAGGTCACCATAAAAAGTGTCTTTATCTTGTTAAGTTTTTAAACATACCTTAGCGTTTTCTGGGGTATATTGGTTTCGTTATAACTCTTTCTTATTACCTTTATAGTGTAAGGAACTAAAGTTTGACATAACGTCAAAATATTATTGGATTCATCATACTATAACCGTACTTTCGTTTGTGTATCTTATGTCTCGGGTCTTTATTTGGATACTTATATACCAGTTAATTAAATGTTGTGTCCTTAGTTCTTACATTCTTCCCCTTTTCTGTCAGAGAGGTTATTTACAACGACTCTTGACTGGTCGGTGTCCACTTTATTACTTTGACCTGTTGATAGAATATGGTATGTGTTTTCAATTAAGTTTTCCCTAATTTCTACACTTGTATTCCGGGTTATGACATTTTGAGACTCTTTTCTGATATCTGTCGTTCGAGGAACTCTCCATAACCACTACTAAAAAAATTTAGACTGTGGTTTTCATTTTCGTTGTTTTCTTTTTTAATTTTTTACCCCGACATAATTTGATTTTTCGAAGACACGTCGTTCCTTTTAGTAGTTGTTTTACTGTGTTGGATACCTTTTACCCTCTTTTAAATGTTTAGCATATAGATTATTCCCCAATTATATATTTTGTATCTTTGAGTATATTGAGTTATCATTTTGTCGTTAGAGTCAATTTTTAACCGTCTTTTAGATTCATGTCAAAAAAGTCTCTTCTGTATTTCTTACGGTCGTCCATGTATTTTTCGACAAGTTGTGGTAATTAGTAGTCCCTTCGGTTTAGCATTATTTCATATAGTGGAGTGTGGACAATCTTACCGATAATAGTTATTTTGTTTCCTACTGTTCACAATCACTCCTACACTTCCTTTCCTTCGGGAACATGGGACAACTACCCTTGGATTTGACTACATCGGCGATACCTTTTGTTGGTCCTTCGAGGAGTTTCAAATTTTTATATTGATGGTACACTAGGTCATTAGAGTGATGACCCATTTATCGATTTCCTTTACTTTTGTTCCATGAACTCTATAGGTATAGGGGGTATAAGTAACGTCGTAATAGACGTTATCGAATGTGTAACTTTGTTGGATTCATAGGTGACTACCTACCTATCTATTATTATAACATCACACATTTATATGTGTTATTTTATAATAAGTCGGTTTTTACTCACTTTAGAACGATAAACGTCGTAGTAAGTCCAAGGAAGTCCCGTAATTTGAATATTCAGTCTCTTTCTGTTTATACTATGCTAGAGAGAATGTACACCTTATATTCTATTTTTTCCAATTTCTATGTTTCTTGTCTAACCATCGACAGTCTCCGTCCTATACCCACAATCCTTTTTTCTCACTTCCTTCCGTTTTCATTTTATACACCAAATTGTAAAAATCTTATCAGTGTCAAAAGTTGAATACCGTTTTCGACAAATTGTTTTATCTTACTCAGATCACTCGACAGTACTTTGTACCGGTTTTCGTAATTGATTTACATCACACTGAAGTGAAAGTGAAAAGTGAAAGTACGTAACCTCTTCCTTTACCGTTGGGTGAGGTCACAAGAACGGACCTCTTAGGGCCCCTGCCCCCTCGGACCACCCGCCGGTAGATACCCCAGCGTGTCTCAGTCTGTGTTGACTTCGCTGAGTCGTCGTCGTCGTCGTCACACTTGAGTAATTATGTATATATGAACAAGGGTACGTTTATTTATCGAAATTTTCTATGTATAGTAACAATTGATACCAGTGGAGAATCTTGTTCATCTATGTAAAAATTTTGTTTGTTTTTTTAGTAAAGAGATGTAATCCAAATATAAGGTCTTATGTAGTGTAGTGGTGTTATATAGTCAAGTCAAGTGAAGGCAAGTCAGCGAGTCAGGACAGGATGAGAAACTCTGGGGTACTTGGAGTCGTGCGGTCCGGAGGGCCAGGTAGTGGTTGAGGGTCTCAGGTGAGTTTGAGTACAGGTAACTCCGCCACCACGGTAGGTTGGTAGAGTAGGAGACAGCAGGGGAAGAGGAGGACGGGAGTTAGAAAGGGTCGTAGTCCCAGAAAAGGTTACTCAGTCGAGAAGCGTAGTCCACCGGTTTCATAACCTTAAAATCGAAGTTGTAGTCAGGAAGGTCACTTGTGGGTCCTGACTAGAGGAAATCCGTTTGATTTTAAAAACGGTTTATTAGGGGATCTTCATCTGAAACTTGAGGGTGAGCATGAGGTAATAACTATCCTGTAAGAGAGGTATAATATAATGACGACTGAGAAGTTAATAACACGAAGAATAGTTCAAGGAAATCCATACACTCAAACGTTTGGGAATAGACGATCTAGTCCTTTAGGGACAAACTGTAAGTCTCGTCAATATGAATACCTCGGTGTTTCTATCGTCAAATTAGAAGAAAGGACACCATTTATAAATTTTGTTATACAATATAGAACTATTAACGTAGGAATAAATACCTAAATTAATGGTTGGTACAACGGTTGAGTAATAAAAGTCGACGGATGCTTTGTGAAGAGTTAGAAACAGAGAAACCGATCTATTTATTTACTTAAATATAAAGATTCTTTACTTTATGTTGTCAAATTACGTAAATCCAACTTTTTAACCTCATCTTTCGGATAACGTATAAAGTCAAGTTTATAACACCGATACAAGTCTCATTGTGACGAATTTATCTTTGGTGAACCCGGAAAAGACCAACGATATCTGACACAAATTGTTTGAAGGACTCGTCACTCTACTTATTCGGGGTGTGAACACTTTCGAAATGGTGGAGTATAAGTCATCAACCCGAGTGTCAGTCGACGAGACAGACGTTTGGTCGTAGACAGTAAAGTCGAGAAAGTAACCATAAGACGGGACATAGACTTTTACGAGTCATAAGTCGCATCGATCTTTTGAGGTGTTACCATTACATCATCTCGAACTTTAAAACTAAACCTTATCTGTATTTTTACGTCCTATAATAGAGACTTAGATTAAGAAACGGTCACTTATAACCAGGTTGAGACCAAAGACCACCGGACCCTTCTCGGATCTCAACCAGATCAAAAGCGGAAATAAATTTTACATACCTTCATGTACACTTAGGGTTTGAGGGATTGATAGGGAGAGGACAGGGGTGTCCATTGGCATTCAAGGAAAACATTCAGACGCTCAGACAAAGTATTTATTCAAATAAACACAATAAAGAAAAATCTAAGATGGATATTCACTATAGTACATGTGTCACGATATAAATTTTACCTATCGGTTGTCCCTGGATGACATGTTACGTCCCTTGACACAAGTTACAATACACCGTCAGACCTACCCTCTCCTCAAACTCCCTCTCACCTATGTACATATACCTACCGACCCAGAGCAGCGACACGTGGACTTTGACAGTATCGTGACAATTATTCGACATGAGGTTATAGTTTATTTTTCAAAAATTTTTCAAACCTCCATTAACGTCATTGACTTTTACTGTATAGATCTCACTGTAACATTCTTAAGGTTTTACTTCAGTGATTAGCATATATCTCAGTCCGAATCTTTCTATCGGTTCTCCAAGTCGGTTTACTCTAAGACCCTTAGTTACTCTTTACTTCATTCGTGAAATCTCACCGCTTTGAATCGATACGATTGAATGTAGAAATAGTCAAGTCAAGTCAAGTCAGCGAGTCAACACAGACTGAGAAACTCTTGGGCACTTAGTGTCGTACGGTCCGGACGGACAGGTAGTGGTGGAGGCCCTCAAGTGGGTTTGAGTACAGGTAGCTCAGCAGAATAGGAGACAGCAGGGGAAGAGGAGGACGGAGGTCAGGGAGGGTCGTAGTCGCAGAAAAGGTTTCTCAGTTGAGAAACGTACTCTACCGGTTTCATAACCTCAAAGTCGAAATCGTAGTAAGGAAGGTTACTTGTGGGTCCTGACTAGAGGAAATCTTACCTGACCAACCTAGAGGAACGTCAGGTTCCCTGAGAGTTCTCAGAAGAGGTTGTGGTGTCAAGTTTTTGTAGTTAAGAAACCGGGAGTCGAAAGAAGTGTCAGGTTGAGAGTGTAGGTATGTACGGGTGTCCTTTTTGGTATCGGAACTGATCTGCCTGAAACCAACCGTTTCATTACAGAGACGAAAACTTATACGATAGATCCAACCAGTATTGAAAAGAAGGTTCCTCATTCGCAGAAAATTAAAGTACCGACGTTAGTGGTAGACGTCACTAAAACCTCGGGGGGTTTTTATATTTCAGACTGTGACAAAGGTGACAAAGGGGTAGATAAAGGGTACTTCACTACCCTGGTCTNTTTGTAGTTAAGAAACCGGGAGTCGAAAGAAGTGTCAGGTTGAGAGTGTAGGTATGTACGGGTGTCCTTTTTGGTATCGGAACTGATCTGCCTGAAACCAACCGTTTCATTACAGAGACGAAAACTTATACGATAGATCCAACCAGTATTGAAAAGAAGGTTCCTCATTCGCAGAAAATTAAAGTACCGACGTCAGTGGTAGACGTCACTAAAACCTCGGGGGGGTTTTTATATTTCAGACTGTGACAAAGGTGACAAAGGGGTAGATAAAGGGTACTTCACTACCCTGGTCTAAGGTACTAGAAACAAAAGACTTACAAATCGAAATTCGGTTTAAAAATTGAGAGGAGAAAGTGAAAGTAGTTCTCCGAGAAATCAAGGAGAAGTGAAAGACGGTATTCCCACCACAGTAGGTTCATAGACTCCAATAACTATAAAGAGGGCCGTTAGAACTAAGGTCGAAGACGAAGAAGGTCAGGTCGCAAAGAGTACTACATGAGACGCATATTCAATTCATTCGTCCCACTGTTATATGTCGGAACTACATGGGGAAAAGGATAAACCTTGGTCAGACAACAAGGTACAGGTCAAGATTGACAACGAAGGACTGGAAGTATATCCAAAGAGTTCTCCGTCCAGTCCACCAGACCATAAGGGTAGAAAAAGTCTTAAAAGGTGTCAAATAATACTAGGTGTGTCAGTTTCCGAAACCGTATCAGTTATTTCGTCTTTATCTACAAAAAGACCTTGAGAGGACGAAAAAGCTACTAGGTCGCTTACAACCGTTAAACTAGAGACCAAGGAGACGGAAAAGATTTTGGTCGAATTTGTAGACCTTAAAGTACCAAGTGTATAACGACTTCGGACCGAACCTCTTAAAACTCGTAATGAAATGATCGCACACTCTACTCACGTATTTGGACGTATAAATTTTATAGTTTGTGTTTTGAATAAACTCACGAGAACATTTGGATTAATGACTCTACAAACCCTTTTTATTCCCTTTAAAAAGGAGACTCAAAATACTTTATTTAATGAGGTTTTTATCTATATAACTCGAAAGTACTCTATTCGTTTTAGATCTCCGGAATTACTCAACGTTTAGACTACATAAAGTCTGACAAAAAAGTTTTTATACGTACATTATTTTTATTACACTCGATATATATTCGTCGATGGTAAATAGTACCATGTACTTACTCATGTATCTCAAAGGCACGTGTACTTCACTTCAACGAGTCAACACACGTTGACAAACACTGGGGTACCTGACAACGGAAGGTCCGAGGAGGTAGACACCCTAAAAGGTCCGTTCTCGTGACCTCACCCAATGGTAAAGGAAGATGTCCCATAGAAGGGTAGAGTCCCTAGCTTGGATCCAGAGGACGTAACATCCGTCTACGAAATGGAAGACTCGGTGGTCCCTTCTAGAAGATACGTGTATATAAAAGATTAAACAAGGGGACCTTTATAATAAAAGGAATAAAAGTTCTATTCCTTCTGTCTTTTATTTCGATCAGTCATCGTTTCCATAAGGAGAAGCACCTAGTGTCGGAGCAGTACCGTGTCCCCCAACGTATTGAGTTATTTCGATACTCGGTACGACACGTCCCGGTGGCTTCTACTTGCCCAGTATCACTTCTCAAGACTATTTTGTACCAGATGACCTCCCCCGTCCCTTACCGTTTGGTGAGAGAACGTAACTGTTGGGACACCTGTCATTCTTTCGTGTTTTTCTACACTGTGGTTTTCTACTCGGGGGGTCCAACCTTCCACAAGTGATATGATGACCTCTTCTCTCCTCCCGTTAATGATTACCGAGGTCTTTCTTACTTCACCGACCACGTTTCACCTTTACTACACGTCAACACTTACAAAGACTACCACTGTCATTTCAGACAACGACATTTCTTGTCATGACGTATCCTTGGACGTTACAATCCAGGTACTTAGTTCCATTCGACCCACTCCAGTTCGTCCTCTACCGTTCTGACTTACAGCTGTAGGCAGAATCCTTAGTCACTTAATTTCACCTGTCATTACCCTCTTAAATTATGTTTACTAGTTATATTATGTTTACTAGTAATACATATAAAAAAGGGATTCCCTATATTACTAGGGAATCTTCTTTACCGCATCAGAAGTATCAGTTGTTTTCTTAGACTTTATATTATGAACTTACGTGGAAGTTTTTACTGTCTTACTGGAGTCAAACAAAGGTTTTGGTTGGTAAGTTGTAGTATCATTAGGTACAGACACGGGTTGGTGACTGTGACTTCTTCGACTTCAACTTACCAAGATACTTCTGGATATTCTGGAAGATCTTGACTGTGGTTTTTTTTTTTTTTTTACAGGAAAAAGTAGTCTCCTCTAACCTTATATTTTAATTTTTCAGTTCTCTATGGACCGTATTGTCCGTTCAGACGGGCACCTCATGTTTTACTTCGTCCCGTTTCCGATTGTCTCAAAAAAATACTCTTGTGTGACTAGTAACGTGTGTACGAAAAGGTTGTTGGGTTCTCCACTGAGATGTGTACCTTTAGTGGTATACCAGTTATGACTTTAGTCTAACTAATATAATAAATGTCGGTTTCTACCTCTTCGAGACATCTCAGTCGTTTTTTGTTCTTGACCTCGACTCGACTGACACCGAGTCTAGTACTCGAGGAATAACGTTTTAAGTCCGAATGTAACTTCTTTCATCCCTTTTGGTGACCTGGTAAGTCTATACTGGATTAGTCTAGGGAATACTAATGTATCATCTTCACTACTTATCTAGGTTCTCTAATTTTGACCAGTTGTCTCACGTACTTTTTGATACCTTCCTTCAAGGATTGTGATATGTCCTCCGTTATTAGACATATCTTTTACATTCTTCCGTTTCACCTAAAGACTCCTTCGAAATGTTTATCGACTCCTTTATTCTCTGCGTTTTCCTTTCCCCTTTCCCTTTCTATTTGGGATGACTTACGTCTCAAAGTCTCTTATCGTTTCTCTCTAATTTTTCGGAAGAATTCACTCGTTACGTTTCTTTATCTTCCTTTGTCATCTTTCCCTTTTGGTCTCATGAGAAGTTCTTATAACCTCTATAGTTCCCTTGTAAAATACGTTACTACCCGTGTTATTTCCCGTCTTTACCATTCCTGATCTTCTCTTATTCTTCTCCACCGTTCTTATGTGTCTTCTTGATACATTTTTTCTAGAATTACTGACCTATTTGTTTACCACACCAGTGAGTGAATCTCGGTCTACGACCCCTATATTTCAGTTAACTCAGAATGATTCAACCGGATTTCGAGTTGTAAGTCTTTTGCTTCTAGGACCGTAGACCAGGATAGTGGAGTACCTTTTATCTACCTCTTTGTCACCTTTGTCACAGTCTGAAATAAAAAAACCCGAGGTTTTAGTGACGTCTTCCACTAACGTCGGTACTTTAATTTTCTGCGAATGAGGAACCTTCCTTTCAATACTGGTTGGATCTATCATATAAGTTTTCGTCTCTGTAATGAAACGACTGATTCCAGACAGATCAGTTCCGATACCAAACAGGACACCAGTACATACCTACACTCTCAACCTGACACTTCTTCCGACTCACGGCTTCTTAACTACGAAAACTTGACACCACAACCTCTTCTGAGAACTCTCAGGGAACCTGACGTTCCTCTAGGTTGGTCAGGTAAGACTTCCTCTAGTCAGGAGCCTAAAGAAACCTTCCTTACTACGATTTCGACTTTGAGGTCATGAAACCGGTGGAGTACGTTTCTCAACTGAGTAACCTTTTCTGACACTACGACCCTCCCTAACCCCCGTCCTCCTCTTCCCCTGCTGTCTCCTACTCTACCGACCTACCGTAGTGACTGAGCTACCTGCACTCAGACTCATTTGAGGCCCTCTACCACTACCTGTCCCTCCGGACCGCACGACACTAAGTACCCCAACGTTTCTCAGTCTGTACTGACTCGCTGACTTGACTTGACTTGACTTCGTAATAATACTTGTTTGGATCACCTCCACTACTTTAAGGTCGATTCGATAAATTTTAGGATTTTCTAATACGACAATTTCACGACGTGAGCCATACAGTCGTTTAAACCTTTTGAGTTGTCACTGGTGTTCTGACCTTTTACAGGCAAAAATAAGGTTAGGGTCACTTCATGTTACGGTTTCTTACAAGTGATGGGATGGTAACTCGAGTAAAGTGTACGATCCTTCCATTACGAGTTTTAAGAAGTTCGATCCGAAGTCGTCACACACTTGACTGTTAAAGGTCTACATGTTCGACCCAAATCTTTTCCGTCTCCTTGGTCTCCAGTTTAACGATTAAAAGTAGCCTAGTCTCTCTTTTGTTCACTCAAGGTCTCAAAGTCTTTTTGTAGATGAAGACGAAGTAACTGATACGATTCTGAAAACCGACATACCGAGTGTTCTTACATACCTTTAAAACTTTCTCTACTCTTATAGTCTGGTGGAACGGACAGAGGATTCTTTGGACATAAGCCTAGTTCTTTGTCAATCTTAGTCGGTACCTGGTTGACTGATCAAGTTTTAATCCTTTCCTCATACGTTTCCGACATGTATCAATGGGACCGATAAGTTTCATGTACCCGTTTTACGGCCCGATCCACTTAGTGTTCGACTTTAGTTCCAAAGTCCCTCTTTACAGTCATTGGAGTCTATACGTCTACTAGGGGGACATTATCGTTTTTCACTTCTCTTTGATTTCTCGAAGAATTACTCACACTTTCTCCTCTCACTTTATCGACCTAACTTTGAGTTGTAAGTTTTCTGATTCTAGTACTGTAAGCCAGGGTAGTGAAGTACCGTTTATCTCTCATCTCACACCTTCGTCATTGTCTACAATAAAGTACGTGAGGTTTCACTGACGTCTGTCACTGACACCCGTACTTTAATTTTCTAAGAAAGAGGAACCTTCCTTTCGATACTCTTTGGATCTGTCACACAATTTTTCGTCTCTGTAGTGAAACAACTGTTTCCAGGTAGATCAGTTTCGATAGTAAAAAGGTCATCAGTACATGTCTACATTCTCGACCTGATATTTCTTCCGACCCACGGTTTATTAACTACGGAAGATTGACACCACAACCTCTTCTGAGAACTCTCAGAGAACCTGTCGTTCCTCTACTTTGGTCAGTCAGGTTTTACTTTAGTTGAGACTTATGAGTGACCTTCCTGACTACGACTTTTACTTTGAGGTCATGACACCGGTGTACTACCCTTCTCGACTGAGTGACCTTTTCTGGGACTACGACCCCTTTTACCTTTCGTTATCCTCTTCTCCCACCTTCTTCTACTTTACCAATCTACCGTAGGGACTGGGTTACCTGAACTTAAACTCGTTTACGATCCTCTATCAGTTCCTGTCCCCTCGGACCGTACGACGTCAGGTACCCCAACGTTTCTTGACTTGTACTGAATTACTTAATTGTTGTGGTCGTCGTAGTAATCTTTTCCATGAAAAATTAATACCTTTGTAACGTAGATTGAGTAATTAGAAGAGAATACTTTTACTTTATTATAACATAGATTTATACCAACTGGAAAAGTAATTATAAGACTGGTCTGTCGAGTTACTACGATTAGAACTTGAGTTCTAATTTACAATCAGAGTAAACTAGTGGAAGATTGATTGAACCTCGTTAGTAAAATTTGAGAGACTCAAATGAACTTTTAATGTTATACATTACTAATGTACAATGATGATTGATAGGATCCAATACTCTGAGACAGATCAATCATGTAGTTAATGAGACTCTCAACAGTTTACCATATGAATAAAGACTATCACAAGATCTAGTCTTTCAAATGATCTAATATTATAAGTAGATCAAATGATCTAATATTTTAAGTAGATCTAAAGTGTAAAGTGTTCCGAAATATATAGGAAACAATCTTTACAAAGAATATACCTTTTAAATTTACATACTGATTTTATCAATTTCAGGTAAGAGAAAAAGGATGAGATTTAAAAGTACTTATATAAAGGATGTTTAAAACTAAACAAATATCAGAGTTTTCAAGTGATCAAATGTTAACCGAATTCCTGTCTCCGGTTTTAGTACTCCTTATGTAAATTATAAAATTGTCGTATGAGAGTCTTTTTAACACTATCGCACTCTAAGGTAAATCAATCGTTCTATATTCAATCATGAACTCTTGTACTGAGTTTATTTTCGAATTCCCGATTAGACCCTCGGTATCTGTACTAGTATCGAAGAAAAGGACTTCCTCATTTACTAATCCGAATTTAGTAACAAATGTCATATTATAATAAAAATCATTTTATAATATATCATGCACTTGACACTTGAAGGTCCACAAGTTCGACCTAAATCTTTTCCGTCTCCTTGGTTTATAGTCTAACCACTGTAGGAGACCTAGTAACTTTTTCGTTCTGTTAAATTCTTTTTGTATATAAAAACGAAATAACTGATACGGTTTCGGAAACTGACACACCTAGTGTTTGACACCTTTTAAGACTTTCTCTACCCTTATGGTCTGGTGCACTGGACGGAGGACTCTTTAGACATAGGTCCAGTCCTTCGTCGTCAATCTTGACCTGTGCCTTGTTTTCTCACCAAGGTTTAGCCCTTTCCTCATGTAGTTCTAACATATAACAGTGGGACGAATAAATTCAATATACGTCTCATGTTGTAGACTTTTCGACCCGACCTAATTCGTGTTCGACCTTAGTTCTAACGTCCCTCTTTATAGTTATTGGAGTCTGTACGTCTATTGTGGTGGTAATACCGTCTTTAGTTTCTTGAATTTTTCGGAGAACTACTTTCACTTTCTCCTCTCACTTTTTCAACGAAATTTCGAGTTGTAAGTCTTTTGATTCTAGTACCGTAGACCAGGGTAGTGAAGTACCGTTTATCTACCCCTTTGTCACTGTTTGAAATAAAAACCCCCGAGGTTTTAGTAACGTTTACCACTGACGTCGGTACTTTAAGTTTCTATGGACGAGGAACCTTCTTTTCGATACTGGTTGGATCTGTCGTACAATTTTTCGTCTCTGTAATGAAATGGTTGTTTCCAAGGACATCGGTTCCGATACCAAAAAGGTCATCAATACATACCTACACTCTGAAACCTGATATTCCTTTCGACTCACGACTTCTTAACTACAAAAACTTGACACCACAACCTCTTCTGAGCTCTCAGGGAACCTGATGTTCCTCTAGGTTGGTCAGGTAGGATTTCCTCTAGTCAGGACTTATGAGTAACCTTCCTGACTACAACTTCGACTTTGAGGTTATGAAACCGGTGGAGTACGTTTCTCGACTGAGTAACCTTTTCTGGGACTACGACCCTTTCAAACTTCCGTCCTCCTCTTCCCCTACTGTCTCCTACTCTACGAACCTACCGTAGTGGCTACGTTACCTGTACTCAAACTCATCCGAGACCCTCAACCACTGCCTGGCTCTTCGGACCCTACGACATCAGGTACCCCAACGTTTCTCAGTCTGTGCTGACTCACTGACTTGACTCTCACTGACTATGTAGAATGTTCTAGGAAACAAAAGTCTCAAGTGGATCTGGATTTATACAGATCTTTAAGTATAACTTTTCAATTAAGGTCCCAAGTGTAAAGTGTACAAGTTTCCAAATGGAGTTCTGATAAAGGATTTTACAAGAACATTAAAATTCCCTTCAACAAAGGGAATTTGACTAAATTTCGGTAGAATAAATTTGACAAAACGTTCCTATCGACTCTATGAACGCACCTTACCTTCCTACCTCTCCGTCCGTTCTCTCAAACTCGATTGACTTGAGGTCGTAGAAAAAGTTCGATCAAGTCGAAATAGGAATAAAAAATACATGTACCACACCCACACACGAGACAACAAGTCAACACAGGTTGAGAAACGCTGGGATGCCTGCCATTGGACGTTCGAGGAGAGGGGTGCCCTAAAGGGTCCGTGCTTATGAGTTCATCCACCGGTAAGGGAAGACGTCCCCTAGAAGGGTATAGTCCCTAACTTGAGCGCTGTTACGTAGAGAACGTGACCGTACACCTAAGAAATGGTGACTCGGTAAACGATTCGGAAATACATGTGACTCGTAGACGGATTATAAAATCGGTAAAATTTTTTCTTTATGAGTCGGTGATTTAGACTTCTCGGCTTAAAGTTTTGGTTACCGGATTTCAACAGGACAAAAGGGTACCCTCCATCTCTTAATGAAAACTTTATTACGTGGGTAGTATATCAATACCCCTAACTAGTGGAATAAGTAAAATAAATACATTTAATACTAGAAGAATAAATGTATATAGTCTTGGACATTCGTGTGTGAAGTCATCCTTGATGTACTTCCATAACGCGTTATCTATCCTAATACGGGTTAGGTTCATGCGTAATAAAAGTCTAAAGTTTAAAACATTAATAGTAAAGATGAGGATGGAATGACGGTGTATAAAACCAACAATAAGGTTTATAGTAGTATAAAATAATTCGATCTTAGAAACCTAGGTAAAAAGAGTTGAGTTCGGAGAGTGTACGATGAGGGGAACTGTAACCATTGAGGTAGTAGTTGTGTCCGTAAAGACACTTAACCCAAAACAATTGTCTTAAACAAAAATCAAAGAGACGGACGACTTACTGTCTTATAAAGAGATTACGATGCACACTAAAAATTTATAAGTCAAAGTCAATTTAATAAGAAAATACAGACTTATAGTAGATAAAACTCTTATCGGAAATTCGAATCCTCTTTACATTTGCAAAAGATTATAGTAAATATACAAATATATTATAGGGTGTCCTTTGATATATATCCTTTAATATAGTAAATACCTAGTGAGAACGTTTTCCTGGATTTCTCATACTTAAAACCTTCTCAAAGTTTCCGTCGACATTGGATTACCCTTCCCTCTAGAGAAAGACGGTTTAATAGGAGAGAAGTCTGAAAGACCGTCGAACAGGAGAGTAAGGTAATGCTTCGGAGGTGACTGGTGGACCCAGTCTAATTTCTGGAGACAAAACGAGAGAATAATAGTACATGAAACGACCATAAATAATGTGTACGTTAAAGGTACGTAAAATGATACTTGTACACTAATTACAGACAAAGGGGTAACCTGACACTCAACGAACTCCCGGTTCCCTTAGTTAGAAAAACAAGTAGTAACATGGAAGTCACGGGTGGGATGATAACCTGGATCGTCCGAGTTTTTTATTCACGACTTATTTAAATTTATTTAAGTAGGTACACTTAGTAAAGGAAGTAAACCTTAATCAAAGTGGGATTTGAAATTTCCTATACTTTCAAATTGTGTACGTGTAAAACAAGTATACATTTAGTAAAGAGGGGTTGTATATTTTTAAAAGAAAAAAGGGTGAAAAAATTTCACTTCTTAACGGATTCAAAATACTGAGATACTGAAGTTATAAGGTGAATTTAAATAGTGACTATGGATAGATGGAATCCATTGTAAAATAATGAATCTTTTATGGTGATTCTTACATTTCCTTTTGACTTCTGACTAACTCATTTATAGTAGATCTATAGGGTTATAAACTTGTGAACACAAGTTGGGTCGAACGTAAAATTTTCCCTTATAAAGTCGATTCCTTCCTCCAAACCACATAGTCATGCTTTTACGCATATCAAAATCAGAGGGGGTATGTATATATATATATATATATATACTTATATATATATGTGTATGTGTGTGTGTGTGTGTGTGTGTGTGTGTGTGTATATTTCCTAAGAATATCCCTTTAACAACGGAACAAAAAGGGGACCCCTTTTAAACTCTTTCGTACTCAACGAATCCCTCACCGTACTTAAACGGAAGTCCCTCGATTATAGAGGGGTTTCCCGTGAGTCCCACCTAGTCGGATAGATAGTACCTCGTCCTTGGAGTCTTTTTGTTTATACAGAGTTTGAGGGTAGAAGACTTTATGACCCCTTTGAAGGAATTTATTATATCGATTTCCCTTTTGTGTTTGTGGTCGGAGTCGTGTTTAAAGTACTATCTAGTGAGATTCTTAAAGTCCTCCTATACCTTACGATAAACAAAAGAGGTAAGAATCTTCTTATACACCATTATAACTGTTAAATCCAAGTATAAACCATAAATTATACTTAAGAAATAAACGATCTTCGATTTGTTCAGAGTATTATAAGAGGAACTTTATTTTACTTTACATATTAACCGTCATAAAATAATTGTCGACTTCGAAATTTAAATTACGTCCGTCCATCTTTTGAGACCTCGGACCGAACCGTCGTTACGAGTCACCAGAAACATGTTTCGATTTGAAAAAAGAATAAGTAAGGTTTACCCACTCTCTAAAGAATCAACCTCATCCAAGGTATGTACTTTTCGATAGAAATGAGGTAAACGATGACTAAAGATTTCCAAACTGGAGAATATAAAAAACTTTAACACCCAATTGGAAGAACGAAGTTCCTTTTACCGTGGACCCTTACTGTAAAGGTAAAAGATTTCATTATACTTGTATCTCCGTCCTGATTTTACCGAGTACTTTAATTGGACACTGAGAATTCCCCTATCGTAGTAAATGGACCAAACCATTTTCTTTTTTCTTTTGGTACTAAAGCACAAGTTAACTGGTTTTCTTTCTTTACTCGTATCTGTGACGAAAAGTTTTTCTAGGAGTTTTGCAAAAGAGTCATCCTACACAGTTCCAGTTCCAATGTCTTCAGTGCAGATGAGAGACGTGACAGTCAATGAGTTCAGTATTCGGATAAGGTCATTTTCAATGAAGAAATAAGGATAGTTTAATCCCTTTTATTGTCAATTCTATCTTCATAAAATAACGTATGACTCTATATCTTTCGTCAGTAACTTGGCCGTTCATGAAACTGGACTGTATTATCAAAAGTAAAATCGTCGAAATTGGATAAACCGGTATTAATAACCGGTTATCGAACAGTTTATTTCTTAAAGTGTCGAGTCTGAGACATCGAATTAGAAAATGCTGTATCGGGATGGTACCGGTCTCGAATACAACAACATAGAACTTACTAAAGAGGTATAACATATCTTTAAGAATAGGTATAAAATTAGAATCTTTCTTCCTTTCGGATGTTTTTGACTAAAGATGAACTCCCTTGTTTATCTCCTCTTTCTCTGTTTCTAGTACCTCCCCACCCATGATGAAAATTTTTATGAAGAGGAAAGATACATGTACCGAAGTCACTTAAGACAGAAAGGATTTAAAGAGAAACATCACCTCGGTAATGTATAATGAATGATATCTGGAGTTTCACGACAATACACTTAATTGACCCCATTACGTTTGGTTCGCACCTCACCAGTTGAGCTACTTCGCATCCGTGGGTTTTGATAACAGAGGACCGGTGAAAGGAAGAGGTCGTGGGGGTAAAGTATGGGCGGACTGAAGGGTAGAACAGGCAGAGGGTAGTGACGAGACATTAGGATGTGTCCGCGAGGAGGAAAGGGTACTTCCCATAAACGAGCAAAGACCGACGGACTTTGCAGGAGAGGAACGGACGAATGTACCGACGGCGGAGTAGTAGACAGACACAAATCCAAAATGGAAAGTCCCTCCAGACAGACAACGTAGGGCACGTCATCAGGGAGACGAAACGATTTCGTCCTAGGGAAACAAGAGATTACCGTAGAACAGTAAAAGTTACATGCCCACTCACTATCACACGTTACGAACATAAGAGCGGTAATCTGACACACGGTCACTCAAAGTTAAGTCAACGGGCAATTACACAGACCCCTCGTACCTTTGTCACAACCACGAACCCGAAGTAGAAGAACTTTAAAGGTCATTAACTAGAACTCATTCTGGGTTCATAGTCATAACAAATCTTCAAGGGGTCTACTAAGATTGGGTGTCGTCTCCATTCCTCTAGACGGGACGTGACGTCTTTTCGTGACCAATTGAAGTGACCAGTGATCTACTCTGGGTAAGACTGGTTGATATCTTTCTGTAGAATCTTAATTACAGACCGATAGTGACCGTAAGATCAAGAGAAACAGACAGTCTTATAAGAAACCTCTACTATTTTTATAAGAGTTCGTCACATAAGATTTTCAACTTTTCTTTTTCTATAGACGTTCATATTCTTTGAGAAGACTTGAAGTCTTATTATTAATTAGGACAAAAGGGAAGGTCACTACTTTTCCTTTACAAAAGGAAGTCAAAAAAAGTGTGACTCTTCTTACAAAATTCTTTCAGACGATATTTTACACTGCTATTCGACACACATACATATAAATTAAAAAGAAAGAAAACTCTTAGATAGGTATCTAGAGATTTCGGTATTTGGTCATAGAAATAGTATCCTGTCAGTAAGACTGAATAAAACTATTTTTACTAATTTAAAATTTACATATCTGAAGAAACTTAATGACGAATAATCCTTTTAAGTAAAACAAAAATTTGATAATAGACATAAAATGACGTGTAAAATAAGTGTCTACTACTAAAGGAATATATTAGTTTCGGTTTTTACCTCACTCCGTTCACTCCGTAAAAAGAGTCACGTTTTAAATTCACTCCCTCAGGGTGAGTCATTAGTTTTATCATTGTAAAATTACATTATGTAAATCTTTACGTTTAATTACGTTTTTTAAATAGTACTTTTTTTATAGTTTTAACATTTCCTTCTAATGACGGTATAACTCGGTATTGTGTTAAACTCCGTTTTCCTTTTTACACGTCGAGATCTATATATCAAACTACATAAAAATTTATCTATTAAAAAAGTCTTGTAATATTAACTTTTTACAAATTTACTATAAATACGATTTATAAACTATATTTTAATAATATTAAAATTAAGTCGACTTCGATTTTAGTAAAATCCAACAGAAAACCAGTTCTCTTTAACAGTTTACACTGTTACAATAGCTAAGTCATTTTCGATCTCAACTGTATAAAGGAAAACGAAGGATATACAGAGGAGGTGGGACGTATCACTGAGTATATTATTGAAAAGTAAATATTTTATTAAATTGACAGGTGGTTTCCATTTATACACCGTGATAATTTGGTTTAATTTTAACAATGTTTTCAATTTTCAGTTTGCTTCTACTAACAAGACATAATTATTACTTCTAATTGTAAATACGGGAAACTTTACATTGTTATACCATGTTCGTATTTATACGTTATAACCAAGTTTTACCTTCCCATTATCTTGGTAAATATTAAAATCGTAATTGTGGAATTAAATTAGATTCTATCATGTTTTATGTCTCTCTCTTAAAATTATTATCTCATATTCCATGCAAATGACCGATCTATAGTCGAACTGGTAAAATAAATTTTGTCCCGTAGAATTTATTGTCAACATGAACGATAGTCAAGTCAAGTCAAGTCAGCCAGTCAGCACAGGTCAAGAAACGTTGGGGTACCTGACGTCGTACGGTCCGTAGGGACAGGTAGTGGTTGAGGGTCTCGGATGGGTTTGAGTACAGGTAACTCAGCCACTACGGTAGGTTGGTAGAGTAGGAGACAGCAGGGGAAGAGGAGGACGGAAGGTAGAAAGAGTCGTAGTCCCAGAAAAGTTTACTCAGTCGAGAAGCGTAGTNTCTACTAACAAGACATAATTATTACTTCTAAATTGTAAATACGGGAAACTTTACATTGTTATACCATGTTCGTATTTATACGTTATAACCAAGTTTTACCTTCCCATTATCTTGGTAAATATTAAAATCGTAATTGTGGAATTAAATTAGATTCTATCATGTTTTATGTCTCTCTCTTAAAATTATTATCTCATATTCCATGCAAATGACCGATCTATAGTCGAACTGGTAAAATAAATTTTGTCCCGTAGAATTTATTGTCAACATGAACGATAGTCAAGTCAAGTCAAGTCAGCCAGTCAGCACAGGCCAAGAAACGTTGGGGTACCTGACGTCGTACGGTCCGTAGGGACAGGTAGTGGTTGAGGGTCTCGGATGGGTTTGAGTACAGGTAGCTCAGCCACTACGGTAGGTTGGTAGAGTAGGAGACAGCAGGGGAAGAGAAGGACGGAAGATAGAAAGAGTCGTAGTCCCAGAAAAGTTTACTCAGTCGAGAAGCGTAGTTCACCGGTCTCATACCCTCAAAGTCGAAGTCGTAGTCAGGACGGTTACTTGTGAGTCCAGACTAGCTGCCAACCTAGAGGAACGTCAGGTTCCCTGAGAGTTCTCAGAAGAGGTTGTGGTGTCAAGTTTTCGTGGTTAAGAAGTCGTGAGTCGAAAGAAATACCAGGTTGACAGTGTAGGTATGTACTGATGACCTTTTTGGTATCGGAACTGATCTGCCTGGAAACAACCATTTCATTACAGAGACGAAAAATCGTACGACAGATCCAACCAGTATCGAAAAGAAGGTTCCTCATTCGCAGAAAATTAAAGTACCGACGTCAGTGGTAGACGTCACTAAAACCTCGGGGTTTTATTTCAAACAGTGACAAAGGTAACAAAGGGGTAGATAAACGGTACTTCACTACCCTTACCTACGGTACTAGAATCAAAAGAGTTACAACTCGAAAGTCGGTTGAAAAAGTGAGAGGAGAAAATGAAAGTAGTTCTCCGAAAAATCAAGAAGAAGAGAAAGACGGTATTCCCACCACAGTAAACGTTTGGACTCCAATAACTATAAAGAGGGCCGTTAGAACTAAGGTCGAACACAAAGAAGATCGGGTCACAAAGAGTACTACATGAGACGTATCTTCAATTTATTCGTCCCACTGTTATATGTCGAAACTACATGAGGAAAAGGATAAACCTTGGTCAGACAACAAGGTACAGGTCAAGATTGACAACGAAGGACTGGACGTATGTCTAAATAGTTCTCCGTCCAGTCCACCAGACCATAAGGGTAGAGAAAGTCTTAAAAGGTGTCAAATGACACTAGGTGCGTCAGTTTCCAAAACCGTACAAGGGAAATCCTTAGACAATTTATATGTTGGTGTCTTACTTTTTTTAATTTAACGATATCTTTAAAGACTAGTCGGAATGAACCTAATGTACACAATTCTACTTTACTCATAAAACACAAAGTAACTGGGTCATTCTAAAGTACTATTAGGTTTTATGCAAGAATTAACTTGGAAAAGGAACAAACAAAAAATTACAATATACGTAATATATATAGACCAGTAAATGGACGTTTCGATTCGTAGCGTTAAATCTTTTAAATTTCGTTGTTGTTGTTTTTTCTAAAATACACTAGTAGAAAACTTTCCAACATATTTTGACATTTACCCAAAACGTCGATAAGTCGTGTAACCTTTAATGTCACTTATTATTTACTTGCATTCCACCGAGATACCCTAATAAAGATTTGTACTCTCTACAAAAGATTCGAAGTTTTTGAGTACGGATATTTTAGTAAAATGACAACAAAAATGTCAAATTTATCAGTCCATAAACTAATAATGATTATTTGACAAATATCGAGTCTTAACGTAGACCTTGGTTTTTCATTTGACAAAATAGGATACTCAAACATTACAGAACATTTATTTTCGTAAAGCACGATGCCCGTGTTGGTCTCCGATAGTCACCTCGACCAAAGGAAGAGTGAAACTTTTGACTAAAGTGATCATGACCTCCGTAGTCTTTTCGTTGATTTTCGTAAACGATGAAAGGGCAGGGTGACAAATGGTGACTTCCAGGTAATTACAAGGAAACATCGGAAATCTATAAGATATCTGTCCTGTCTTCTTGAGAAGTAATAGACGACGACGACGATTCAACGAAGTACACTGGGGTATCTGCCGTTGGGTGGTCTGAGGAGACAGGGACCCTAAGAGGTCCGTTCTTATGACCTCACCCAACGGTAAAGGAAGAGGTAAGTAATTAGACGACAATTGGATATATCGACGTGTGTACTTTTAGTGGATAGTTTGTAGAATCCTTTGAACAATTTAGAATACTTTTCATCGTAATAAAAATATCTTCAGTCCCTCAGAATGGTAGATTCTGGTCAACACACGTCACACAACCTGATAATCCTTTTACACTCGTAAATTCTTCTCTATAGTCAAATTGTAGTAACGTCATTTGTCCCTCTTAATAACTTCTCCCCCATTAAAACTCATAATCCTGGGTCAAAAGAATTCTATAAGACTTTCGTAGTACAAGAAGTTTTTCTATCCTAACTTAGGGACACTTTTTATTTAAAGATGTTTCCGGAAACTTTATATACTCAGGACACGAAAAAGACTTATTCAATTCCGAAGGGACCAGCGAGTCTACCATTTCTTAGACTGTCGTCAGGTTCCCTAAGAGTTCTCAGAAGAGGTTGTGGTGTCAAGTTTTCGTAGTTAAGAAACCGTGAGAAATATCAGGTTGAGAGTGTAGGTATGTACTGATGACCTTTTGTGTATCGGAACTGATCTACCTGGAAACAACTGTTTCATTACAGAGACGAAAAATTATACGACAGATTCAACCAGTATTGAAAGGAAGGTTCCTCATTCGTAGAAAATTAAAGTACCGACGTTAGTGGTAGACGTCACTAAACCCTCGGGTNGGAAACTTTATATACTCAGGACACGAAAAAGACTTATTCAATTCCGAAGGGACCAGCGAGTCTACCATTTCTTAGACTGTCGTCAGGTTCCCTAAGAGTTCTCAGAAGAGGTTGTGGTGTCAAGTTTTCGTAGTTAAGAAACCGTGAGAAATATCAGGTTGAGAGTGTAGGTATGTACTGATGACCTTTTGTGTATCGGAACTGATCTACCTGGAAACAACTGTTTCATTACAGAGACGAAAAATTATACGACAGATTCAACCAGTATTGAAAGGAAGGTTCCTCATTCGTAGAAAATTAAAGTACCGACGTTAGTGGTAGACGTCACTAAACCCTCGGGTTATTTTATTTCAGTCTGTGATAAAGGTGACAAAGGGGTAGATAAAGGGTACTTCACTACCCTGGTCTACGGTACTAGAAGTAAAAGACTTACAACTCGAAATTCGGTTGAAAAAGTGAGAGGAGAAAGTGAACGTAGTTCTCCGAGAAATCAAGAAGTGTCAGTTTCCGAAACCGTATCAGTTATTTCATTACAGACAAATGATTAAAGACCCTTTGACATGACTATTATCTATTCAAATCTCCATCACATAGAGACTTCCCTCTAGTATCTAAGACCAATACTGAACAAATGAATATAATTAAATATAAGTATTTAGAAGTCGATATTATTCGGAAAAATTTTCAGTTTACAAAATGAAGAAAAATTTCTTGGTTATCAAATAGATCTTATTACTGTTAATGTTGGTTGTTATTTCACCAGACTAGTAATTAAAGGACTTCTTAAAACTGATAAGTAAATAAACCCCTAGCACATTATGAAACATATAAATTCAATGTCATAAGGTCAAAGTTTCACAGACAAACTTTCTCAAGAGAGTGTAACCAATAACATAATGAGTTCCTTTCCGGTTCGTAGAATAATAAAACACAGAGATGTGTACCATATCGATTTTCTTTTTCTTTAGAAATTAATGAATTTTATGTCTAAAAACTTTTGGTGGAAAATTCACAATATAAAAATAGTGTGTTCATAAAGATCAACCAGTCTCCTTTTCTCCATAAAGAAGAGATCACTCTATCCAACCCACACGTATAATTGCTATTAATTAATAAATACAATATTTAGTTACTTAACTATAAAATAAGACAAGAAAGTATAAGGTACACCCTAAAGATGTCGTCTCTGGGAGATACATGTATTACCGAACACCTAATCACTTTACCTTTATAATTAACTATTTATCGAACTTGACCCTTTTTACAATTTGCGACTGAGATCCCCTTTACGACCCCGCAGGGTCCACCGTGATCACCATTTCTTGGACGACGATTACACCCTCTACACTCTCTACACCCAAGCTAGGGACTCAACCCTTCTAAGGGACCTGAGTGCGTGTACGGTATCTGTATCTCCTCTTGATGAGTAGATTTAATGGCGAAAACTTGACACAACCTCTTCTGAGGACTCTCAGGGAACCTGACGTTCCTTCAGATTGGTCAGGTAGGATTTCCTCTAGTCAGGATTTATAAGTGACCTTCCTGACTACAACTTCGACTTTGAGGTCATGAAACCGGTGGACTACACCTCTTGACTGAGTAAACTTTTCTGGGACTACAACCCTTTCTAAGTTCTGTCCTCCTTTTCCCCTGTTGTCTCCCAATCCAACAACCTACTGTAGTGACTGAGTTTCCTGTACTCAAACTTATTTGAGGTCCTCGAGCACCACCTGTCCCTCCGGACCGCACGAAATCAGGTACTACAACGTTTCTCAGCCGGTGTCGACTCACTGACTTGACTTGACTACAGTAGATTTTTATGATAGGGTCGGGTGAAAAGAATTTTGAACCTAAATTAATCTACCTCTTAAGTCTTGTCACCCCTTTTATACGTATGAATGTGGTATATATATTATTGGTCAGTATGGGTCCGAGACTAAATTGAACTCTACATTTACAAATAGAATTACTTTATTAACCTGGTAAGTCCTGTCTTCCGACTTAATGTACACGGAACGAGACACAAGGTGAAAGGAGGTAGACACGGAGACAAAATTCTGAACTGTAAATATCTGTAGTATTTTAACACCCCGAAGGACTATCGAGTCAACCATTTCTTAGATGGACGTTACGTCCTCTGACACCAAACTAAGGACCCAGTCCTTCTAGGTGACCTCATCCCTATCCGGTGGATGAGGTCTTAAGAACCTGAAAGGAACACCGAGTCGACCATTTCTTAGACGGGTGTTACGCCCTCTGGACCCAAACTAGGGACCCAACCCTTCTAGGGGACCTCTTCCCTTTCCGATGGGTGAGGTCATAAGACCGGACCTCTTAAGGTACCTGACATATCAGGTACCCCAGTGTTTCTCAACCTGTACTGACTCACTGAAAGTGAAAGAACCCGTCGAGAAATTGAGAATCAACACAGAAGATTTCTATATGACAAACAAACTAAGTAAATAAGAACAAATTAATACGACCACATAACACTCCAATTTTCGTTATGAAGGTAAAGAATACCCCTTCTTACCTGAAGTGTAGGTCTTATCTTGTGACGTGACTTAAGTTTCTGGATATGAAGAACCAGGTTAAACGATAGTACTGAAGGTGGAACTAGAACCTTTATGGTGAAGTCGTAAGATTAAAATGATATGAGTTTCACTTCGTAAACTCAAGTCACCAGAGACTTCGGAGAAAATTGAAATTTTCTTATACGTAAATAAATCGAGAATTATAATTTTAATATGTATAACAAAAGAGAATTAAGTGTATGAAAATAAATTACATACAGAACTTTTCAAAAAGACTTACGAAAATTATTTCGTTTACTTGTTAAGGAAAGTATAAAAAAAGTTCCAACAAAATACATTAAGACAATTTCATTAAGTATCTCTTAATAAAAATTTTTAGTCTCATCTAATGAGACACAGTATGTAACTAAATACTTATTCAATGACCATTGTTTTATAAACAAATTAGTAAATATAAAAAACCGTAAATGTGAAACGGGACGAAAATCATAATTAAATTTTGTAATCATATATTGACCAGGATAAACCTTCGATTCAAAAACTATTTTTTACCAGGTACTAATTATTACTGATAATTCTTCTTTCCCCTTCGTATTCTTTGTGATGTTTACAAGTACAAACAACCAATTTTGTTATAACTAAAGTATCGTTAGTTTTACATTTGTCTTAACAATCGTTTCGACTCTTATGGAGGATATAACAAGTTAGTGATCTGGATATAGTTAAGTCTGTTAATTGTGAATTATATTTTGGACGAAAAATTTCATTCTCATGGTAAATCTAAGATATCATATAATCATAAAATCAAAAAGACTGAATTATACGAACATAATTTCATCTATGGTAAAAATTTACTTCGTTGGTCATTACTTTAAAGTTTACAAAATTAAGGAGGAAAAGGACTTAACAATCGATTAAGGAGGATATTTTATCACATTAAAAAGTATCAAAACTTTTCTTTTGAAATAAAATATAAGAAAAACTATATGAAACATTCTGTATTGAAATTCATAAAAATCGTCTTGCAACGTGATATCTAATCGCATTATAAATTTCCTTATTTCAAAGTAGTGATGACCTGTCGGTTTACATGATACACAAGGAACTATTATTGAAGTATTTTTATTATAAGTTATTTTAACAAACTAGAGATTATATATGATCAACAACACTATCCGTCATACATTATCCGTCTTATATTTAATATTATTATAATTAATAAAGGACGATAGGTAAACTTGTGGGTGTTCTTGATGGGTCCTATTAAATATTCACACACACACACACACACACACACACACACACACAAAATGGGTAAGGAACGTCGGAAAACTCCAGGTTTATTAATTAATTCTTAGTCACTCCATTTATTGGACCAGTAGAATCGACCAATTAATCTCCTCCCAAATGAAACTTCTCTTATTTCGGAAAGTCAACGTTTTCTGGAGGATTTCGGGATCTATCAGTTCATTAAAAATTGTAAACAACAGACGAAAGAGTAAGACATATTTTTAAATGAGAACCCCGATTAAAACACGGACATTAAAACATAAGAAAAAGAAATCGTTCCCAAGGGTTTAACATGTTCGAAGTATAGGGTGTTTTGGACCTAGACAAGGACGTCGATATTCACAGACTTCACCCAACGAACAGAAATTCTGAGAACTCTGACGAAAAAATTTAACCTGGGGTAATAGGTTAAATGACCTGGAATGGGGAGATCATTTCATTTTAAGGGAAATGTGTCCCTCAAAATAGACGTTTGTCAATCTCTAATGTTTTCCTCCACTCCAGAGGTTTGGGGATGTAGGGTTATAAAACTCCTCCCCCTAACATTACCGTGTAATGTCTTTCAAAACAACTTTTCTCTACTCTTGTCGAAAATTTACACCCTATACACATCGACTGGTTCTTTCCAAGTTAACTCCTGTGTTATCTTTGGGTTGAGTGTAAACGGAATAAAAGGAGACTCCAAAATCCAGAGTTGGAATCGTGAATGACCAAGAGCAGTATGGTATAAATAACTTAAATATACGGACGTTTCGACAAGATCGACCGTCCCAGACTTTTAATAACCATTAATTGTAATTACCCGTCCTTGTTAAAGTCACCTTTAACCGTAGTATCGTATTATTGATCAAGTCTCCCAACCGGGAAGGTGATAAGTGTAAAGGAGGAATCTTTATTCGAAACAACGTAGTAGAATATATACGTCTCTGTTGACCCCTAAAAAGGAAGGAAAATAAACTTTAGATTTGCACGAATACGTAGTTCCTCGTCAGTTCATTTGAGACGAACTGTAGTGTCTGTTTCGGAAACTACGATGAAATGGACACCTAGTCATAACTACCGAGGACTTAACACTTTAACACGATGTTCATTATCTGGGCAGTTAAACTACGGATTCAGTGGGAAAAGGAAAAGAAACTAAACGTAGGTAGAATAATCTTTCACTGTGAGAATAACTAAGATAAGTTGGGAACTCTCTCCTCTATTCTTTTTGCTTTTACACTGTCTCTATTCTCCGGCAGTTCCACTAGGTACCCATCTCAGATTTCCCTTCTTAACAAGGACTCCTTTTAACCCTAGAATCATTTACGATAATTCCCATGTTATAAATCTTCAATCTTTTTCGGGAAATTTCCAATGGTAGTACATGATTTCTCAGTCAAGACGAGAAGATAGGAACCAACATTAAATTCATGTAGTCTTTCACACATAGAGAAAATACAAAGATGTACGTTTCTACAAATTTTCCATGTAACTATCGGTATACGTTGGTCCGTAGTCCAAGTCACCGATAAACGATGAGTAACGACTCATTGGTTTACAGTTTTATACAGAGACTTTGAATCTGTTTATATTAAAGACTAGAGATCCAAATATGAAGAGTCATTATTATTACGATTCACTAGTTAAATTATGAGTATCGTAGGGTCACTCAACATAGAAGAATGACAGGAGACATATTTTTACTCCTTTGTCTACGACTGTCTAATTCATTATGTTTTCTTTATATTCTGTTCGTAGATGTGTTTGTGTTTAATTTGACTTTGGTACACATGATAATCGTGAGTCAAGAAGACTAACAGTGTCTAACATAAACCAATATTTATCCCTATTATATACGAAACTCCATGAAGTTTGATGATGCTGAGGTTTTGAGATAACAGAATCGATTAAAGAAATGGAATTTAATCTTTTTTTAAACTCAGAGAAGAGTTTAAAAGAATAGTAAACTTAAGAGAACTTAAGTTACAATTAATAAATAAAAATAAGTATATAAAAACAATATATATATATAGAATTACAGTCAACACTATGTAAAACACAAAAAGATCCTTAAGTCAAGTCAAGTCAGCGAATCATCACAGGTTGAGAAACTCTGGGGTACTTGGTGTCGTGCGGTTCAGAGGGACAGGTAGTGGTTGAGGGCCTTGGATGGGTTTGAGTACAGGTAGTTCAGCCACTATGGTAGGTTGGTAGAGTAAGAGACAGCGGGGGAAGAGGAGGACAGAAGTTAGAAAGGGTCGTAGTCTCAGAAGTTTTCTCAGTCGAGAAGAGTAGTCCACGGGTTTCATAACCTCAGAGTCGAAGTTGTAGTCAGGAAGGTTACTTATGGGTCCTGACTAGAGGAAATCCTACCTGATAAACCTAGAGGAACTTCAGGTTCCCTGAGAGTTCTCAGAAGAGGTTGTGGTGTCAAGTTTTCGTCGTTAAGAAGTCACGAGTCGAAAGAAATATCAGGTTGAGAGTGTAGGTATGTACTAATGACCTTTTTGGTATCCAAAATGATCTATCTGGAAACGATGAAATAAGAAAAGACTAAAGATGTCTAATCATGAATCTAGTATGAAAGATGTCAACAAAAGAAATTCATGAAAATTAAATTTGTAAATTTTAATATTTTTAAAGAGATTCTTAATCAAATCGAAATAGAGTGTTTAAAACTGTAGTGTAAAAATAAGAGTAGACGGTACTTTATCAAAAATTATATACAACACTAAGGAATAAACTAAGTATAAATTTACGTATAGCGATTAAAAGTTCGTGAGTTCCTTTAAGAGAAGCAGAAAAACAATGACTAAATATCGAATTAAGGTGACACCAGTCTCTTATATGTGATAAACTATAATTAGGAAACTTTAAACAACTCTAAACGAAACTTTAGACGTACACCAGTTAGAATCGAGAGTAAAACACATATAAGTTTTCTTACATAAATAACATGTCGAGACCTACGTTCCAATACATATATATATTTAATACAACACAAAAGAATTAGTACAACAAGTTTATACTTAACGATCACCACAACAGATATTAAGAAGATGATAGTCAATTTATTCTCTACAAACAATTACAGAACTGTAAACAGACAAAGAGGATTAAAATAGTTAAAATCGAAATATAAAAAACTCGGACCTATAATGAATCCATGTACCTTTATAAAATAATAAGACCATCTAGTCATAGAATAATAACAATTGATAGAAACACAGAAAAGAATTTTGTGAAAGAGACCGTAATTATATAGACAAGGTCGAAAGAAAAACAATCACAAATGTGACCGAAGTAGAAAACTGATATTGAGTTAGAGGAATATAGAATCCATAATGAGAATTTTCGTTCTCAACCTGAAGTCAAAATATATGTCAGGCTGGTGGAAACAAAAAACGACTCTTATAAATAAATTAAATGTATATGATAGAATAACAAAAAGGTAAAAAGTTAAAGAAGACGTATATAAAAAGAGAGGAAATAAAGTCATTAATAAAAATGATAGCGATAAAGAAAAGACTGTCGAGTAATTCATATACAACAAACCTATAAGAAAGTCACCGAATTGAAATATAAGTAATTTTGAGTTGAGATTTAATCATCAAGATAGATTAGGGTCTTTTAAATTACTGGAATTTTGAGAAACGGAGACAAATGGGGTACAAGATAACATTTGTGAATGGACCTAGATCGAAAAGTCAGAAATAATGAAGGACTTCCTAAAGAAGAACCTACAAAAAAAGAGGACAATTGAACAAACTTAAAATTTCTAAAAAAGTACAGGGTATACAAGAATGAAAAAAAAAGCTAGAAACGTAGTGAAATCTGTAAAATTAACTTATAGAAGATAGAGTAGTTAGGAGAACGACGATTTAGACAATTCAAAATTAACGACGACGACGATTTAGTGAAGTCAACACGGACTGAGATACGCTGGGGTATCTACCGTCGGGTGGTCCGCTGGGACAGGGACCCTAAGAGGTCCGTTCTTGTGACCTCACCCAACGGTAAAGGAAGAGGTTACGTACTTTCACTTTTCCGTTTCACTTCAGCGAGCCAACACAGGGTAAGAAGCGCTAGGGTACCTGACGTCGGATGGTCCGAGAAGGTAGGTACCCTAAAAGGTCAGTTCTCATGACCTCACCCCACGGTAACGGAAGAGGTAAAATTAATCTAACAATATAAAAAGTGAAGATGTAAAACATAAACTAACAAAATTTTTATCTAAAGACGAGAGACGTCTATAACAAGTAGTACAAAAGGTGTAAGACTTTTTGTAAGTAGCATCAATTTGTACTTCCGAACTATTGGAACTATTATGTCTAGAGGATATAAAACTATAGGTTTCTTTAAAAACCGACTTGGGGACGGTAACGTTTAGAAATTTAAACACACACCCCCCCCCCCGCCCCCCCTACCACTGAGACATATAAACTACGTCAGAAGGTCTATCCTAGAAACACACAGAGACCACAATCCGATACTTTTATAGTGGAATTAGATCGGACTTTAAGTCGACCAATCTTCGACTTAAAGTCGGAAGAATTCTCGAATAAAAAGGGGAAATAGGTGTTCATATGGGAAATCTTTAATATTGACTGTCGACTCCAAAACAACAAAGAAAAAAGAAGGACCAGTCAGGACCTATATCATAAAAGAAGGGTCCAGGTATTTTGATGATTTTCAAGATTAGACGAAGTGGAAACCCGGTATCAAATTCTTTACCTTTGACGGAGTTCGACTCTGTTTAGAGGTTGATGGATAAGACGCGAAGTAAAAACAGACCCTATAATCAGGAAATTCGAGAACGACGTAAGTATAAAAAGACTACTGTAGTTTGTCTAAACAAAAAATTTAATCGAAAAAATTAACAAGAGTAACCTTTCTAACCAGTCTGTCTTCGTTTATACATTCCCAGTCACTGTCTTCTACATAAAGAAACAAAGTTGTTAAACGTGTATAAAAAGAGTTAAGACAAATATTGCCAAAAGAATAAAAATATGACTTGAGACTCTAAATCGAAGAAAACAGTTCTCAAGTTACAATGAATAATAAATAAAAAGAAGTATACAAAAATAATACGTGATAATTACATTTTACGGGGAAGTAATATAAAATAAACGTATATAAACGAAGACTTATAATATGATACAAGCCGACTTGATAAGAAGTCAAGAGTGAACAGACAGTAAATAAACAAAAATGTAGTACAACACTGTTATATTTTCGTCTGTTCAGGGTCATCGTAACGAACATAAGTACACATAAAATGTGTCTCAACTAATAAATGTTGTTATACTTCAAACCTTAGTAAAAGAGAAAGTTTTAACAAAGCAATCACAAAAATAAACTGTATACAATTGGACTTATAGGACAATCGGAAACGAGATGAACATTTACGTACTATCAAAGACACACGAAACATATTCGACTAGAAGACTCATCTACGTCACGACGTACTCCCGTCCTTCACGTAATGAACCTTCGTAGTACCATATAGGTCTAGACCGTGCGTTGAATCGTCTACCAACGATGAGTAATAGAGAAGTAACTTTCGTACTCACTTAAATACTTAATAAGAACCTTTTTTTGGACTGAAAAAAGGTATAATTAAGAAGTGGGGATCCTCGTGTACGGAGAGACGGAACTGATTATATTTCAAGAGAAAATATTTAACCATATTTTATTAATCACTAGACATGGAAGGTTTAGAATTATATGTATGTTTAATAGATTCGTAGAGGATTTTTACATCTAAGACTCATTCATCCAAAACCAAACCCAAACGGGTAAGACTTAAATCTACCCATTTGTCACCTTTGTTACCGACTAAAATAAAAACCCGCGAGGTTTTAGTGACGTCTACCACTGACGTCGGTACTTTAATTTTCTACGAATGAGGAACCTTCCTTTCAATACTGGTTGGATCTGTCGTATAAGTTTTCGTCTCTGTAATGAAACAGTTGTTTCCAGGCACATCAGTTCCGATACCAAAAACGTCACCAGTACATACCTACACTCTCAACCTGATATTTCTTTCGACTCACGACTTCTTAACAAGGAAAACTTGATACCACAACCTCTTCTGAGAACTCTCAGGGAACCTGATGTTCCTCTAGGTTGGTCAGGTAGGATTTCCTCTATTCAGGACCCCACAAGTAACCTTCCTGACTACAACTTCGACTTTGAGGTTATGAACTCGATGGAGTACGCTTCTCAACTAAGTAACCTTTTCTGGGACTTCGATCCTTTCTAACTCCCGTCCTCCTCTTCCCCTGTTGTCTCCTACTCTACCAACCTACCGTAGTGGCTGAGTTACCTGTACCCAAACCCACCTGAGACCCTCAACCACTACCTTTCCCTCCGGACCGCACGTCCCCAGTGTCTCAGCCTGTACTAACTCACTGACTTGATTTGGGTCCGTAATGACTATAAGGGCATAGGATCCAGTGTATGAGATTCATCTTTCCCAGATTTGAGAATTTATACTGAATACACTTTTAAACATAAAATTGACTTAATTCCACAACACGAGTAATCCTATTCAAAGAGGAGTGATTTCATATTTATCATTATTTAGAAAGATTAATCCGTCGACTTTAAAATAAGTAATCATGCATAAGTAATATGTTCATAAGTATATCATCGTTAATTACACTATACGTAATAGACTTCGTAGCCCCTATTTTTTTATTTTTTCTCTTGTCAATCTTTACAAGGCTCATCTGAAAATCTTAAGGTCCACACTGACATCCAACGAAGTCACAGAAATTCATGTAATATTCGGGGAGATTACATTACCTACATACGTCTAACACTGATATCGGTACTTTAATTTTCTGTGAATGAGGAACCTTCTTTTCAATACTGGTCGGATCTCTCGTATAAGTTTTCATCTCTGCCATAAAACGGTTGATTCTAGGCAGATCAGTTCCGATACCAAAAAGGACACCAGTACATACCTACACTCTCAACCTGACACTTCTTCCGACTCACGGCTTCTTAACTACGAAAACTTGACACCACAACCTCTTCTGAGAACTCTTAGGGAACCTGATGTTCCTCTAGGTTGGTCAGGTAAGACTTCCTCTAGCCAGGACCCACAAGAAACCTTCCTTACTACGACTTCGACTTTGAGGTTATGAAACCGGTGGAGTACCCTTCTCAACTGAGTAACCTTTTCTGAGACTACGACCCTCCCTAACCCCCGTCAACCTCTTCCCCTGCTGGCTCCTACTCTGCCGACCTACCGTAGTGCCTGAGCTACCTGCACTCAGACTCACTTGAGGCCCTTAACCACTACCTCTCCCTCCGGACCGCACGACGCTAAGTACTCCAGTGTTTCTCATCCTGTGTTGACTCACTGACTTGACTTGACTTACATTACCTATCGATGACATTATTCACCCTAGATTTAATGAGTATAGGTCAGTAAATGTGTCATTCCCTTAGTTGTTGTTTACTGGTCTTCTTTTCAGTTTCACAATCAGTGACTCAGTACAACTTGAGAAACGGCCGGTATACCTGACATCGGACGGTCCGAGGGGACGGGTACCTTAAGAGGTCCTTTCTTAGACCTCACCCATCGGTAAGGGAAGAGGTCCCCTAGCAGGGTTGAGTCCCTAACTTGAGTCCAGAGAGTGTAACGTCCGTCTAAGATATGACAGACTCGGTGGTCCCTTTGGTTTGGTCTTCTCGATCTCCATTTACTTTCTGTGCAAAAGACAACAATAACAAAAAGTTAAACTCATTTAAGTTTTGGGGTTTATACAGTTTATAAAAAGGAAACCTTATGAAAGTTTTTCACGTCAACTTCAGGATTCTTTATATGGAAAAGAACTAGTTTAAGGGTAAAAAAAAAGGGGTGAGTAGGAGAATCCGTCGATCGTAAGATACCTTGAGACGGTTCTTAGAATTTTATAAAAGGTCGCGTAGAATGTACGCAAGTAAAAGAAAAGTTTTGTTCGTTTTTAATAGTACAAAAAGTTCTCGATGGTTCTTCAGTCTCTATTTCCTTAAGGAAGTGGCCATATTAAGGAATACAGTACCTTTGACGTTCTATAGTTTATTGTTAAGTTAAAAATACCGTATTTTAAGACTTTTGACGAATGCATGTCAATTTTTTTAAGTCGGTAACCGTTTACTCAAATTTTTTGGAGATGTTCTACCTATAAAGAACACTCTTGACACTGAGAGTTTAGATTCCCCATCACAAACAGTGTAACTCTTTAGTCTTACGAACCCCTTCTGTCGTTAATACTTTTACATTGTCTAGGAGTCTCTCTGAAGACTGTAACTTCTTTTACGGTAACTTTATTACTCAGTTGATAATTGTGGTAGTCCCACTTTCGTTCGGATACACTTCTTTTATTAAACTTAAGGTAGTGAAGAACAGGAATAAAAGTGTTCGTATAATCGTTCACTGTTTATTCTGATTTTATTTTATGTGTACTATGTGTACGTAGAAAGACTACCGTCAGAGTCCCCTTTTTTTATCTTTTCTTCCGTCTTCCAATTATTACCAGTTCAAATGACTCATTTTAGAGTAAAAGTTGTTAGGACCCACCGAGAAAGAATTTTTCTTTATCAGTACGAAATGTTAAATTGACAGATTACAAGAACTCCGAACTCAGTCGAAAATCCGTGTTTAAAAGAATTCGATACAAATAAAATGAGTGGATAATCCGGACGTTAATTACTTAAAAACTACAACTTTACTGTCTGACGTCCAGGGGACAACTACGGCCGTCCCACCGATAGGGTAGATCACGAACTGAAAGTAATGACAGTGAAAGACTCCCATTCTATTGGAACTGGAGGTATCAGTCCCATCAGATAAAAGATCGGAGAACTATTAAGTGTGTCCTACAGTTTGATAAATAAAATTAAGTCTTAGAAAAGGAAACTCCTAAAGATCTTTGTCGGTAGGAGACGATCGAGAATGTCGAGTGGTTCGTATATAAATCCTCCTTTGGGTCAATACAGAATTCAGTTACACACGACTTTTTTTGAAAGCATAGTTAAAAATAACGGTAAGAACGTAATATCACCCTTGATGTTTTACTCACCCGAAGGATCCACCCTTTTTTTTTTTTTAAGTGGATGGTTACGTCCTCTGCGTTCAAACTAGGGACCTAGCCCTTCTAGGAATCCCCTCCTTTACCGTTGGGTAAAGTTATAAAGAAAGGGCCTTGTAAGGTACCTGTCTCCTCGGACCGTCCGACTTGAGGTATCTCAGCGTCTCAGTTTGTGCTGACTCGTGTGAGTGTTTTCATTGTACTGTTTCGAGGACAGGAACTCATCAAATTTTAGAATAACCTCTTCATCAACATGTATCCGTTTTACGAAACATTCATTTTATCCTGTCTTACATTGTTATCCAGTCCTGTACACTCTGTCTATTACATTCTTTAAGTACGTTAATTTCGTATAAAAACTTTCCTTCAACTCTAAGTAATTATGGAAATCATTTCAAAACATTCGATATAATTCGATCCTATGTGAATACCTTTTCAACGGGCACTGAGGGGTTGGACCGGGGTTCGAGGGGAAGGAAAAGTCTGGATACAGGGTACACGAATAAATAAATATGTCAGAAGTAAAGGACCAAAACAAGTACGACAGGGGATAAGGACCGTGAGAGAAGAGGGTGTGATCATAGACAGGTTGGAATCCAGGACACTAACGGTAAAGATAGAGAGGTTGACTTTATAGTGACAAAGGCAGTTTGAAGCACAAGGGGTTATCCTCATCTTATAGGAAGAAATCCGGGGGCCACTTGAGTAAAAGGAGAGCTAACATTATTATTTTAAGTGAGATGATAAATTTTCTTAAGTCACAATTGAATACTATATACTGTTCCTTGACACTAAATTTCGGACAGTAATTCCGATAAAACGATTGCACACAGAGGTGTTGGGGTGAGAAACTTTATTATGGTCGTCTAATGTATTTAAATAACGTACCACCAAAATTGTTAACACAGTATAACTTGAAGTCTTAAACAATGTTTTTCAGCTATCAACTGAGAAAAAAGAGGTAGTATAAAATTTTTCTTCTATTATTACAAGTAAATACAAAAAGATGTAATTTTTGATAAAAGTTAAAAGGTTATTACTGAAAGGTTATTACACTTTCTTTTAAGGACTTATAGGTAGTTATACACTTAATTATTTGTTTTACACTAAGTGTTACCTGAACAGATTTTATAAATTTGAGTATCTTCGTCTGACATTTTTACGACCAAAGGTCTCCGACCCTCCCCCCTTTTATAATTAGGTTCCCGTACAAAATTTTTCAAGATTTACATTCTAGTCTTTGATATTTTGAGGATCTCCTCTTGTATCCGTTTTGTGAGAGTCTGTATTTAGTGTCGTCCTAGGAGATACTAGGTGGAGGGTCTTAAGACCTTTATTTTCGTTTTTATTTGTTTACCCTAGATTAATTTTAATTTTCGAAGACGTGTTGTTTCCTTTTATATTCGTTCCACTTTTCTGTCGGAAGACTTACCCTCTTTTATTATCGTTTACTTCGTTGACTGTTTGTTGATTAGAGTTTTTATATGTTCGTTGAATACGTCGAGTTAAGGTCTTTTTATTTGCTGGGTTAGTTTTTTACCCGGTTTCTTGATTTATCTGTAAAGAGGTTTCTTCTGTATGCCTACCGATTGTTTGTGTACTTTTCTACGAGTTGTAGTGAGTAATAATCTCTTTACGTTTAGTTTTGGTGTTACTCCATGGTGAAGTGTGGTCAGTCTTACCGACGCTAGGTTTTTAGACGTTCGTTATTTACGACCTCTCCCACACCTCTTTTCCCTTGGGAGGATGTGACAACCACCCTTACGTTTGATCATGTCGGTGATACCTCTTGTCACACCTCTAAGGAATTTTTTAACGTTTATCTTGATGGAATACTGGGTCGTTAGGGTGAAGACCCGTATGTGTGGCTCCTTTGGTCTTAACTTTCTCTGTGTACATGGGGTTACAAGTAGCGTCGTGACAAATGTTATCGGTCCTGTACCTTTGTTGGATCTACAGGTAGTCGTCTACTTACCTATTCTTTCGACACCATGTATATGTGTTACCTCATAATAAGTCGGCAATTTTTCTTAAGTAAACTTAGTCAAGACTACTCTACCCACTTTGACCTCGGTTAATATGTCTCACTTCATTCGGTCTTTCTTTTTGTGGTTATGTCATATGATTGTGTATATATACCTTAAATCCTTCTACCGTTACTGCTGGGACATACGTTCTGTCCTTTTTTCTGTGTCTACACATATTGCCTGAAAACCTGAGTCTCCCTCTCCCTCTCCCACCCTACTAAACCCTCTTACCCTTAAGATTGTACATATGCCAGTACATTCTTAACTTAGCGGTCAGGTACAGACTGCATCCCACGTCGAACGAACCCCGACCACGTACCCCTACTGGGTCTCTCTACAACACCCCTCCCTCCACCCTCCCCCCAAGTACAAGCCCTTGCGTACATTCTTAATTTCTAAAATTTTAAATTTTTTATTTTTTTTAAATTTTTTTTTATTTCTTTTTTTTTTCAAGATTACTAGAGGATATGTTGTAATATGGATATCAGTTATTGCATGCGAATTTTGAAACTCACATATAGAGTACTATTCACGGGGATGGTGTCTTTTGGCTTTAAATTTTTTAATTTCTAATTTGGGACGATTCCTCCTTGTGTCAGATTCATTAGACTTTCGTTCAAAGGAGATAGGACGACCACACAGGATAAATCGGACCTCTGGTAGACACTAGACACTCGGGGACACTGGAAACATGAGATCGTTTATTACTCGTAAGTCATATCTTACGAGTCTTGTAAAAATCGTGACCTTAACGAAGGATATTACTCTTAAAGTAAATACTCACATTAAAGATAAATTTATTTGGAATAAAAAAGGTGGTTTTCTTATGATTTAACTACGTCTATCTACACACTTCACAAACGGACCATTAATCAGAAATAAAGAAACATCGTAATATACATGTGGTATAGTTTCGTACGTCTGTATATAATACTTGTGATTGGAAGTTTACATTTGATTTTCCAATGGTCAAGACCCATTACGTCCCCTTAATGTCGGAAGACTCCCATTGGAGAGTACGTATTGACGTACGTACCGTGGAGTTCTTGGACCTAGTCTCAACGACTAGTTCCTTAGACCTTCTCGAGTCTCCATTTTGCATGGAGATCAAGGAACTCAGTCGGAGACCCATTCAGAAGTGACTTATTTATCCACAAGTCCCTGTCCTCAAAGTTACACGTAGACAGAATTACCCCGACTCAATCGGTTCGTTAATGGTTTCCTTATCGGTATCACTCATTTAAGTAATGTATCGTACCATATTTGACTTTTTCAGATTTACAACTGTCTGGCACACACTCTACTCAATCGTCTCAATTCTCCGAACCATTTCTGAGTAGTACAACTTTACCTATACTCCAATAATAAAAAGTAGAGTTAATCTTATTTTCTATACACCTACAACAGTCTATAAAATAAACAGATCAGACAAAACAAAAGAAATGATCAAAGGTCTAACGAGATAGCATAATACCGTGTTAGATTGTTACGGTGGTTTTTCGATGTTCGGATCACTGGTCTGGTCTACAGAATAATCCTTATTCCTCCCCTTTCGTTCGTCTAATCATAAATCAAACCTCAGAATCTTATAAACCTTTCAGTAGTCCCTCTCAAATCGAATCTTAAGAATCTAATAAAATATCTTTATAACCCTTCTTTAGAGATTATTCATTTCGAGAGATGGTCGTCTTACCCACCGTAACGATTTGCTACTCGAGAACAGTGGTCTTCATAAGGTGGACTCCGATTTTCTTGGTTTTTTTCTAATATAATGTCCTAGAGGTACCTAGGAAGGTTCGGTGTCTAAGGTTCTATTACTATGAAAAACAAACATTTAATTACTTAATAAAGACTTCGGACTTCAGTGAAACTATTAAATGATTTATCTCAAATTCTTTATCTCAGGGTGACACTCGACAAGTAGACTCTACGTCAGAGGGTACCATCTCACACTCTCATCTTTCAGTCCCTTACACTCGACCCTTCAGTCCTGTGGACCCAAGACTGGGTCCGAACCTACTATCGACACATTCGATGTGAATTGATGACTACCAAACTTCTAGGGACCAATGTTTTACGACGCGACAAATAGTGGCGCCACAGGAGTCAAACTTTAAAATGCTAAAGGTACTTACGCGTCGACAGTCGAGAGCATAAGGAGTAGATTGGTAGACGGAATCAACTAAGTGATAGTAGGAGAACCTTGGTTAATTAGTCCCTTCGGTACACTTTAATACGGGACTCAATTAAAGTTAACTATGTATATAAAAATTTACGTAGGAATGACACTAAAAATTAGTTCGTTTTCTTCATAGTGTAGATGTACACAGAAGTTCTTCTGATTACTACACAGAATTTCATATCTAACCGGACTATTGTGACCATAATTACATTATCTAAAAATTTAATATCAATAAATTATGAATTCCTTAAACAGTCGGTACCTTTAAATTATTAGTTTCTCTTTACATATGGGTTTGTGTTTTTACATGTATCTTTGTTTTTTAGTCTTTTACCTACAAATAAAGACTGAGGGATTAAGACTTATTCTAGAATTACAAAATCCCATTTTAATTGTGAAGGATTTCTACATTACAAGTGTCAATAATTTTTTGTTAATTACCTTGATATACGTAGAAGTTGTGACGGAATAACCAGTATAAAGAAACTTCTATTTTGACTTATAGACTAAAAAAATCCTTTACTGTACTTAACACACACACACACTTAGCCTCGGACGGTCCGAGGAGAAAGGAACCTTAAGAGGTCCGTTCTTATGACCTCACCTAACGGTGAAGGAAGAGGTCCCCTAGAAGGGCGGGGTCCCAAACTGGGACCGAGAGGACGTAACGTCTGCCTACGAAATGACAGACTCGATAATCTATTAATCTTTATGAGTTGTGACTAGTTTAGGACAATACCGAGACGAAATATCGAATTAAACCCCGACAGAATGTACATGACATAAAATGTTTTACTTTAATAATACACTTTCTATGACTAGTTGAGATTAAAAACTCTTTAAACACGTACAAATACCTATTACAAAATAACAGTCTCAACCCTTCTAGGAAGATTTTTTAGTTCTATAAGAAGTAAAGAAAAAACCTTTTGAATTCGAAAATGTAAGTTTAGAAATTAATGTATGACTAATAAAAAGTAACGTAGAATATTAAAACCTGAGCACGAATTGAACTATTTAAGTGAACTGAAATAGGTAATACCTTTATTATTATCTTCCAGAGGATCTGTAAAGGTTCAGTGACTATAACGTTTAATGACGGGATTTGATATTTGAGTTCAAGTAACAAATATATCCCAAACCTTTCTAATTGAACCGAAGTCTCCTTTATAAGACTATCGTTTTTAAACTACAAAGTCCATGAACTTAACGAATGAAAAGAATTAATGTTGTAAATCACGTTACCGTTAATACACCTTTAATACTTTTATATGTCGTTACGTATACCTGTAACTAATTTTCCATTGGTACTTCCTTTCGAAGTTCAGAGAAAATTTTTCAGTATGAAGGGTCAAAGGATTTACATATTGTAAAATTCATTCTTCTATTTTTGACTTAAATAACAATAGGAATTATTAACGAACATTAATCAGGACGGGGTCACTCGTTCTCTTTCTTTAATTATGAATAACACACACTCGGAATAATTAACGATATAATATAACTTCCCTTTTAGATGAAACCAGAACAAAAGGATCTCACCAAATAATATACGTCTTCTTATCATTTGACATTTCATTTGGATTTTATATGAAATGTTCTTTCATTGTCTGTACGGTAGATTCCCCAGCGTGTCTCAGCCTGTGTTGACTGCGCTGAATCGTCGTCGTCGTCGTCGTTGTCTGTACATATATAAACAATTAGTTTCATCCCCGTTTTGTATAGGATTTATTAGTTTCTTATTTTACAAAGATCTACTTATTACTTTTGTCGAGACTACGGTTTTCCAATAATGAAGGTAAGTAAAACTAGAAATGTAAAACACTTCTAGTATAGGTATTAGAGTGTACTTACCGATTTTGACATAACATTAATAACATACATCAATTATCACATTGTAGTAGTCTTCTTACACTTTATATAAGATTACTATCGATACATAAATTATACGATCCGTGATCTGGATTCTATTATTACCACCGCAAACACTCGATGACAGAAAAAAGCCACAAATTATTTTGTTCCTTTTCAGTTTTTTTTTTTTTTTTGTTCCTTTTCAGATAAGTTAGATTTTAATGGAGAAGGGAAAAACGAACTGCCAAAGTTTATTTAACGGAGATCCGGGTTCCTTAAATTCTTAAGGGGTCACGAAACTTGACCTGTCATTGAAGGATCTTGGAACTGTGATACGACGATATAGGTCTTCACAGAACTTCAAAGTATTCTAATATCTAATTTATATTTTTCACACCCGACTTCAAACGACATTGTAAAATAAAAAAACTCCGTTTTACATGTATTATATTTTAAACGGTAAAACGGTAAAAGTTAACTTGTCAAGTCACTGGGATTCATATAAGTATAACAATACGTTAATAATGGTCACTGGTAGGGGTGTAAAAGGAATAGGGTTTCTCTTACGTGCGTAGAGACGTGCGTAGTTTGTTATTAAGGGGTAAGCGAGGAGGGAAATCAGAGACCATTGTATTGAACCGATGGGGTCACGGAGTATATTCACTTCCGTATGTTGTAAACAGAAAACACAGACTGGATGGAGTGAATCGGATAAAAGTTCCGAGTATATAGAACATCGTGTATAGTGTTAAGGTAAGAAAAAATTTCTACTTATGATAAGGTAAGATAAATATACGGTATAAAAGAAATGAGAAGGTAAAGACTACAAAGGTGGTAAACATCACGAAAGAATTACTTACAGATGAAAGAGTGGATAGTGTCGTGGATCGTGTAACATCCGGGTGATTTGTGATTTATAAATAACTTACTTATTTGTACTATTTTCAAGTCCATAGAAGTCTGAAGTCGTTAAAACAGGACTTCCATATGACAAGAATCTGTCTACAAAAAGTAAACGGTAAAAATCTTCTTTTGTGTCGGTTTTTTTAGGGGTAGTCAACGATTCGTACTCTACGGTGAATATACGGTAGACTTTAGGGGTACCGAGGTGGAGGTGGAGATCAATGAGGACACTGAAGTTTACTACGTGTTGAAATTGATCTAAACACACTGAAGTCGAGGGATTGTAGACTCGTCGGACTAAAGGGTCTCGAAGAGACTCTTACGCACATCTTTGGGTGAACCGTGAGTGAGTACTTGTTGAACTGTGACCCTCTCTCAATGGTTAGTACCCCAGTAAGAACTGGTCAACCCTTTTCCCCGTTCTCTTATAAATAAAACACTATAGTTTTATAGTGGACGAAACACTATAGTAGACGATCCGACTGTATGTCATCGAATGATGACTCTCAATGATTCTGAGACTGATAGACTTTCTAACTCTACTTGAGATCTATCCTTCGCTTCGTAAAATACAATAGATTGTAGGAACCTCTTTAATCCTGGTGTAATTTGTAAGTTTTCTGTGACCTCTGTACCGAGTGTAGTATAAGGACAGATTAACCAGTCAACACAAAGATTTTTTTCCACCTTGAATTACCTAACATCTTCTACTGTCGTTCAACGAGATTTGATTTGGTGCAATCCGGGTAAACGTCTACCATACTCTATACACCATAAATTTGATGTTGTTTAGTTGTCCTAGAACCATCAGTCTATGACTAGATTTTTTCCACAAAAGGAGTTAAGAATAATCATTTTACTTAGTTTTCTAGAAACGAAAATGGACTCAGATATATTGTCTGTGTTAGTGAGGGAGTAGGACCTCTGTTGTAAATACGGAAATTCTTTTAGGGTGAGTCAAATCAAGTCAGCGAGTCAGTACAGGTTGAGAAACACTGTGGTCCGAAGGGACAGGTACTGGTTGAGGACCTGGAATGATTTTGAGTACAGGTAACTCAACCACTACGGTAGGTTGGTAGAGTAAGAGACAGTAGGGGAAGAGGAGGAAGGAAGTTAGAAAGGGTAGTAGTCCCAGAAAAGGTTACTCAGTCAAGAAACATAGTCTACCGGTTTCATAACCTTAAAGTCAAAGTCATAGTCAGGAAGGTTACTTATAAGTCCTGACTAAAGGAAATCCTATCTGACCAACCTAGAGGAACGACAGGTTCCCTGAGAGTTCTCAGAAGAGGTTGTGGTGTCAAGTTTTCGTCGTTAAGAAGTCACGAGTTGAAAGTAATATCAGGTTGAGAGTGTAGGTATATACTGACGACCTTTTTGGTATCGAAACTGATTTACCTGAAAACAACCGTTTTATTACAGAGACGAAAAATTATACGACAGATCAAACCAGTATCGAAAAGAAGGTTCCTCGTTCATAGAAAATTAAAGTACCGACGTCAGTGGTAGACGTCACTGAAACCTCGGGGGGTTTTATTTCAGAGAGTGACAAAGGTAATAAAGGGGTAAACAAAGGGTACTTCACTTATGGTGACATAAGTACTGTAACGATCAACCTAAACCACTGATCCTTCACTGTTAATCTATATAGGATTAATTTTTTTTTGTTTTTGTTTTTGTCCACCGTAGGAGTTTTGAGACTGACCCTTAGCATCTAATGGCTCAAGTATTCCACATAAAGATGAAATGTAATGACGTCCACTGTCATAACGAATTTGAGAGACAGTACTATATTCTTAGGGGAAAGCAGTTAGAGGTATTCTAAGAGTGAAGAAAAAAAAAAAAATTAGAAATGACCTCATATCAACGAAATATTGCAACAACCAAAGAGGACATCTCGTTTCATTTAGGTAATATGTATGTGCACATAGGTGAGAAGTATCTAAGAACAGGATAATATCCGGTAAGGTCTTATAACTCGTCTCATGTCTCAACCTGTGCTGACTTCACTGAATCGTCGTCGTCGTCGTCACACGTATACAGATTGGGTTAGAGGGTTAAATAGGGAAGGAGGTGAAAGAGGGAACCATTTGCATTCAAAAGATATAGACACTGAGATAAAACATTTATTCAAGTAAACTTGGTAAAAAAATCTAGGGTGTAAATTCACGATAGTATACTATAAAAAGAAAGGAGAAAGACTGGATGAAGTGAGTCGTACCGTCAGAGATTCAGGTAGTACAACAACGGAATCAAGTAAAAAAATATCAACTTATCATAAGGTAACGTATATAATGGTGTAGAAATGACAAGGAGACAACTACTTGTAAATCTAACGAAGGTCCAAGACCGATAATATTTCTCATGACGTTACTTGTAGTCAAGTCAAGTCAAGTCAACGAGTCAGTACAGGCTGAGAAACGCTGCGGTACTTTGCGTCGTACGGTCCGGAGGGACAGACAGTGGTTGAGGATCTCAACCATGAATATAGACAAATTTTAATATCAAAAGAGGTCCACATACGGACCATCACCTTAACGATCCAGTATACCCTAAAGACGAAATAACTGATACGGTTTCGGAAACTGACACACGTAGTGTTATTTGACACCTTTTAAGACTTTCTCTACCCTTATGGTCTGGTAGACTGGACGGAGAACTCTTTGGATATACGTCTAGTCCTTCGTTGTCAATCTTGACCTGTACCTTGTTGTCTGACTAAGGTTTGTCCTTTTCCTCATGCAGTTCCGACACATAACAGTGGGACGAATAAATTGAATATACGTCTCATGTAGTACTCTTTACGACCCGACCTTCTTTGTGTTCGACCTTAGTTCTAAAGGCACTCTTTAAAGTTATTGGAGTCTATACGTCTACTGTGGTGGGAATACCGTCTTTCACTTCTCCTTGATTTTTCGAAGAACTGCTTTCACTTTCTCCTCTCACTTTTTCAACCGAATTTCGAGTTGCAAGTCTTTTGCTTCTAGTACCGTAGACCAGGGTAGTGAAGTATCCTTTATCTACCCCTTTGTCACAGTCTGAAATAAAAACCCCCCGAGGGTTTAGTGACGTCTACCACTGACGTCGGTACTTTAAGTTTCTGTGAATGAGGAACCTTCCTTTCAATACTGGTTGGATCTATCGTATAAGTTTTCGACTCTGTAAGGAAACGGTTGTTTCCAGACAGATCACTTCCACTACCAAAAAGGTCACTAGTACATACCTACACTCTCGACCTGACACTTCTTTCGACTCACGACTTCTTAACTACGAAAACTTGACACCACAACCTCTTCTGAGAACTTTCAGGGAACCTGACGTGCCTCTAGGTTGGTCAGGTAGGATTTCTAGTCAGGACCCACAAGTAACCTTCCTGACTACGATTTCGACTTTGAGGTTATGAAACCGGTGGACTACGCTTCTCAACTGAGTAACCTTTTCTGAGACTACGACCCTCCCTAACCCCCGTCCTCCTCTTCCCCTACTGTCTCCTACTCTACCGACCTACCGTAGTGACTGAACTACCTGTACTCAAACTCACTTGAGGACCTCAACCAATACCTGTCCCTCCGGACCGTAAGACTCTAAGTACCCTAGTGTTTATCAGCCTGTGCTGATTCGCTGACTTGACTTGACTCGACTACCATCAAGATAAAAATCGAAAAATTCCTCCCAGGTGTGATAAGAGGTATCATTGTCTTGTTCAAATGTAAGTCAACATCCTCCCAAGGGAAAAGAGGTGTGAGAGAGGGCGTAAATAACAAACGCCTATAAAAACCACTACCGACAAGGATAACGACACTCTACGATAGAGTAATATCAAAACTAAACGTAATGAGATTATTAATCATACAACGTGTAAAGAGGTACACGTAGAACCGGTAGACATATAAGAAAATTCTAGAAGAGTGAAGAAAAAGAATGACCGTCGACGGTAATCCGAAGAAGGTTGTCGGAAAAAATTTTTCGTGGAAACCGAAAATGATTGTGAAAGGAGTAACGGGAAAATTGAGACCGGTGACGGACCAGGGTCGTAAGGTAAGGGTACAAAACCGAAAAACCAAAACCTCGTATGCTGAAAGTCCTGGTATCAGACACAATCTATAGATAATGATGTATTGATTAACGGAGTTTTAAATCGACTAATATTAGTTATTTTAATAGAATCAAAGGTACAAAGTTTAAAGTCAAAGTTTAAAGGTACTTTAGACCTTCGTCGAATCGACCCATCGAGACTGACTCAGAGAATACACCGACACCAGTTGTGACCGGTCCGGACGTTAAAAGATTTATAACTGACCACGACTTCTCTGACGAAGGTCCCTCTAGTACCCAGTTACCGGAAAGTTCCTCAGATCGGATTTCTTTAGTAGAGACTACGTACGTCTTAAATTTTCTAACAGTGTGTTTTTACTTTAGAAAGACACACTCTTTTTTCGTAAAGTGTTGAAATAATGTTTAAAAGGAGTATTACAACCAAGAATCGAATAATAAAGGTTATCACTATACTCTACTACCTTCAATTACTGTACCATGTATAATATAATACAAAATGTTTCCCTTCTTTAGTTCTAAGTTTCTCCAATTCATTAAAAGTATTCTCTCTAGTTTAACTATCCCGGACTTTTATCTAACGATATAAACCATTGACACTTTAGTCGAAAGGATCAGTGACTAAGTAGTAAGTAACAGAGTAGTCTAAATTTCTCGAACAAGATTAAAAACATGTGAATTAAACTATGAGAATATATTGAAGAATAATTTCAAATTAATGAATAACTTCTACTTTCGAGTCGAACTGAAGTGTCACTAGAAAGGAATAGGTGGTTTGACTAAACAGTAATCTCTTAATATAAAATTTAATGTTACTTTAATTTTGAGTTTAGTTTTTGCAATACTCGCGAGGATAAAAAAAGGAAATTTTCCCTTTAAATTAGTCAAAATCCAGTTATTTATAAGTTTTAAATTAACAAATACGAGTATTTACGTGTGTTTCCCCAGGAGAACTGTCTCACGTATGAATATTAATTCAGTTAATTATATTATATCTCACCGTGCTATACGGTCCGTAAACTTAATGGTTAGATACCCTAATAAAGTTCTGTCTGTAAATTCTAGTGTACAACCGAAGATAGGTGCCCTTTTTTTTAGGGAACTTTACTGGTTTAGTTATGTTTTATTCGTTTTAATAAAAAGTCACAACCTTTTTTCCTTTCTGTGATCTTAAGAAGTTTTCGAAACTCCAGAAAGTAACTGGTGTCATGTGTTTCCTAACCTAAATTCCCTTATTTCTGATAGACGTACAATTTTATCAGTTTCCTACCTGAGACTCCTTTATTCGTGTATTGTAAGGGGATCATCCTCGGGTCTAAATTTTTGTTATCGTCAGACATTTAATAGTCCTTTCACACATATAAGCATTTACCGACAGACCTCCTGTTTGACCATATAAACCTACCTGTGTAGACGTTATGACTACATAGTTTTCGAACTTTAAAACTTTTCGAAAACTGATTTAATGGACTGGTTATATTTTGTCACTCATCCTAGTCAGAAACATAAAGACACACACACATACACATACACACACACACGGACTCGGACGGGTGGTAGTTAACTTTACCTCACTGAAAATATCGTCTAACATTTCATTTTTATCGTCTAATATTTTGTTGAATATCGTACTGGAATTTAAATAAATTTATATAAAAATTAACGGATTATCTTACTATCGTTTTATGCTTGTGATCAATGGAAATCAAATACCCTCAATATTTCTTAAAAGACTATCAACCGTCAGTAAAGATCAATAAAAAAGGGATACATAAATGAGTTCATATTTGTTTATCTTAAAAAAAAATTAAGACACTGAACATATAAAGTTTTTATTTTATATCACGTCGTTAGTGCTCTGTCTTATGTCACATAATGTTTCGACACGTGAGGAACTAGAACTATTTGCTCCTGTGCGACAAGGTATTGGTTTAGGTCCTCCCTTTTACGTGGTAGAGTAGACTTCCTATGTTTGTATAAATCAGTTTGTTCTTTGACCGAGTAAACTCTCAAAATATCGTTTGTTCCTGTCTTTCATCAAACGTATTAAAAGAATACGAGGAAAATATCACAAATAGAAAATATTCTGAGAAACCTTGTCAACGATCGGTGGACAGTTATTACACCGGAAAATATCTGAGTTGGAAAATAACAAGAGTACGGGAACTGTATAATTTTTTTTTTTGTTGGAATCTTCCTTAGGCACAACTTATACCACCCGTTGTATGATTAAAATTTAAATTTTCTGACAGAAAACATCTGACTTTATTTCTCTCTCAAAACTTACCGTACTTCTCTTATCCGTACGATACTTTAGGAGAAATCGTCCTTATTTTTATTTAAGTAATAAAATATTTGTAAAAAACTTTCAATCAATTCTTAGTATAAATTTCGTGATCGGTCACCTTTTGATTCGGTGTATCTTAAGTAAATTTCAACATTGTTTAAAACGTATTAAAACGTAGTCAAGGTTCACTTTTATAAACCTAACACTTAGGTTGTTAATGTATTTATAAAACATATACATTTGTCAACAACTTTGAAGAAAAACGACCTTATTCTGTAGGTCACAAAAAAGAGTTAAATGTATTTTAGACAGTTCGATTTAAAAGATGTATATAAATAACTGAACGTAGGATTTTCGTGAAACGTACTATGACTTACTTGTGTCAGGATATTTAGACATACGTCCTTATGTAAAGGTAAGTATTTCCTTATAATAGGTTCGGGAATTCATTTTTCGATGGATGAAAAATAAAACATGTTAATCTAAGGATCAAGAGACTAATATTAGTACTTGTTCTCGTTATTTACTTCGTTCAAAGTTTGGTTACATTTAAGAAAGATGAGAACAATTTTTTATTTTTTGGTTTGTAGGACTATGTGTTTGTGTTGTAAAGGTTATGGTGGTAAAGGGTGAGAATCATTATATTCTACACCTCGATGTTAAATTATGAATACGTCTCTGTATACTTAATTTTTATAGTGTAAGAGTATAACATAAACCCTCTGTTGAAGTACAAGAGGACCTATCTTAAACTTACAGCACGAAAGTTTAACGTGAAGTTTTATAAACATCAAGAATTTTGTCCTATCGATTGACCCGACTGTCAAGAATCGACGGTTCTTGTTAAAATCTACACCAGGGGAAAGACAAGTTACACACTAATAAAATTATCATGTACCTCCTGTCTCCATCTATCGAGAAATAGTCCATATGTAACCACTTCTAGACCAAAAAGTTAACCTGTGTTCACATTATGGGTTCCACGTTACTCTTCTATTCTTTTGTCCATTCTATCGGACGTTTCACTTACTCGAAATAAATTCAAGTTAACACTAATGTAGTGGTGGAGATGAAAGTGACCATGGGAGTACGTAAATAAAAGGAAATTGGATCACTCATAAAAATATCTAGAAATCTTAAAAGAAACCCATGGAGGACCAAGAGTCACATTTATATGCACCTTATTTTCTTTGGGTTGTTACAATAGATATTGATTTACTAATTATCCTTAGATACTATTATAAAAACTTTATTTTTAACTTAAATATATATCTTATATACGAAAAAGATCAATAGATTCATTTGAAATCTTTATGAACTCGTACAGGCTGGGAATCGTACCTGACGTCGGATGGTCCGAAGAGGTAGGTACCCTAAAAGGTCCGTTCTCATGACCTCACCCCACGGTAGCGGAAGAGGAATATCAATTGATCATCACATATAAAGACGAAGGATTCAAGTCTACCAAACAAAAAATCATACACACAAACGAATGAGCTATTAGTGTATGTTTGAATTTCGACCAATTGTAAAACATATTGTCTACAGACATTATTTTATAAAAGTAGTTAATCAACTTCGTATGGGTAATGATCATCACGTTGGATGGATTCCTCATGTTAATTTATAAGGATTCACCGTTTAGACTTTGAAGATGTAAATGAACCTCCTATTTTCTGATTGAAGAATTATCAGAATTAGACTAAACCAGATAAGTCAGATTAAAGTATAAATATAGTTCTTAATCTTTTGTTACTGAATAATTCTTCAAGAGGACTTAATATGGACCCAAAATATGAAACTCAATCAAGTTCTGAGAATGTAAAACTTTAAATCTAAATTACTTACCATATATTGAGTAAAACTGACACGCCTAGTGTTATTTGACACCTTTTAAGACTTTTTCTAACCTTATGGTCTGGTGGACTGGACGGAGAACTCTTTGGATATACTTCCAGTCCTTCGTTGTCAATCTTTACCTGTACCTTGTTGTCTGATCAAGGTTTATCCTTTTCCTCATGCAGTTCCGACATATAACAGTAGGACGAATAAATTGAAGATACGTCTCATGTAGTACTCTTTGTGACCCGACCTTCTTCGTGTTCGACCTTAGTTCTAACGTCCCTCTTTATAGTTATTGGAGTCTATACGTCTACTGTGGTGGGAATACCGTCTTTCACTTCTCCTTGATTTTTCGGAGAACTACTTTCACTTTCTCCTCTAACTTTTTCAACCGAATTTCGAGTTGTAAGTCTTTTGTTTCTAGTGCCATAGATCAGGGTAGTGAAGTACCGTTTATCTACCCTTTTGTCACAGTCTGAAATAAAAAAACCCGAGGGTTTAGTGACGTCTACCACTGACATCGGTACTTTAAGTTTCTGTGAATGAGGAACCTTCCTTTCAATACTGGTTGGATCTATCGTATAAGTTTTCGTCTCTGTAATGAAACGGTTGGTTCCAGGCAGATCAGTTCCAATACCAAAAAGGTCACCAGTATATTCCTACATTCTCAACCTGACACTTCTTTCGACTCACGGTTTCTTAACTACGAAAACTTGACACCACGACCTCTTCTGAGAACTCTCAGGAAACCTGACGTTCCTCCAGGTTGGTCAGATAGGATTTCCTCTAGTCAGGACCCACAAGTAACCTTCCTGACTACGATTTCGACTTTGAGGTTATGAAACCGGTGGAGTACGCTTCTCAACTGAGTAACCTTTTCTGGGACAACGACCCTCCCTAACCCCCGTCCTCCTCTTCCCCTACTGTCTCGTACTCTACCGACCTACCGTAGTGACTGAGCTATCTGTACTCAAACTCATCTGAAGCCCTCAACCATTACCTGTCCCTTCGGACCACACGACGCTAAGTACCCCAGCGTTTCTCAGTCTGTACTGACTCGCTGACTTGACTTAACCTTACTTGAGTATTGGACTACCAGGTTGTATTTACACAGAAATACACGACACAAATCCAACTCTTTATTTCTAATGACAACAAGTCGATATTATTCCTGAAGGGACCACCGAGTCTGTCATTTCGCAGACAGATGGTACGTCCTCTGGGCCCCAGTCCTTCTAGGGGACCTCTTCCTTTACCGTTAGGTGAGGTCATGATAACGGACCATTTAGGGTACCTGTCTCCTCGGACCATCCGATGTCAGGTATCCCAGTGTTTCTCAGCCTGTACTGACTCACTGAAGTGAAGATGAAGTCCATGTTATTTCTTTTACTCATCTATCGTTTCTACATACATTCATTGATTTTAATATATATATGTGTGTGTGTATATATATATAGTGATACAGGGGAACTCTCTCAGAGTCTAAGACTAAGAGTTTGACCAATAAATCTTTTAGAGATTCACTCGTAGTTGTCCAAAGATTTATGTATAAAAGGAAACTATTCAACTTTCATTATAATTTTGTGATAGTCCATCAGACACAAATTTTTACATTATTTAAGTAACTGGAAGAACCGAGTATTTCAAAACTGTAGTCACGACACCTTCCTGACAAAGGTATTTACGTAAAATTCGGGGAATACTGAAGAATGTATACGTATATTTCAAGTATTTCATTACTTACCCATACGGTGTCTAGTTTAAGAATAAAAGTACGGTGACACTAATCAATCGTATTATAAAAGTCAGTTAGAGAAGAGATAAATGTTGAGGTGATAAGGTAAACATTACTTCAATTGCAGAAGGGTTCAACATTTGTAGAAGGAACAATTTTTTTAATTTGTAAATTTATCTTCGTGTAAGAAGTATAGAGTAAGAAACATCTAACTAAAACATGTCCTCATAAATTCAGAGTTCGAGATTTTAGATCCTATTTAGTATTTTTATTTTCAGTCTTGACCTTAGACTTTAGGTTCTACCAAATGAGTAAGTAAATTCTACACTTGAACCGTTCACTGAAGAGGAACCGTGACAAAAGAAGTAGGTATCTCACTTGGACGACCGGATCAAATCACCAGAAAGTGAAAAGTCTGTCTTCAGAGAAAAGTTTGTTATATATATATATTGAAGTTGTACGTATTTTTACTTACTATTATCACCTCGAAAAGAATCCCTTCTTCGGTACTCCTTCCTCCTGTCACCCCACCCCGACTCACTGGGCTCAGGTTGGGACATACGACGGACAGGGGAAGGGTATATTGGATAACTTCTACGAGAGTCAAGTCAAGTCAAGTCAACGAGTCAGTACAGGTTGAGAAAGACTGGGGTACTTAGTGTCGTGCGGTCCGGAGAGACAGGTAGTGATTGAGGGTCTCAGGTGGGTTTGGGTATAGGTAACTCCGCCACTACGGTAGGTTGGTAGAGTAGGAGACAGCAGGGGAAGAGGAGGACGGGAGTTAGAAAGGGTCGTAGTCTCAGAAAAGTTTATTCAGTCGAGAGACGTAGTCCACCGGTTTCATGACCTCAAAGTCGAAATCGTAGTAAGGAAGGTTTCTTTAGGGTCCCGACTAGAGGAAGTCTTACCTGACCAACCTAGAGGAACGTCAGGTTCCCTGAGAGTTCTCAGAAGAGGTTGTGGTGTCAAGTTTTCGTAGTTAAGAAACCGTGAGTCGAAAGAAATATCAGATTGAGAGTGTAGGTATGTACTGGTGACCTTTTTGGTATCGGAACTGATCTGCCTGAAACCACCGTTTCATTACAGAGAGGAAGAATTATACGACAGGACCAACCAATATTGAAAGGAGGTTCTTCGTTCACAGAAAATTAAAGTACCGACGTTAGTGGTAGACGTCACTAAAACCTCAGGGGGTTTTTATTTCAGTCGGTGACAAAGGTGACAGAGGGGTAGATAAACGGTTCTTCACTACCCTGGCCTACGGTACTAGAATCAAAAAACTTACAACTCGAAATTCGGTTGAAAAAGTTAGGGGAGAAAAAGTGAAAGTAGTTCTCCGAGAAATCAAGAAGAGAAAGACGGTATTCCCACCATAGTAGACGTATAGACTCCAATAACTATGAAGAGGGACGTTAGAACTAAGGTCGAACACAAAGAAGGTCGGGTCACAAAGAGTATTACATGAGACGTATCTTCAATTTATTCGTCCCACTGTTATGTGTCGGAACTACATCTGGAAAACGATAAACCTTGGTCAGACAACAAGGTACAGGTCAAGATTGACAACGAAGGACTGGACGTATATCCAAAGAGTTTTCCGTCCAGTCCACCAGACCATAAGGGTAGAGAGAGTCTTAAAAGGTGTTAAATAACACTAGGTGTGTTCGAAACCGTATCAGTTATTTCGTCTTTATCTACAAAAAGACCTTGAGAGAAGGAAAAAGCTACTGGTCGCCTACAACCGTTAAACTAGAGACCAAGGAGACGGAAAAGTTTTTGGTCGAACTTGTAGTCCTTCAAGTGTTAACTACATAACGACTTCGGACCGAACATCTTAAAACTCGTAATGAAATGATCACATACTCTACTCACGTTGACACACCATCAAACTCGTAAGAAACCGTAACGGAAAGAAACCCTAACCTTACTTTTGACTGGAAAAGGTCAGGACACTGGTGACGACTCAAAAGGTTTACACGACCGTATAACTCACGTCGTGAAACTGTCGTAGTAGAAAGTCCTAAACTTTATCGAGGTGACCTTACGGTAGTGGAGGTGATCGAAACAAGCATCACTACGAAGGATTCCGGGTGGACTGAAGTGTAAGGTCCTACAGACCGAGATCCAATCACACTCACTAGTATGGAAACATTAATAGACCCAGTACTTCTAGAAAAAACATGTCAAGAAGACACTTAAGAACGGTGGAGAAGAATTATAGAAGGCGAAGACAATCCAGGCATGTTAAAGACAGGAGATAACTCGGGTAGAAACGTACTTTACAAGGGAACCATAGAGACTAAAAGAACTTCTCTAGAGATCAGAAAGGGTAAAACAACAAAAGGACATAAATAAACGTAACTAGTGACTCCTTCCGAAAGAATAGAGAGGAACGATAAGAAACCTTGAGACGTAAGTTTACCCATATAGAAAGGAAAAGAGGAAACGAAAGTGAAGAGATGAAAAGTGTCGATAAACATTCCGTAGAAGTCTGTCGGTAAAACGAAAAAACGAAAAGAAAAGGTACCCCTATTAGAACCAGGGAAAGAGGACATGTTACAGTACTTGGAGGCAGGTATCAAGTAGTCAGTAAGAGAGATAGTCTAGATCAGGGAATTTAGATAAGAGTGAAGATGACATATCAGTATTCCTTAAACTAAATCCAGTATATACTTACCAGATCAGATGTAGTTTATCAAGGAGTCTACGGTACCTACCTAAAACTTTTATTACACTAACATACTAAAAATGTAAAGAAATTTTAAGGATTTATTACATTAGAGTTAATATATTTAACTATAAACAGACAATTTCGGGACTCTTAGGACAGAAATTTTTTGTTTACTATATACGTTTATATTCAACCAAAATTAGATACTATTCTTCCTAAAATTCCAATTCTCGGGTGTAAAGAATAATTTAGGAGACTGAATATATAAGGTATTTTAACGAGGTATTACAATAGTGTATCAAGTATAAATTCTTTACTTATGTAACTATTTTACGTTTCATTGGGAAATTCTACGTCTTTTAATGATTTCAGAAAATCAATTTGAAAATAAAAAAACAGGTAGACATGTAAAATGACACCTCTACTCTTTCTTTTAAAAAAAACCATTTGGATTCCCGTCTAACACGATATTTTGCTTCTTCTAAGAAGTGAGGGGTCGAAACCAGTGGTCTTTCTCTTGTGAAGACGGTTGTGTACACATGTTGATTATCTAAGAACTCCAGTATCCTCCATCTCGTTACCTTTTACTCCCTCTTCTCTCGTGTAACATGTTTTATCAATGAACGAGTCCTTTTTTTTTCGGACGTCCTCTGTCTCAAGAAGTGTTCTACAGTAAAAGAAACGGTCAAACACTTTACTTACACTACCTACATTCCGTTCCCCTTGTCCAAAAGTGACACTGATTAAAGACCACTGGAAATACTCGTTCCCAAGAGAAGATGGAGTGTAATTCTGTTAAGTATTTTAATTCAAAAGTCATTAGGGTTTTCCTGAGTTTCAATTGGACAGGGTCGTCAATGGAATATATTTAAGACACCGTGTCAAGTGGAAGGCGTTCTTATCTCAAATCTAGTAATGAAAGGTAGTCGGGACATTCCTCTGGATGAAATGGTGTGAAGTCCCTTCAATTGTAAGATCTAGAACTTCACAGAAAGACTTTGTACTTTATTAAACACCAAAAGAAGATCGTCGCGACAATTGAGAACATAAAAAAAATCCAGGCACCCCGGCTACGTACCCTCTGCCTACACCGGGTCCTCCGTAAGTCTGGGCTCGACACACCACACGTGTACACCTTCCTACCTGTTGTAACGTATGTTTGACGTTCGGCCGGCTCTCTGGGTCATTGGTCGTCTTAACAAAGTTTCAGACACTGACCGTGTTTCTCAACATGCTGACCTCCGACCCCGGCACCTTAGTCACAGTCGGCCACTAAAGTTTTTCGGACCTCTTTGGGGACCTCACGCAATTCCCTCTCCTTCCGTAAGTCCACGCCCTCTATTGCACGTAGCTTTTTCTCTTTCTACAGGGACGCCTCCTATAGTAGACACTCATGAAGCTCGGGTTCGGCGAGGACCTCGTCCGGACGGAGTAGGGGACGGCCGTCCTGACGTAGCACAGGCTCAAAAGGCGGACCAGACTTACGAGGTTCTGCACGCCGTCGCCCGAGGTCGTGGCCTGCGCAGTGCACCACCGCGGGGGGGTCAAGCCACCGAGCCCCACGGGCTTGGACTGCCTCAAAGTTCACACGGTCAGGCCGGGGACGCTCCGGCTCCTCGCGTACATGTCGAACGTCCACCCCGGGACCTCGTGCACGAGCTACGGGGTGAGCTCTGTTCACTCTGTCCGGTCCTCTGCCCCCTTCTCATTTCTCGCCCTGTTCCTCGCTCCCTTTCCCCATTTCCTAGGTCTCCGGGCACTTGACTAGTTCTTCTTCTCTTTGTCTTTGTCCGTCTTGGCGGTTCTCTTGTTTATGACCCTGTAGGTCTAACCTATGGTCTGGTCTCTCCAATACACGCACTTGTTCTGCCCCTTTCGACGACTAAACTCCATTCCATAGAGAGACAGTTCTGGTGCGCAATCTCTCATAAATTCTGGACACCAACCTTCAGGACTTTAAGCATATACACAGGTAGGTCCCACTCGGTGGGGGTTCCCCCCGTAAAAAGTAAAATTTCGTGAATTTACAAACACCCAAAGGACTTCAATAAAAACCAAACAAGTATGAATCCGTGAGATGGTGATCTCAAGTAAATTTAAAAGGACAGTTTTAGATTTCGAATTCTCTAAGAGATACTCTACTATGACGACGAAATTCAGTCGTTACGACAAAAGGTGGATATTCTTCCTCCTTTTTTTTTCTGAATGTATTTCCCGACCTTAAATCCTTACAAGTTAAGTCCATGAATAAAATCACTCTGATTCCGTGTGAACGTTAAAGATTCAAGTATCGTAAAAGTCTCAATGGGATATTTGTTTTAGATTTGGTGGTGGGTCCCTCGATAAACATTCTTATTAAGGAAAGTGTAAAATATTTTACCTTATTGAAAGGGGTCTCTTCTTTTCCCCCTTGGTCGTCTTTTATTCCATTCATTTTCAATAAATTAGGACTCATCGAATCAAATCTTTTGTACATTAATTAACCGACGTAACAGATCTGTCTTTAATAAACAGTTTAATAGAGACCCATTTGTTCATGACATAATACTTTATGAAAGAGTACACACTAAATAAAGAACACTTTTATAAGTAACTCCTAATAGACTTCCTATACTCCAAGAGACCTATAAGATTTAAAACGAGAACCTATTCGGTCTGGTAGACCCTCACCGAATAGACTTAGTAAACGTATTAACGAAGAAGACTTTATAAATGCTTCGATACTAAACCTCACTTGACTTTCTTTAATACCATTGTAGTGAGTCTTAAAATATAGTATAAATGACATCTTTACTGTAACTTTCACAGTAGAGGTAGTGTGTCAGACAAGAGAACTAATTTTTGTGTATTCTATTTAAAGTGTCTTCAGAGTTAGGTACACGAAGACCACTCGTAGACCTAGTAAAAGGAATACCGGGGACCTTTAGAACATTATCTAGTGCAAAAGGACAAATGAAACCGAGAACTCTTATATTTATCTTGACACACGTACGGATAATAAATGATTGGCGACGGGGGCGGGGGTGGTGACCGAAGAAAAAGAAGAGTAGGACTAATAAAAGGAAGTAAGTAAGGACAGATTACTAAAATGACAGATACCTAAAACTTTCGACTGACTTTCGGAAAAACTTCGTCCTATGTTAACGTTATTCACTCTTTTGTCTGTTGACTATATAGACGGATTCTGTTAAAGAAAGTAGTATCACAACGAGACCAACGATAAAAATCGTATAACCATGAGGGAAAAAAATGAATGTGTCGTGTCAACATAAAACAAAGTCGGTATATCATTAAACGAGAAAGACAGATAAGTCTTCAACAAACAGGTTGATAAAAAGACCAGAACGATTTCATATGAAGAGAACGGAAGTATTGAGTCCAAGGGATATGGGGGCACACACACACACACACACACACACACACACACACACACACACAAGTGGAGACTACGACACAGTACATGTAAAAGTCAAGTCGGAGACAAAAAAGAAAAGACTGACTGGAAAAGGACCACTAAAGGACTAGCGAAAAGGATTTCATAATCAATATAATCAATAAACCGAGGGTGGTAAATTGACTTACTCGGAGGTTCCGTTGAACTCAAAAGTGGACGACAGTGACCCGATTATATGATATCTGTAAACTAAAGTACAACTGATGACTCAATTTTCATATTAATCTTATCATCGATCGTGACGTACCTTGGACTATAAGGGTTGGTCAATAAACCTTCATTTATCTAATTTTTAGACATCTAGACAGTCCAAGAATAAAGTAATCTGTATAGTATAGATAAGGTTATTTTACTGTCGACGTACATACGATGTTGAATGAATCAAATATGATCCCATATTCAATTTGAAATACAATTTTATTTAACGAAGTATTATAAAGAGAAAACTTCTGTATATGTCTGATATACTTATAGAGACCAATTCTCTCAATCAAAATCATTTCTTGTCTGTTGTTAATCTGTAAAACGGAGGTAAAAAGAGTTCATAATGTGTTATAGTCACTTCGATTATTTCACATTTCTCATCTATCTATTGGTTGTTTCTTGTTCCGGTGTCCACGTTCTGAACTACTAATTTCACTAAGTAAAATATAGTTTAAGTCTTTGTCAAAATAATACATTCTCTTATTTTTCAATAAATCATTTCGATTTTTCTGGATAATATTTTGGATTTATTTGAATCGATTCATTTAGATTCTTAGAACCCATTCGTCAACTATCACGTTTATTTTTAAAATCATCTTAACGACGATCTTTAAGTTTCGATTTCTTCTATCTAAACGAAAGACGAAGTTTGTCTAATTTTAATTATTCCTACTTTTTTCCTTACTTTCATGTAAAAAATACTGTTATCCTTTATTAGTGTCAGGGTTTGCTATTAACTATCTCTTCTAAACCGGTTACGTCTCTTTAATCTAGATTAACTGTCTCCTGAAAGGTCCGGGGATAGTACTTTTCCTGTAGAAAAAACCCATAATCAAGATTTTGTAGAACATCTAGAAGTATCTTGGCAAGTTGAAGTCGAAGAAGTCGTACTAATCAACACCGCATCCGAACCTAATGGTACTATAACGTTTTCATCCTTCAGTTCTTTGTGGACCTCATTGTCCGTTTAAACCGGAACCTCATACCTTACTTCGTCCCGTTTCCGATTATCTCGAAACGGTTCTCTTACGTGACCAGTATCGTTTGTGGGAGAAGGTTGTTGTGTTCTCCTCTGAGTTGTCTACCTGTAGTGTTCTACCAGTTGTGGTATAGTCTAACTAATATAAGAAATGTTGGTTTCTACCTCTTCGAGATATGTCAGTCGTTTTTGTCCTGGTCCCCGACTGTCACCGAGTCTAGTACTTGAGGAATAACGGTTTAATTCTGGATTTAACTTTTTTCATCCCTTTTGGGGATCTGGTAAGTCCATACTGGATTTAGTTTAGGGAACACTAAAATGTGACCTTCACTCTTTATCTAAATTCCCTGATCTAGACTATCTGTCTCACGGACTACTTCATACCTACCTTCAAGCACTGTAACATGTCCTCTGTCCCTAGTTCTGGTAGGGGTACTTTTTCTTTACGTTTTTTCGTTTTACCGACAGACTCCTCCGTAATGTTTATCGACACTTTTCTTCTCTTCACTTTCGTTTCCTCTTTTCCTTTCTATATGGGTAAACTTACGTCTCAAGGTTTCTTATCGTTCCTCTCTATTCTTTCGGTAGAAGTCGCTAGTTACGTTTCTTTATCTCCTTTTGTTATCTTACCCTTTCTGATCTCTAGAGAAGTTCTTTTAATCTCTATGGTTCCCTTGTAAAGTACGTTTCTACCCGAGCTATTTCCTGTCTTTACCATACCTGGTTTGTCTTCGCCTTCTATAATTCTTCTCCACCGTTCTTATGTGTCTTCATGACAGGTCTTTTCTAGAAGTACTGGGTCTATTAGTGTTACCACACTAGTGAGTGGATCTCGGTCTGTGGGACCTTACACTTCAGGTCGCCCGGAGTCTTTCGTAGTGATACTCGTTTCGATCACCTCCACTACCGTAAGGTCACCTCGATAAACTTTAGGACTTTCTACTACGACAGTTTCACGACGTGAGTTATACGGTCGTGTAAACCTTTTGAGTCGTCACCGGTGTCCTGACCTTTTACAGTCAAAAGTAAGGTCAGGGTTTCTTTCCGTTACGGTTTCTTACGAGTTTGATGGTACGTCAACGTGAGTAGAGTGTCCGATCATTTCATTACGAGTTTTAAGAGGTTCGGTCCGAAGTCGTCATGCACTTGGCACTTGAAGGACTACAAGTTCCACCAAAATCTTTTCCGTCTCCTTGATCTTTAGTTTAACGGTTGTAGACAACCTAGTAGCTTTTTCCTTCTCTCAAGGTCTTTTTGTAGATAAAGACGAAATAACTGATACGGTTTCGGAAACTGACACACCTAGTGTTATTTGACACCTTTTAAGACTCTCTCTACCCTTATGGTCTGGTAGACGGAGAACTCTTTAAACATACGTCCAGTCCTTCGTTGTCAATCTTGACCTGTACCTTGTTGTCTGACCAAGGTTTATCCTTTTCCTCATGAAGTTCCGACATATAACAGTGGGACGAGTAAATTGAAGATACGTCTCATGTAGTACTCTTTACGACCCGACCTTCTTCGTCTTCGACCTTAGTTCTAACGGCTCTCTTTATAGTTATTGGAGTCTATACGTCTACTGTGGTGGGAATACGGTCTTTCACTTCTCCTTGATCTCTCGGAGAACTACTTTCACTTTTTCCTCTAACTTTTTCAACCGAATTTCGAGTTGTAAGTTTTTTGATTCTAGTACCGTAGACCAGGGTGGTGAAGTACCCTTTATCTACCCCTTTGTCACCTTTGTTACAGTCTGAAATTGACAAACCCGAGGTTTTAGTGACGTCTACCACTAACGTCGGTACTTTAATTTTCTGCGAATGAGGAACCTTCCTTTCAATACTGGTTGGGTCTATCGTATAACTTTTCGTCTCTGTAATGAAACGGTGGTTTGAGGCAGGTCAGTTCTGATACCGAAAAGGTCATCAGTACATACCTACACTCTCAACCTGACACTTCTTTCGACTCACGGTTTCTTAACTACGAAAACTTGACACCACAACCTCTTCTGAGAACTCTCAGGGAACCTGAAGTTCCTCTAGGTCAGTCAGGTAGGATTTCCTCTAGTTAGGACCCACAAGCAACCTTCCTGACTACGACGTCGACTTTGAGGTCATGAAACCGGTGGAGTACGTTTCTCGACTGAGTAACCTTTTCTAGGACTAAGAGCCTCCCTAACCCCTGTTCTCCTCTTCCCCTACTGTCTCCTACTCTACCGACCTACCCTAGTGGTTGAGCTACCTGTACTCAAACCCACCTGACGTCCTCAACCACTACCTGTCTCTCCGGATCGTACGACACTAAGTACCCCAACCTTTCTCAGTCTGTGTTGACACGTTGACTTGACTTGACTTGACCCTCTCCTGTTATTCTCCCTGCAGAACAAAAAATGTAGAACGTATACGTGAACTTTAGAGGTTCTCATCGAACTTTAAAGACTCCACGGTTCAGTTACCGTGTAGAATGTTACCGTACTTGACACAACCACTTTCCCGACGACCCTGTAGGAACCCAAGACGAACTTTTGTCTTACTGTATTATCTTCCTGACCTCCTTTGAGTCATACGATAATCAAACTACCTGATCCCCTAATTTTAAAACTACTGGTCATCCGTTACCGTGGGGTGAGGTCATGAGAACGGACCTTTTAGGGTACCTGCCTCCTCGGACCATCCGAAGTCAGGTACCCCAGCGCTTCTCAGCGTGTGCTGACTCGTTGAAGTGAAAGGGAAAAGCGAAAGTCCGTAACCTCTTCCTTTACCACTGGGTGGGGTCACAAGAACGGACGTCTTAGGGTCCCTACCGTCTCGGACCACCAGATGGTAGATACCCCAGCGTGTCTCAGTCTGTACTGACTTCGTTGAATCGTCGTCGTCGTCTTCCCTCAATATTTCGTAATGTGTGTGATACTGTATTCCCCGAAAGGAACACTTGGACACTAAAGGTCGGTCTGAACTTATCTCAGAATTGGATCCATTTCTTAACAATCCTTTCATAACTGTTTGTCGAGAAGTTCTTTGGTTTGTATAATTTCCTTTATGCCAGAAGACTTAGTTTTGGTCTCAAATCACTAGTTTCTTCTCAGTTCTTTTATCTTAAAATTTTGACTAAACAGTCTCGAGTCTTTTCTTAATATTTTGTTCTTTCAGTTCAAATATAACGTATGTAGTCATTCATCTTCTATAAGGTACCATGTTCCACAGTCACTCTACCCTTTGTCAAAATTCTGGTAGTTCATTCGACGTTAATTTTTTTTTTACTACCTAGACCTTTGTTTTCTCTAGGGATATACTTTATGAACCTAAGGAGTTCTATTTTGGTCTTTTTTTTTATCTAGTCTTTTTTCCCGTCGTTTTCTTCTATTTTGGGGGTTTTATATTAGCTTCTGAAAGGACTCGAACTTTCCGAAATTAGGTATCTAACTTTAACGTTTCCCAGTTATAAGACGATCTCCTCTGACTTTATTACAAGAACACCTTCTTCATTATGTCTTGATAAAATACTTCTCTCTATCTATTGCTCTTTGATTTGGTTTCTCTTATTTTGGGTTAAGACTTTCTGATCTTCGTAAAGGAAACATCACTTTTTATTCTATTCCGTCGTGTAATAGAGGTGACGATTGTAACTAGACAACCATGATCAGTTACATCAACTTTCTCGTTCTTCACTTTTGACCTTTCGTCCACCTTTATAATTCTAAAAAAAGATCTACAAAGTCTTTTGAGTTTTATAAGTTGACTTTTTTGTCATATTTGTTTTTTTTTTATGGAGTTATCCAACCTACCTGTGTTTTTATTATAGGGGTTTAGTTATAGAGAGTATCTACGTTTGACGTTAATCGATTTATACTATCTTTGTTTCATGATCTTATAGGGTAAATGTTATCATTCAAGTCAAGACATTTATTTGGATGAATATTTTAAAGACGTGTCTCATGGTCTGAACCTTTCCATGTTTTCATCTACACACGGACAGGTCTTGTAGATCATTTATATAGTTGATAAGGATGTCACAATGACATTTTGTTTGTTCTCTTTTCATCTTCGGTCCTTTTAAGACTTTTTAGTTTCATCTCTCGTTTCTGATTACAGTGTTCTATTAATTTACGTAAAATAAGTAACTTATTATTATTGTTAAAATACAATCATGTACTTGTCAGTCCAGTCTTTTGTCAGATCTTTTTTTCTAGGAGTTTTGGGATGTTGTACCACTTCCTCGTAAAGGTTCGACCTCCTTTTCTATGTTACATTACAAACAAAACAAACACCCGTTAACGGCGGGGTACATTTCTTCTTCACCTTGTCCCGTCTTTTTAGGATAGGGGAAAAGTCAACATATGGTTTGTTTCAGGTCTAAGTAAATTATGAATTTTACAACAGAAAAATTTATGAACTTCTTTCCTACCTTAAAATTTTAGAATTTTATTCCTTCCTACGGAATCCGGTGTCTTAGGTCTCCCGTATGTCCTTTTCTAACTAGATAAGAAAAATAATCTTATTTCTTTTGAAACGAATCCTTTTTAACAATAGTTAATTATAGGTTTATCTATTTGGTTTTTTTTTTTAAACACTATACATTTTGACTGTGTCTTGATCAAAAGAATTACCATTTCTTGAGGATGTTTAGTAATCCCCTTTTCAGGTTTTAGATCACACCTTTAGCTGTTTTCAAGTTCTCTTGTTTTTCCGTTTGGTGTGACTCCTGTTGTAGACGTTCTGTGTAAACTATTTCCCGACGATAGGTTTCATATACTTCTTGAGAATTGTGAGTCGTCATTCTTTTGTTTAATGACCTAATTTTTTACGTGACCTTTGGAAATTCTTTGTGGAGTGGTTTCTTCTATATGTTTACCGTCTATTCGCATACTTTCTACGACATACAGTATACAGTAGGTCCTCTACGTTCACTTTCGTCATTACACTATGGTGGTGTCTGCCTAATCTTACCGGTTTCGGGTTGTGTACCTGTGTTGGTTTTCGGCCACTTCTACACCCCGTTGTCCTTGAAAGGATGTAACGACCGTCCTTATGTCTCACCGTGTCGGTACAACCTTCTGTCTAACCGTCAAAGAATGTTTTGATTCAGATGAGAATGGTTTACTAATACGAAGAACCATAAATGGGTTTCCTTGACTTTTGTATATAGATGTGTCTTTAGATGTGTACCTACACATATTGTCGAAATAAGTATTAATCGTTTTAGACGTCCGTAGGTTCTACAGGAAGTCATCCACTTACCGATTTCTTTGACACAATGTCAGTCTGCTGTCTCATAAAAAGTCACGAATTTTTCTTTATGTGATAGTTCGGAACTTTTGTGTACCTCCTTTGAATTTACGTATATAATGAAACACTTTCTTCGGTTAGACTTCTCCGACGTATCACATACAAAGGTTGGTACACTGTAGGACCTTTATCGTTTTGATGCCTCTGTTATTTCTCTAGTCACAACGTCCCCAATCTACCTTCCCATCCCATATATCCGTCCAGTGTCTCTTAAAAATCCCGTTATTTTGATGAGTAACCATAGTACATTAGGACACTACTGACTGTTTACAGGTTTGGGTAGCTTACATGTTGTGGTTCTCACTCGGTATTATATTTGATGTCCAACACCCACTATTACTACACAGTTCATCCAAGTAGTCATGGTGACACTACCCCCTACTACTATTACCCACTCCCATACGTACACAGTTCCGTCTCCCATATACCGTTGGGAAACACAAAAAGTGAGTCAAAATGACACTTGAATTTTGACGAGAATTTTAGTACAGATAATTTAAGTCGTCTCCTGTCCTAGTCCAGTCTCTTTTATACGATTAGGAGTTAGTATTAATTCTTCATATTTTGTAACAAGGTAGAGTAAAAGTGGACAGTCTAATCGTTTATTTTTACAAACCATCACATAGTCCTTAATATCGGAGGTCCAAACCACTAAGTAATTTTCCTGAGTGTCCTCAGTCGTATATTGACGTAAGCACCCATTCTAAATAATGTCACTTTCCTATGCCTCGTTTTAATCGGGTCCTTTTACACGTACGTCTCTTCCACTCTCCTTTGGTCTCCGTTCGAAGGTCCCAGGTGAGAGACTCCTCAAAGTCGGACACGGGGAGGTCGTGTCTTGACGTTGTTGTGCCCGTTCCACCACAGGGGACCCCTGCGAGTGATCTCTGAGTCCCGGGGGTTCAAAATTAACCTCAACTAGTGTATCCGCGAGAGATGGATCGTACATGTTTTGAACGTTTGAGGGTCTCCCTTTTGTCACAAGAGGTATTTAGTTTAACATCTGTTTGTTTAATCAGTGACTCTCGGTGAAATATTAAATCTCGTCAAAATAGTAAATCTCTTTTAAACTATAGTCACATCCCTTGACGAATGTTCAATTCAATGGTCTACGGGCGATTACCGGTCAGGACGTTTGTTCCGGAAACAAACCTATCTTCGGACTCTGAACGACAACATAGTGGTCATCATAAATTAATCCCTTTCTTTGGGAGAATATGTGACAACCACCCCCTTTTTTAACCATTTTTCATAGACTTTTATTAAATATTTTACACAGTTTTAAATTTTATGTACAAGGGAAACCGTCACTAAAATAAAGATCTTAAATTTTTTTTTTTACGCAGACACACATTTATATACATATTGAGTAATATGGTACTGAACAATGTCTTTTTGTTAGATTTTGGGTGGTCATTTCCCGATGAATTTAGTACCACGAAGGTGTACATCTCCCAAAGGTTCCACCGTAGACACCATTTCTTGGGCGAACGTTTACGTTCTCTGTGTCCTCTATGCCCAAGCTAGACGACCCAACCTTTCCAGGGAACCTCCTCCCGTGGTGTTAGATGAGGTCAGGAGAACGGACCTCTTAGGGTACCTGTCTCCTCGGACCACCCGATATGGGGCATCCCAGAGTTTCTCAGTTTGTACCGATTTCGTTGAATCGTCCTTACGGAGTATGCCTTACGGTAACGGTAATAATGGTTCACTCCAATACATAGAGTTGCGTCTGACGATATTGTTTCATAGTATCTGATCCACGGAATACTTATTGTCTTTTCTAAAAAAAGAGTGTCAAGACCTCCGACTCTTCAGGTCCTAGTTTCGTAGTCGTTTAGACCACATACTACTCAGGAGAAGGACACACGTCCAAGGACTGAAGAGTGACATAGAGGAGTACCGTCTTAGCCCCTCTCTCGAGAGAGATCCCAAGGAAATACTCCCGTGATTACGGTAAGTACTCTCGAGGTAGAAGTACTAATAGAGGGTTCCACGGTTGAGTATGTTAGTGTACCTCCCAATTCCAAAAGTAGTAGACTTAAAATCCCCCTGTGTTCGTAAGCCAGGTAACGTCATACACTGAAGAGAAATTTGAATTTATTCTCTCATTCCCCAATCCCAAAATTAAAGGACGGAACTTTAATCGGTCTTTGTGGTTATTTTCTTTATTAGTGAAAATAAATATTATAATTTATTTTCCTTCAACTTTTTCATAGGCGTACTTTTAAGATCTACATTTCCTTCCTCCTTAGATCCTGAATCCCCACCCTTCCTCTAAGGAAATTAATCTTGGGGTAGGTCCTTCTAGGCGAGTTCTTAGAAAAGGAGACCTCATAGAGTCAGGACGATCCACCCGTACCGGGCAGGTGTCTCCTCTCCCCCTTTCAGGAAATCCTCGGTTAAGGTGTAGGTACATGGTGTCCGCTTCTCATTGGGATTGGGGAGTAGAGGACCGACTCAATTCAACAGTCTTCAATTCACCTCTTCTTCCCCCATATCCTCCGTCTGTAAAGATCTAACAACGTTCGTATCAAAATTTCGAGAATTCTAAATTCGGAACCGACATCCAGTGCGAGTGGAGACCTTTAGAAAATCGACAGGGTCAAGTGGTCAAGGACCCAGACGTAAAGTTTCCGTATATAAAGCCCTTCTTGATACTTTAGAAGATACACATTATGTTTCGTAAATCAGTTTCACCCTGGATGAAAACTTTTATAGAAGGTAGACTCGTACCGAACAAAGTAACACAACAGGTTGTTTCCGCTAACCAACGTTCATATTTAGGTTATCTTCGTTACGATTCTTCACACCCTTTAAGTCGGGTCATTTAAGGACTCCTTTATTCTAAATCCCAAATTTTGTTTAAAGACAACCGATTCGGTTCTTTTTCATCTAAATAGTTCGAAGATCTATTGAGGTATATAGTCTGTAAAATCCGTGTTTATATCTCCTAATTTTTTTTTTGGAGTCAGGTATTTATATCAGTTGAGTAAAGACTGTTTCGTCGTCGTCGTTTTCGTTATGTGACCTCATTCCTATCAGAGAAGTTGTTTACCACGACCTTGTTGACTTATAGGTTCACTTTTTTTTTTAAGATCTGTATCCGAAATGTGTGAAGTGTTTTTAATTGAGTCGGAGGTTGTTTGTTCTAAGGGAAAGTATCCACTTACCTACTCGTTTAAACAAATGTAAGTCTGTTACCTTGTAATAAGTCACGATTTTTCTTTACTCGATAGTTCAGTACTTTTATGTACCTCCTTTGAATTTACGTATAATGATTCACTTCCTTCGGGTAGACTTTTCCGATGTATGATACACTAAAATTGACGTATACAGTATAAGACCTTTTCCGTTTTGACCTCTGTTCCTTTTCTAGTCACAACGGTCCTCAATCTACCCTCTTTCTCTACTTTTCCCTTCCGAAAATCCCGTCACTTTTATGACACGCATTATAATATCACTACTTGTCTACGGTAATACGAAAGTAAGTCTGGGTATCTTACATGTGGTGGTACTCACTTGGCATTACATTTGATACCTGAAACTCACTATTACTACACAGTTTCATCCAAGTAGGAACCAATTTTTTTATTACATGGAAAGATCACTCACTAAACTATTACCCTCTCCGGAACGTACATACCCCCGTCCCTCATGTATTCTTTAAAGACACTGAAGGAGAGTTAAACACCATTTAAATTTTGACGAGATTTTATTCATTAGAAAAAATTTTTCTTTTTGACGGATTATGTACTTCTTCTTTTATCATTGAGGGTCTTTATGACTGTGTAACCTCATAAAAAGAGACTCAAACAATGGTTAAAAGAAAAAAAATCAGAGACATATTTACGTAGAATCGTAAAGTCATCACTACTTAGTACGAGTTTACTGACTAAAAAAAAGATTTGAGTACGAAAAAAAATGTATGGGAGAGTTGAAGTTTTAATTTAGAATAACTCCTCCTTTAACATAAAGAAGAGTTGTGTCAGAGAAAGACACAACAAAGGACAAAATGCAATCTTATAAACAATTGATAAGGTAGGAAGAGAAAATCCGAACGACAGATCTTACCAGTATATTTTCGATGACCGAAATGTTGTCAGACTTGTAACGTTTTAAATTCATTACCTATTAATTCTCTTTATACATGAATTATTCTTATCCCTTTTGATACGGGAGTACCGATGTGTGGTAACGTGTTCAGTAAATTTGAAACACCCTGAATTTTAAAAAGGGGGTATTTGGTATACACACCTGTAACAATCCGTCACTACTCACTTTCTTCCTCCCTATAATTTTTAAGAGGTTATCGGAAGGTTCAAAACACTACCGTTACTTGGAACTTGGTTTTAGTACGGATTTAACACCCACATTTTGGCATATATAAAAAGAATCGTCTTTCAATTAAAAGTTGTACAAGGTGTTTAGTGAACTAGCACTTTGTACCTTTACTCATAGATACGTCCCGAACACCTTATTTTGTCGACAGGACCAGAACTTTCATAGACACACCGAAAATGAACCAACCACACGATATACCAAGGACTCCGGACAAGGGTTCGACACTTAGTCACTTTAACTTTTAGAATAGGATTCGAATGGTTTTTCCTCCATCATTTAACGGGTGAAAATTTTTCATTATGACTGATAAAAATCCAATGAGTCTTAGGTAAATATTTTAATGATGAAAAGTACGTATTTATAGTCCGAAAATCTAATTTTTTGAAAGACATTATAGGGTACAACTAAACGGACGGTCTATGAGTGGTCATAAAGAGAGGTAGAACGGAGTCGACGTAAGACCGGTGTAGAATGATTTCTTTATCAACTACACAGGTGTAAGAAAACATCTATTATATACCGATTGGTCTTTTGGAACTGAAAAGAGTTCGGCTGGCCCATATCTAATATAAATGAGAGTCTCTCAGTGAGAATTGGGAACGTCTAGGGTGAATCCACGGACCTCTAAGTAGAGACTCGTCGTATAATTATTCTGAAGGGTCAAAAGAAGAAGGACCAACTTGAGCTGGGTGTCCTCATTCACTCCAGATAGTCTTTCACCCTTCTCTCCTGCTAACCCCATAAGTAAGCCGGAAGAACCCAGTCGTCACCGACTCAAAAAGATTTTTTTATGAAGTCGGAAACGGATCGTCGGGAAAGGATGCCGAGAGGTAGACAGAGTCACGACGATTTTAGGAAAAGAACCAGAGAACTATTTGGAACCCTACTATTTAAAGAAGCAACAAATTCGGGGTCCCACGAAGTGGCACGGAACTGTTATATTGTGACGGTACGACAACAATTATTAGGAACATAACTTGAGAATAATTGAGGAAATTCAGACGTCAAACGAAAGAACGATGGGGACTTATGTGACTTTATATCATAGTCTCGGTCTCTTGATGAAGACACAGAAACGACTAAATGAACAATTAATTGAACCAGAAATAAATGAGGGTAAGTTGATTCACGGACCGGTTATTAGTCGGAGGTTATGTACAAACAGTTTATAATTTTAAATTCATTCATAAGTCAGAATCTTGTACTCGGAAAATCACTTATCATCCCTCAGTTCATTCCGGTTATCCTTTTACCTTTGGAGACGTCTAACAACTTCTTTTATTGGTTTTATAAGTTGATTCTCTTATATCTTATGTATATTACATCTTATATCTATAATCCGGTAAGTCCACTGTAGGAAATCCTATATAAAGTTATAGTATCACGGACAAATTGTCGTTTCTTAATGACAACGTATCAATCTATTTTATATAAAGAAATTTTCAAAATTTTACCTGGTAAGAATTATGACATTTACATAAGGATATCCAATATCCGTAATCATATAAATCGAATTAGAAATCAGGTGAATAATCGTAGAAATGAATATGATATTCGTATAATAAAGACAAATGTAGAACTTCGGTGATTCGATAAATTTGAATAAGAATGGATAGTTAATCAACCACAACTATAATTGATATCAGTTATAGACGTATATAGTCTAAGTTTTTATCGTTACACCGGGAATCCCAGTGAAGAGTATAGGATTCCATGGTGACAGAGTAGCACGGACCCATAGAAGTGGAGAACATGTGGATAGAAACAACGGAGGGTCCTCACAAAAAACTAAATTTACTACTAGGATAGTACCCTTTTTTTTTTAAAAAAAAATTCCGTTGAGAATCCATCGAAAACTTTATACAAATTGAATTTCCTTTCGTAAATTGCGGTCCCCGATTGGAATTCGGTGTAACATCTGTAGTGACGGAGTACGAGGAAGTATATTTGAAATGTATTTCAAGTAAGGTTTACGGAAAGGAGTCTCGAAACAATTATAGAGAGTAAACTAACAAGATTCAAATCGAAAGAGGGAACTCGACCACACTCTCGAACAAAGGAACACTTTGAAGGACCTCGCCCGTGAAGGATTCGTCGTACCGGTGCCTAACCGTCACTGGAACACAGAGGAACCGTCGTTAAAACTAAAGTTGGTAACAAGAGAAAATAAACGACCTTAAGATGGTCGAAATATACCCATCATGACTTAGAGAGAGACTGACCTTATATTGTTCTTAAAGTTACCCTCCTTTATTGAAAGTTTCCTTTTTTTTAGGACACCCTATTTCTAAAATCGTTTGGTAATTGCGGTAATAAACTTATTAGATTAATTCTTATACGAGTGAGAATCTTAGACGATTGTGTAACACAATCATTGAAGTACAAATATAGAATAAAGGAGGAATTTTAACAACGAATGTATGACCCGTAATAAAATCCGGAGAATAGTGTGAAAGTGGAACGATACAAGAAATAACAAGATTAAAATATAATAAAATAATATCACGTCGATAGGTTAAAATGGGGTTTCTAAAAAACTGTTGACAAAAAAAGAGATACATCATATTCATAGACCAATAACTATAATGTAAAACTTTCTTACAGTAGTACCTTTTAAACAAACCCATGACAAATGGTCGTATCGCTAACTTAACATTTACTTGTTTTAGTGACGTGACACGAATTATGTTTATCGGTAACATCAGACTTCTAGAACTTTACAACCATGTTAATATAAGTCATATTTCTCGACCTTGTTTCTTTGTACAAAAACTAAAATTTTTTAGTTAGAACTGGTGACTATCTGTTCTTACGTAATTTAAAACGAAACTATAATGGTTTTTTTCATTATTTATTTCGAAATTTTTCCGGAGATTATAGAATTTCAGTCTTGATTAACTACATATAGTATATACACCACAACAAGTTAACGATTCAGTACAGGTTGAGAAACGACACGGTACTTGACGTCGAAGGGACAGGAAGCGAGAGAGGGATTCAAACGAGTCTGAGTACAGGTAACTCAGTCACTACGGTAGGTTGGTAGAGTAGGAGACGTTGGGGGAAGAGGAGAACGGGAGTCAGAAAGGGTCGTAGTTCCAGAAAAGGTCACTCAGTCGAGAAACGTAGTCTACCGGTTTACACACACACATATATCTGTCTATCTATCTATCGTGAGGAGAACTGTCTACCTATATCTCTAGTTCTTATTAATAATTAAATAGTCTTTAAAAAAGTCATCATGTTTTAAACATATGAAAGTCTAAAGTATGTTCTTTACTATATGACTATGTAAAACCTAAAATGTATCTTAAAATCTTTCGAGTAGAGATCGTTAAAATCTTTCGACAAGAGATCGTTCAAGTGTAGTTAGTTCCTAGGATATCTCATTTTTAAATTTTTCTTTATCCACTTGATTTTATACCATCTGTGATATATCAAGGTTGAGATGCATTTCGTAACAGGGAAATGAACTATAGACCTGAAGTGCGTACTCTTTGTTCTTTTTTCATTTTTTGATTCGTTTTAATAAAATTCAATGATATTGAGTTATTTCTGAGCTCTGTAAAGACAGGAAATACTCAACATATTATATATCTAGTATCACCGATTTTTTTTGTGGACTACTTTTCTATTTAGACTCTATTTTACTGATATCAAAAGTTCTCTTTCGACGTAGATATAACTGATCTTATTAAACTATTCTGTTGTTTTAAATTGTTTCAAGGGGTTTTACTTAACACAAATAGATCCAAACCACACTACTCTTTTCACTCGTAAGATTCATTTCGTATCAAAAAACTTTTTTTTTTTTAGAGTCTTGACCCTTCCTTGTCTAGTAGAGATCTCCCACCACTTCTATCATTCTGTTTTTTAAACTTCCCGAAAAAATCATTCGTCCTCGTCTTAATATAAGTGTCTGTATTCACCGTACGTCTTACCTAACCTCCCGGGTCCACAATCAGATATCCTCCGGAACTGATCCAGTATAATTATTAGGTTCTTCCCCACTCCTTACAGACTTAGTACCATAGTCACGCCCACTATGCCTCCAGTTTGTCTATCGTGTCTTAGCTAAATCCTCCTTAAGTCAGAACCGTCAAAGTTGACTTTTCAGACTAACATAGAAGCTGGAGACGGAAGATACTCGGAGACTAAAGGTGTTGAGACTTGTTATTTATTGTTGTACGATCTTATCGATCCAATCGATTTTACTTTGTGACCGTTCATCATCTTTGTCCTTCTTTTCTTTAACGGAAATGACAAAACCACCAGTCGGTAAAGTACGAGGAGTTTATTATATACCTCTTCCGTTACCGTGGGGTGAGGTCAAGAGAACGGACCTTTTAGGGTATCTGCCTCCTCGGACCATCCGAGGTACGTCAGGTACCTCAGTTATTCTCTACCTGTACTGACTCGCTGAAGTGAAAGTGAAAAGTAAAAGGACGTAACCTCGTCTTTTACCGTTGGGTGAGGTGACAAGAACGGACCTCTTAAGGTCCCTACCCCCTCGGACCACCCGACGGCAGATACCCCCAGAGTGTCTCAGTCTGTGCTGACGTCACTGAATCGTCGTCGTCGTCGTTTATTATATATCCGAAATTTGACCGGTATCATAAACCCCATGGTGGATGTTTTATCTAGTATCGGTTCTTACGATACCAACTACGGTTTGGTGACTTCGACTAGGGATTGATAGGGACACGTATTTAAAAGTACTACTACTATTCATTCCAAAAGGAGGTGAATTGAAACAAGTTATACAGGTACAGTTGTACAGTGAAACTAGGAATATTAATACATACGATCGGTTTAAGATGGAAGACGTCCGAGTCAGGAAAGTCTTTCCTTCTCTTTCCCTACGTTTCTCTAAGGAAAATTTATTAATGAAGTAAGATGAATAAGTCAAGTCAAGTCAGTGAGTCAAGCTGAGAAACGTTGGGACACCTGACGTCGTGTGGTCCGAAGTGACAGTAAGTGGTTGAGGACCTCGAACGAGTTTGAGTACAGGTAGCTCAGTCACTACGGTAGGTTGATAGAATAGGAGACAGCAGGGGAAGAGGACGGAAGTCAGAAAGGGTCGTAGTCCCAGAACAGTTTACTCAGTCAAGAAACATAGTCCACCGGTTTCATAGCCTCAAAGTCAAAATCGTAGTCAGGAAGGTTACTTAAAAGTCCTGACTAAAGGAAATCCTACTTGACCAACCTAGAGGAACGTCAGGTTCCCTGAGAGTTCTCAAAAGAGGTTGTGGTGTCAAGTTTTCGTAGTTAAGAAGCCACGAATCGAAAGAAATATGAGGTCGAGAGTGTAGGTATGTACTGATGACCTTTTTGGTATTGAAACTGATCTGTCTGAAAACAACCGTTTCATTACAGAGACAAAAATTACACGACAGATTAAACCAGTGTCGAAAAGAAGGTTCCTCGTTCGCAGAAAATTAAAGTACCGACGTCAGTGGTAGATGTCACTAAAACCTTGGGTTCTTTTAGTTCAGACAGTGACAAAGGTAACAAAGAGGTTAATAAACGGTACCTCACTACCATGGTCTACGGTACTAGAATCAAAAGACTTACAACAAAATTCGGTCGAAAAAGTGAGAGAAGAAAGTGAAAGTAGTTCTCCGAAAAATCAAGAAGAAACGAAAGACGGCATTTCCACCACAGTAGACGTATACACTCCAATAACTATAAAGAAGGCCGTTAGGACTAAGCTCGAACACGAAGTAGATCGGACCGTAAAGGGTACTATATGAGACGTATATTCAATTTATTCGTCCCACTGTTTGTGTCGGAACTGAATAAGAAAAGAGTCAAACCTTGGTCAGACAACAAGGCACAGACTGAGATTAACAACGAAGAACCGGACGTGTGTCCAAAGAGTCCTCCGTCGATTTCACCAGAGCATAAGGGTACAAAAATGTTTAAAAGGCGTCAAACAACACTAGGTGTATCAGTTTCCGAAACCACATTAGTTATTTTGTCTTCATCTACAAAAAGACCTTAAGAGAACGAAAAAGATACTAGGTTGCCTACAACGATTAAACTAGAGACCAAGAAGACGGAAAAGATTAAGGTCGAACTTGTAGACCTTCAAGTACCAAGTGTATGACAACTTCTATCAAACCTCTTAAAACTCGTAATGAAATGATCGTACACTCTACTCACGTTAACACGCTATCAAACTCGTAAGAAACCGTAACGGAAAGAAAACCTAACCTTACTTTCGACTGGAAAAGGTCAGGACACTGGTGACGACTCAAAAGGTTTAAACGACCGTATAACTCACGTCGTGAAAGTGTCATAGTAGGAAATCCTAAACTTTATCGACTTGGCTTTAAGGTAGTGGAGGTGATCGAAACAAGTATCACTCAGAAGGATTCCGGGTGGACTGAAGTGTAAGGTCCTACAGACCGAGATCTACTCACTAGTGTGGTAGCACCAATAGACTCAGTACTTCTAGAAAAAATATATCAAGAAAACACATAAGAACGGTGGAAAGGAATTATAAAAGACGAAGACAATCCAGGTATGTCTTCCTGGTAAAGGAAATAACACGGGTAGAAACGTACTTTACAAGGGACCCATAGAGATTAAAAGAACTCCTCTAGAGCTCAGAAAAGGTAAGATAACAAAAGGAGATAAAAAAACGTGACTAACGACTCCTTCCGAAAGAATAGAGAGGAACGATAAGAAACCTTGAGACGTAAGTCTACCCATATAGAAAGGAAAAGAGGAAAGGGAAATAGAAGTTGACTAAGGGGTACGATTCAGACGGTTTCTCACACTGAACCGATAAAAATACTCATTCTTACTTCCTGAAGTTAGTTCCGTATTATCTGATCACCCTTACCTCTGTCCTGGTTCGGTCGTCCTCCGTTCTCTCTGAGGACTCCGTGTTTTAAACTCCTATGGGAGTGAAGGTCTCAGGACGGTCACAGGAAGTCAAAACGAGGTATCCAGGAGTCGGACTGGAACGGAGTGGGAAGTACTTAGCCCCTACTTAACTGATTACCTGGTTGACGAGAGAAGGTTTCCGACTAGTAGTAGACATAGACATATAAATAAGTCGTGTACTCAGGGATAATACCCGAACCAAAAGGGACCACCGAGTCGTCATTTCTTAGACGGACGGCTACGTCCTCTACACCCAAGCTAGGAACCTAACCTTTCTAGGGGACCTCTTCCTTTACCGTTGGATGAGGTCACAAGAACGGACCTCTTAGGGTACCTGTCTCCTTGGACCGCCAAATCTAAGGTATCCCAACGTTATCGGATATTCCAGTGTTTTCTCAACCCGTGTTGAATCACTGATTTGTTGTTAATACACGAATTAGAAAAATAAACTTTTCATCAAAATGATCGAAACTGGAACCCATAGGGAGGGAATATAGAATCGACAACATCTTTAGATCGTCTTAAAATCCTTCCACGTTCTGTGACACCTTATTTCAAACTTGACTACGTTTTAATACTTAATGAAAAATAAACTCGGTTTCCCAGAAGGAAACACTCTCCGGAAAAACTCAGATAAAAAGTAAACACAGAAAGAAGAGAAGACATTAATTCACGTATATAGATTTCGGAAAGATTTGTCTAGGTACACTGCCGTAAAACCTCTGAAAGAGATGAGTCAGAGTAAAGTAGACCGAAACTAAAACAAGGAGATGTCTATGACTAATAAATTGCATTGTATGTTGAGTATATTCGACAAGTATTATTGTGTACCGAGAAGTGAGACAATAATCTTTTCTTATTACTCCCCTTTTTAAAATCCATAAGTCTGTCCAATAATTCTCTCTCTTCAATTCCATCTATTCAGAAACCATCTGGAAAATTTCCTTTGTGGAAAGAGAAAACCAATCAAACTTTTTTCCTCCATCACAGTGGTAGACGATCCTCGTAAGTTTGATTGATCACAATATGTCAGTTACTTATCAAATTACCCCCTTTTTCTTTAGTAAAATACGTTGACTACATTGACTGTCTTGTGGTCGTAGTTTGAATCTGACGGACCTATATTCAGTCTTAAGATAGTAAATAAAAGACTAAGGTTTTACCCCTATTATAAGGACGTAATATATACATATTCCTAAAAACACTTATATAATTTTCGATAGACACATTTCAACGTCACATTTAACTTCACCGACTCGTTTTAGACTTAAAAATACTTATCAATTCATACCGAAATTTTATTAGTCTACCGTTTCTAGTGACTTTTGTTTTGTTTTTTTTTTTTACTTTTCTTGGTGTCGAGAAAGGAAGAATCTAAGAATTTTAGGGAAAGTTTTCCCGTCTCAATATAATGTATACTTCTTTCTTTAGTTATTTGTTACTAAATGTTTTATTTGTGGAAAATTGCAAATAAACAGAAATCATACCATCCTATTCTGGTTATAAGTACCATTATAAATGAAACATTTAATGTGTGTAAAATGACACTTATACAAAAAGACTATTTGAGTGCCTTAGAACCCAAGATGAATGTATTCTGCTTTTTTGATTAAATTTTAGATCTTCCTAGGTTTTATATTAATCATTCTATAATGGAAATCGATATAGGATGATTCGTACTTTATTTTGATAAAAACATTTTTAATATTCTAATACCTATCGGTATGATGTTTCCTATAAATTTCTATTAAAAACATACTAAACACTATAAGTTGTTTACAAAATATATATATATATATACTATCGATTACAGTAACTGATAAAACCAGAAGTCTATTTAGGTACTAAAGACCTAAATGACGTAGTGTCTAAAGGTGACTTTTTATAAAATCACTGGGTGGTAAAGAATTAATAAAACAGAAACAAAGGATTCTGTGACGTAAGTTGTATTTCGATCTATATTTTTTCTATGATGTAAATACATAACATAACGATTTACAGTCCCCAATTACAGAAGTCGTTGGACAGGTATCTCTGTTTCAGACCCATAATCAAGTCTTGCGACACCCTAAAAAGATGTATTATGTCTATTTAGTTCCTTTCGTTTAATTTTATTTAGACGTTAATTTTTAATTTTATACTTTCATTCCTAACACAATCTTTTAACACTTCTTTGTCAATGATTTCGTTACAGTATTAATCTTAGTATATTTCAAATATAGAATCGTCCTCCTTTCCTTCCCCATCATTTCTTGACTTTCTTTATCTTCGTAATTTCACTTAGTTTTGATCAAAATTGACTTAAACAGTACTAAACCTACTCTGTCATAACTCACTTTGTGTATTATCTAGTACAGTACATTACAATTAAAACTGTTGACATTTAGTTTGACTCTTTATGACACTTTAGTAGTACTTACTACGTATATGAGACGACACCGTAGAGTCAAAATCTGAACGTTTAAACTAAAGACCTTGACAAACGTAAACTTGTTGGTTTCGTCTCACAACACTTTATTTAGGTAAACTTTTCTTTTGTAAAGGATTACACTAAACGCCTCAAAGAACCATTCTCATGTGACGACTGTATAAAACGTATCGAAGTAAGAGAGAAAGAAAGTAATACTTCGACTGTCGGACCTCAGGTCCCCTCGGTCTCCTTGTCCTCTTCGACTCTTACTCAACCCTCATCCTAGTCCCAACCCCTCATCCAGGATAAAACAACGATCCCAGTCCCGACATATTAGGTGTCACTCGTAAATAACGAACAGTCCCTGTAAACACCTCTTACCTTTCTACCTTTCCACATCCAACATACTTGTCATTACTGCTTTTTCCAGACCAAGAGAGAAGAACTCAGATTTACTTCACGGAGTCAACACGACATGCAATTAAACGGAAACTACTATTCTTGCACAAAACATAGTAAGTGCACGACACAAAACAGTCGATATTACACCTGATGAACTCTCACAGTGAGACTAACAACAGGGGATAGGGAGATGACACTCTCTCGAAACTCCTCCACGAATCGTGAACTGTCGAAGGTTTTCTACTCCCTCACATTAGTAATTGGATCATTTACGTCGGGGACTTTGACGCAGGTAACAAGACGTACCTAGGAGAGATAATCTTTACTGGTGCAACCGTTGTAGTCAAAATTTTCAACTTTAAATTCTATACAAAATACGGACATTAGCGAAATATACGTAATATAAATAACATAATCATACGTTTACGTACTATTATGAATACATTTAATTTATGTAATTAGATCCTGTCATTGGAATTATGGTATCCATATAGTAACTAAATTTTTTACAAAGACCACTTATTTCAGGTCTTTGAAAAATTTTCCCTTCTACTTTAAAATTTTTAAAATCTGTAGAATTTTTGTGTTATAATATTGATAGGATGTTAATTTTATCATCTTTTTGAAAATTTTTCATGGTAATTATTAAAATATTGTATGAAGTTATTTTCTTTTACAACTCGTGAATAACCTTAATGCTAAAATTCCATACGTACCTTCTTCTTTCCGTACTTCATGTTTGTCTTAGCAAAACGAATCTATTGATCAAAAGTAACTCTTTTTAGTAGTGTATTAACTAGTCTCCAAAGAGTAGGGGTACCAAACGACAATGGTTGAATAAGAGAATAACGTCAGGTACCCCATCGTTTCTCAGCCTGTATTGACTCGCTGAAGTGTTGAAGTGTGTGGAAGTAATGGATTAACCCTACACGACACAGTCATTGAGATCGAATATGTTTCTACGTTTATTACACTCTAGTCGTGTTTATCTCATAATATTTTAACAGTGTAATAAGATCCGTCTGTTGTCTCTATTTATAATATATTAGTCTTTAAGTATTTATAAATTTGACCTGTTTAATCCTAGTGAACTATGAGGATAAAGGGACACGGTAAGAGGCATAGGGGATACAGGAACTCTTATGTTTCTGCCATTTTATTTGTTTTAAGAAGAAATAAGTGTACCGATAAAATTAATTTTTTAGATCTATAAGACATAATGTATTTATAACTTATAATATATTTAGTATAGTTTTAAATAGAAACTTTGAATCAACAATTACGGATCTATACCGTAAGTCAAGTCAAGTCAGCGAGTCAGCACAGGCTGAGAAACGCTGGGGTACCTAGCGTCGTGCGGTCCGGAGGGACAGGTAGTGGTTGAGGGCCTCAAGTGAGTCTGAGTGAAGGAAGCTCAGTGACTACGGTAGGTCGGTAGAGTAGGAGACAGTAGGGGAAGAGGAAGACGGGGGTTAGGGAGGGTCGTAGTCCCAGAAAAGGTTACTCAGTCGAGAAACGTACTCCACCGGTTTCATGACCTCAAAGTCGAAATCGTGTAAGGAAGGTTTCTTTAGGGTCCCGACTAGAGGAAGTCTTACCTGACCGACCTAGAGGAACGTCAGGTTCCCTGAGAGTTCTCAGAAGAGGTTGTGGTGTCAAATTTTCGTAGTTAAGAAACCGCGAGTCGAAAGAAGTGTCAGGTTGAGATTGTAGGTATGTACTGGTGACCTTTTTGGTGTCGGAACTGATCTACCTGGAATCAGCCGTTTCATTACAGAGACGAAAACTTATACGACAGATCCAACCAGTATTGAAAGGAAGGTTCCTCATTCGCAGTAAATTAAAGTACCGACGTCAGTGGTAGACGTCACTAAAACCTCGGGGGGTTTTATCAGACTGTGACAAACGTGACAAAGGGGTAGATAAAGGGTACTTCACTACCCTGGTCTACGGTACTAGAAGCAAAAGACTTACAACTCGAAATTCGGTTGAAAAAGTGAGAGGAGAAAGTGAAAGTAGTTCTCCGAAAAATCGAGGAGAAGTGAAAGACGGTATTCCCACCACAGTAGACGTATAGACTCCAATAACTATGAAGAGGGACGTCAGAACTAAGGTCGAACACGAAGAAGGTCGGGTCGCAAAGAGTACTACATGAGACGTATCTTCAATTTATTCGTCCTACTGTTATATGTCGGAACTACATAAGGAAAAGGACAAACCTTGGTCAGACAACAAGGTACAGGTCAAGATTGACGACGANAGGTCAAGATTGACAACGAAGGACTGGACGTATGTCTAAAGAGTTCTCCGTCCAGTCCACCAGACCATAAGGGTAGAGGAAGTTTTAAAAGGTGTCAAATAACACTAGGTGTGTCAGTTTCCGAAACTACACCAGTTATTTCGTCTTTATCTACAAAAAGACCTTGAGAGAACGAAAAAGGTACTAGGTCGTCTATAACCGTTAAACTAGAGACCAAGGAGACGGAAAAGATTTTGGTCGAACTTGTAGACCTTCATGTACCAAGTGGATAACGACTTCGGACCGAACCTCTTAAAACTCGTAATGAAACGATCGCACACTCTACTCACGTTAACACGCCATCCATTAACCGTAACGGAAAGAAACCCTAACTTTACTTTTGACTGGAAAAGGTCAGGACACTGGTGACGACTCAAAAGGTTTAAACGACCGTTTAACTCACGTCGTGAAAGTGTCGTAGTAGGAAGTCCTAAAATTTATCGAGGTGACCTTAAGGAAGTGGAGGTGATCGAAACAAGTATCACTACGAAAGATTCCGGGTGAACTGAAGTGTAAGGTGTACAGACCGAGATCCATTCACTAGTGTGGTAGTACTAAAAGACCCAGTACTTCTAGAAAAAACATGTCAAGAAGATACATAAGAACGGTGGAGAAGAATTATAGAAGACGAAGACAATCACTTGATTATACTCACCTTACCCACTTAAATTGAGTCTACTGGTAATATAGATGATGACGCTCGTTGTTAGGGAGTCTTCTTTACCTCATTGGTAGTACCAGTTTCTTTCTCAGGCTTTACGTCATGGACCTACGTTATAGTTTTTACTGTCTTACTAGAGACAAGTAAAGGTTCTGTTTGGTAAGTCATAGTGTCATTAGGTTCAGATACGGGGTTGGTCATTGTGACTTCTTTGACTTCGACTTATACTTCTGGATGTTCTGGAAAATCTTGATTGAGGGTTTTTTCTACAGGAAAAGTAATATCCCCTGACCTTACGTTTTCATCCTTCAGTTCTTTGTGGACCTCATTGTCCGTTTAAACCGGAACCTTACGCCTTACTTCGTCCCGTTTCTGATTATCTCAAAACGGTTCTTTTACGTGACCAGTATCGTTTGTGGGAGAAGGTTGTTGTGTTTTCTTCTGAGATGTGTGCCTGTAGTGGTCTACCAGTTGTGGTTTTAGTCTAACTAATATAAGAAACGTCGGTTTCTACCTCTTCGAGATATGTCAGTTGTCTTTGTTCTGGTCCTCGACTGACACCGAGTCTGGTACTTGAGGAATAATGGTTTAAGTCTGAGTTTAACTTCTTTCATCCCTTTTGACGATCTGGTAAGTCCATACTGGATTTAGTTTAGGGAATACTAATATGTCACCTTCACTCTTTATCTAAATTCCCGGATCTAGACTATCTATCTCACGGACGACTTGATACCTTATTCCAAGCACTGTAACATGTCCTCTGTTCCTAGTTCTGGTAGAGATACCTTTTCTTTACACTTTTTCGTTTTACCGACAGACCCCTCCGGAATGTTTATCGACACTTTTCTTCTCTCCACTTTTTGTTTCCTCTTTTCCTTTCTATATTCGTAGACTTACGTCTATACCGTAATTGTTGACCAGTTTTTTTGTATCAAATTACCGTTTTTAGTATCAAATACCGTTTTTTTTTTTGGTATCAAATTAGTGAACATTCGTACAAAAAGTCTACAGTCTTGATATTTTAATGTAACTTCAAATATAGAGTTTCAAAAGTTTTAGATTATATAAAGTCATTGTCATTTATCTTGGTAGAAAAACAAAGAATAAACGACTAGTACAAGGGAACGAATCACAGGAGAATGAATGTATAATTATAACGTATTACACTAATGAAATTTTTTTAATAAAAATAATGAGAAGTATGTGTTAAGTCAAGTCAAGTCAGTAAGTCAGCACAGACTGAAAAACGCTGGGGTACCTGACGTCGAACGGTCCGAAGGGACAGGTAGTGGTTAAGGACCTCGAACGATTTGAGTACAGGAAACTCAACGACTACGGTAGGTTGGTAGAGTAGAAGACAGTAGGGGAAGAGGAGGACGGAAGTCATAAAGGGTCGTAGTCCCAGAAAAGATTACAGTCAAGAAGTGCAGTCTACCGGTTTCATAACCTACAAGTCGAAATGGTAGTCAGGAAGGTTACTTATAAGTCCTGACTAAAGGAAGTCCTACCTGATAAACTTAGAGGAACGTCAGGTTCCCTGAGAGTTCTCAAAAGAGGCTATGGTGTCAAGTTTTCGTAGTCAAGAAGTCACCAGTGGAAAGTAATACCAGGTTGAGAGTGTAGGTATCGACTGATGACCTTTTTGGTATCGAAACTGATCTGCCTGAAATCAGTCGTTTTATTATAGAGACCAAAAATTATACGACAGATCCAACCAGTATCGAAAAGAAGGTTCCTCGTTCGTCGAAAATTAAAGTACCGACGTCAGTGGTAGACGTCACTAAAACGTTGGGTTCTTTTAGTTCAGACAGTGATAAAGGCAACAAAGGGTAGATGAACGGTATTTTACCTTGGTCTACGGTACTTTAAGTAAAAAACTTACAACTCAAAATTCGGTCGAAAAAGTGAGAGAAGAAAGTGAAAGTAGTTCTCCGAGAAACCAAGGAAAAACGAAAGACGGTATTCCTACCACAGTAGACGTATAGATGACGACGACGACTCAGCGAAGTCAGCACAGGCTGAGACACGCTGGGGTCTCTGCCGTCGGGTGGTCCGAGGGGGCAGGTACCCTAAAAGGTCCGTCCTCATGACCTCACCCCACGATGTATAGATTCCAATAACCATAAAGAGGACCGTTAGAACTAAGGTCGAACACGAAGTAGGACGGACCGTAAAGAGTACTACATGAGACGTATATTCAATTCATTCGTCCCACTGTTATATGTCGGAACTGCATGAGGAAAGGGTTAAACCTTGGTCAGGTAGCAAAGTACAGGTCAAGATTGACAACGGGGAACTGGACGTATGTCTAAAGAGTCCTCCATCCCTTCCACCAGACCATAAGGGTAAAGATTCTTAAAAGGTAGTATGTGTTACCTTTGTCTGAATAAAAAGACAAGTACATTTGTTATTATGGAAATTTGCCTCTTGTTATACAATTTTATATTTCTTTTTCATTTTCGGTGGATCTTAGATTGGTGGGACTTTATTAGTGGTAATTATAAGACCACAGACACGTACTGTAATACATACATAACACATAGGACATTAACACGAATGTAACATGACATAGTATGTATAATTTACATAACAATAAAGGCAGGAACGAGGGATAATTTCGTAGTACGTGTAGGGGTAAGGAGGTGCCTCACAACAAAATTGTTCGATATAAGTATACATGGATGTGTATAACCAGAATGTATACGTATGTCTACGTGTTAATTGAATAAAAGTGTAAAATTTTTTATGTAGTATAACATATGTAAAAAGGTAAAGGTTAAAAAACGATTTATTTTAGGGTATCTTTGCGAAGGATGTATATATATCTTCTCGAGATTTGGTAAGATTCGAGAATTTAAGGGACAACTATGATGATTGAAATAAAGACCAAATACTGATGGTCCTTGGTTGTACGTTATTTATAGGAGTATATATACAGGAAAATTTAATCACAAAAATAAAGATATCCCGTATAAGGGTCCACCTTTTAAAGACCCAGTTAAAAATGAACTTTGAAAATATCTACTAAAGACTTTTCTACCATTCTAGATTGTAAAGGTAATGTTCACAAATTCTAATGAGAAAAGGAGTGTAAGGAGATTTATTTTCGGGACTTAATAACTGACAAGGCACGAATACCTATCATAATAATAAACTTAAAAGTTAAGGGACCGATGGTTTGGACTCGTAAAATAGTAAGCAAAGGAGAAGAGACGTAAACACATATATTATTTGTTTTCTATACATAAAGAAGAGAAAATACACACAACAAGAATCATCAAATATCATTGAGAACAATAAAATACCATTGATTCAGAAGTATTGTAAGTAATTAAAAAAAAAGTTTAAACAATAGACGACTGATCGTGTTCCAAATTTAAAACTTTTGTAGTCCAAAAAAAAAAAAAGAAAATTTTCAAGGGGTAAAAGTCAACTCCAATTCTACCGAAAAGATCAATTTTCAATGTATAAATCAGAGGTTCTAAAAGAGTATTCTGAACATAATTAAAAGGGAAATGTAGAAAAGATATTCGAAAGTAAATATTTAAAAGGAAGGAAACCTGTAGATAGAAACAACCGTGGTAAAATTTTCCAGAATAAAAAGAGTAAAGGAACCCGAAAGTTATGGAGTCTAAAAAGTCTAAGATTTAGACCTAAGAGGTGAGATATGCTGATTGGACAAATAGAAGAGGACAAGTCGTGGGACATGCAAAAAGATTTCCCTTATATATCACATAAAAAGGTATAAACCTTACTTTTCACACGAGGAAGGATGAAAATTTTACTAAAAGATCGATAAAATTGTGACTCTAGAAATTAATATCCTGTTTGACACAACACTAAAATTGACCTTGTTAAATATAGACTTATATTAATATTTGATAGTCGTTCCGACATAATATCAAAAGACAAAGAACACGAGAAGACAACACATAGTAGGAAACTTTATTATGTAATATTAAACATATGGTTAAGACTTATAAAGATCGACAGAAATCAGGATTTATAAAATATCCACTAAAAAAAGAATGACTATATTTATCTTAAAAATTATAAAGGTAAAGATCCACCTATTTCGACCACTATAAATACAGAAATTAAATATAAGTAGGTGTAACGGTTAACAGAAAATTAAGATTTTTACAATATAATCTTAGAGAACTAAAAAGTATTATATGTTGCCTTGGTGATTGTCTTCTTTATAAAGAGATTAGAGAAGGTCACAAATACAGTCAATAAAGTGAACTTACCATAAAAATGAAACCATTTTTTTCTCAAAGTTGATATTATCACTAGTCATTTTAAAAAAGGGACCCCTTAAATAAATACAAGTGACTTTATTAATAAAAATTAATTATCATGTCTTCTTCTTTTACACTAAATCTCCGTAATTGATCATTACACCATAAACTCAAGAGAAAATAGAAGTCTTCAGAACGTTTATCTTTTGGAGTTTAAATAAGACATGAAATCTAACCTTAATTATATACCATTTTTATTAATCTCTACTAACCGGAATATTGGGACTAGCACGATATGTCAGGTACGTGTAACTTAGCACAGATTCCTTCACGTGTCAAAATAATCAATTCTCGAGAACAAGGTCATTAAGGGCGACCTCGACCTCGTCCATCACTCTGGACACCAGAAGTTTATGTCATTATACACAAGATGGAGTTATTAACTTCTCTCTGAGAACTACTACCGTTAAAAGTTAATTGACATACAGAATTTAACGGAGAATGAATTCCTTCTCATCAATTCATAACTTTGTTTCGCAACATCAATTAAATGGAAATAGGATCAAGTGAGAGATTAATCTAGTCTCTAATTGTAGATTCCATTTAAATTATATCGTTGTTTCCTTAACCACTAACAACTATAAACACTATTTATTTTATGATTTATCATACTCGATAGTTACAGTAAACGGTTGGTACTTTCGTAATCTTTAAGTAAAGTACAGAGAAAATCGTAAGTATATTACATCAATATTACATAGATGAAGGTTATTCTTAAACTCCCACCAAATGTTATTATTTCGTTTCACTTAATTTTTCACTTACTTAATATACATATATTACATATAGTCTCTTATATATATACAGTCTCTTAGTTTTGGGTAGAAACTCTTAAATGTTGGTAGATGAGTAAAGTAATAAATTATGAAAGGAGAAACGGACAACAACAACTCAACGATTCAACACAGGCTGAGAAAACGTTGGGGTAACTGATATTTGACGGTCCAAGGAGACAGGTACCCTAAAGGATCCGTTCTTACGACCTTACCCGACGGTAATAGAAGGGTTACGTCCCTAGCTTGGGCATAAAGGACGTAACTGTCTACCCAAGAAGGGGTGTCTCGGTGGTGTCTTTGGGAGGGGAAACGAACAAAAGGGAATTTTATTTTTCCCTTTCTTCGACGTCTCAACATAAGAGAGCTCTTTTCATTAATGTCGTTGTCTCCTCGCTCTAAAAGGTCTCGGGACACCCGAGGCCACTTCGTCTGGAACCCCTCTCGATTCTTCCCTTACCGAGTTCACTCTTACTCTCTCTCCTTCGTTCTCCCTTCCCGACTTTGTTAAATTGTCACTCGGTGACGGATCCTAAATTCACTTATTTTCTGTTATTCGTTAAATTAGTGACGACGACCCTTTGTCGTCAAAATGTCTGAGCAAAATTACGCACTCTCTTTAATTCTTTTCTGACTTAAAGTTGAAGCTAAAAATTTGTAGTATAAACCTACTCTACTCCGTCACGGGAGGTCTTTTAATAAAGACGGAGAGGACTATCGGAACCTAGTTTTAACAGTCTGGTATACCGACAAATGCCCTGGACACGGAATTAGACAATGACCGTAAAAGTGTATACAGTAGAACTGAATATTATTTTAAATATACAGGTTAAATCACCCTTCTAAACTCTGTCTTTAGACTTGTGGTGAGACTTGTTTAAGGTCCACGTAAAACATTACTACGTAAAAAGGAGAATTTTCATCTCTTTCACTCTTGATCCCGTTGAAGTACTTCCACCCTCGTCACTTACACAGTTTTAAATGTCACTCATCATTGATACAATTTTTACACGAACGTGACCGAGTCCCTATATGTATATTTTTCATTTGACAATTCTCCAAAATTAGGTCTAAATGACACATCGTGTCCCTTAATATAAACTATAGAATATTATTGGATATTACCTTATATTAGACTTTTTTCAAAAACAGATAATTTTTAAAAACATATATTACTACCTTCATAGTGTTCATTCCTTTTAAATAAGTTATTTACCATGTAACTGTAATCAATATCTATTATTAAATCATTGTTTTCTAGTAAATTTTTTTATCTAAATTTTGGATGACATACGGTATGTCTTTTTACTTATGATTACTCTATAAAAATTTTACAATTTATTACCTCCTTTCATCTTCTTTTGTTTATAATAGATTAAATACCTACCAAAGGAGGTAATTTCATTAATTTTATTACCTCCTTTAGTGTCTCCAGTTTTAATATATTACACCATCTATTTCATGTGACACACTCTGGTCTGTTTAGACCTAATCTAGTTACAAGAAGATGAATCAAGTCTGTCTGATGTAACTGGTATTAACGTGTAATGTTAATCTTTGACCGTTGACTTTCTATCGATTTTCTTTTTATATATGAGAGGTCGATTTCTCCCCTACTTCAATTTTTTAACTTTCGGTGAATATTTATTATCTTTAACTCATGTAATATTTACTTTTATATATTAAACCATAAACCGGTTTTCACATTAATGTCTGGATTCACTTAAATAATCTTTCGATCATGACATATGACCGGTCAATAGAATAGACGTTTATTAACTCAGGTATTATCGATCAAATTTTCGTCTTTCTCCAAATAATAACTGTTACCTGTCTCGTGTCTAAAGGTCCCTCTGGGTCCCTTTATTCCAAACTACGGTGTACCGGTCTTCATGGGTCAGGGTGTTCCCTCTCGTGGTCGTCTCTAGTCACGGAATAAGTAATGAGGGATGAGTCGTAGGGTCTTCGGTCTCAGACGTAACATCGACCACTTCTTATTGGTCTGTAGAGACACTGATGAACGGAAAGAGAGTCCTACTAGAGCAAAGAATACAACGGACACCCCCCCCACCCCTCCCCCCTCCTCCCCACTCGCACGTGAGTGCACACACACGTGTAAGTCAACACAGGTTGAGAAACTCTGGAGCACCTGATATCAGGTGGTCCGAGGAGACAGGTACCCTAAAAAGACCGTTCTCATGTCCTCACCAACGGTAAAGGATGAGGTCCCCTTAGAAGGGTTAGGTCCCTAGCTTGGGTGTAGAGAACGTAGAGGACGTAACCGTCCTCCTAAGAAATGGTGACATGGTGGATTGAACGGATGTCAACACAAGTATTAGGATGGTTCGACGTATGTCAAAATAAAAAAACACTTGAGATCAAGTATACACAATTGTGTTCGACGTTCCCTTGGTCTCTATACACCAGAAATAGGAAGGTCAGAGACTACATGTACTCTATACGAGGTTCCTCTAACCTTAGTTCACTTCATTCTGTCAGACACGGTAAACGGAATCATTCAGTAGGAGAAAAAGCCTACGATTTATAAATATTATTAAAATAAGGTAAGACTACAAAGTATATAGTCATACCGTTATTGTACGATGACTTTAACTTGATCGGGAGACTGTTTCCTTTTATCTAAACGGAAAAGAGGTTTAAGATTTTTCATGAATTAAGATAGGGAACATTATAAATAAAGAGATTTAGTTGATATCAGGTTTTAAATCCATTTACACATAACACTATAATAGGTGGTGGTTGTACGGTATATATTTTACCTTTCCTGTTATCCATCCCTTTTAATTATACTAATGATATTTACTTATGTATATATATATTATTTTATTCTTTCTTTTCACTCGGGTTTCAAAGACATTAACAATGTTCCGAGATCAACACTATACATTCAATTAAGAAAGTCACACATAAGTCAAAAGGAACGTGAAAGTGGATCTTAACGTCGACAACCCCTAGGAAACGAACCTCTTTACTGTGATTGGAACCTACGGGACAACCAAACTCTAATCATCTAGACGGATATCTTGTGATCTGTAAAGTCATGGTTCACAGGTTGAGAAACGCTGGGATACCTGACATCGGGTGGTCCGAGGAGACAGGTACCCTAAGAGGTCTGTTCTTATGACCTTACCCAACGGTACGGGAAGAGGTCCCCTAGAAGGGTTGGGTCCCTGACTTGGGTCGAGAGGACGTAACGTCCGTCTAAGAAATTACAGACTCGGTGGTATTCGTGGAGGTAAGACTTCGACGAAGAGGTCGACAGACACAACTTATGTCCTAGTTAATAGTGTTGGTTAATTCATTCGGAAGGAAAAATACGACTAACTAATTCACCGTGTTTCTTGGTTTTGTCGGATAACAAATGAGTCGAAGGTTTGGTGATTCTTATTGGAGGATCACCTTCTTAAGTACTAAACATTCGATTTTGGAGAAATCGTCCTAAAGGTTTCAGGACGTTTACTTTTAAAAAAGTTCACCTAGTGATTCACATCGAGGAATAAGATGGGAAACCAAGTGTCTTTGTATATGTAACGGAGACCCCTTTTATCGTGGTATATAAACGACGACCAAGTCCATTTTATAGGGCTGAAGTGGTTGGCAATAAAGGGTCCACCATGGAATTGACTTTGTAGGAAACTGGTAAAACAGAAAGGTATCCCGCTCAATGAAGACTTACCACCCCGATGTACAATTCTGGTCACCTAAGGTAATACAAGTAAAGTAATGAAAGTAAGTAAACGATATTTTATCCAAGGGACAAGTCTTCGTTATCCCACGGTACTGACTTATTCCGTAAATTTATTCAGGATCTCCCGTCACGACCGTCTTCGTACCACTTGTTGCTTCCGTCTAAGTGTCTGGTTCCTGAACAGACAAGGGAACTCTAGTTTGACGTGGGATGAAGATTCTAACTTCTGAAATAGACGTCGGTTAGTGTCTTAACAAAAGTGTCTTATACTACGACATGGTCTCAGGTCCCAACAGGTGACGACGACCGTCTTATTTGTAAGTCTTGTCACCACAGTAAATAGAAACTACTTCGCTTCATGTATAAAACTCGAATACGTTTTGGAAGTAGGAGCGGTCGGACAGGTGGAGAAGGTACTTGTTCGTGACTCCATTGACTTCTTTGACGGACTGTAGTACCTCCACTCCCAGTCTATTTTTTTCGTTCGTACTGAAACACGTTTTGACTCTAAGAGAAAAAATAATTAAATGAAAATTATCCTCCTAATTATTCATAAATTATCCATAATGATCCTAAATTATCTATTTAAACAAGGATTCATATAATACGAAAAACAACGTCGTCACTTACCCTAAAAAAGGGATCAACAGATATATTTCATAATACAATACTCTAGGAGAAACCGAGGTGGTGATAAGAAAGATGACTTGGTATTGTCGGTCCAAGTCTCATGAACCCCGTTTTCAGACTTACTCGACCTTCTCGAATTAAAGAAACAAACGAACACACGAGTGAACAAAACGAGAACCGGAGTGAGCGTCGATACGTAATTGAATGAAATGAAGTATTTACCTAGTCTAATTTTCGCGACGTACAACACATATAAAGGAGATAATAGGTCTCCAAACGAAACGTGAAACCCACGGTATACGGGTTCTGATAACTTGTGGATCTTTGGAGAGATACCACCCTCAGGAACTTAAAAAATAGTGCAAGCAAACGGTGAAGATTACCGATATATAAAGTGTTCTCTTAGAGCTCATGAACAGTGACAGACTACTGTTCTAAAATACCCGTATCAGTAGGTTTATCGACAGGACACCCTACTATACCCTTTTTAAGGACGTCTAATTTGATACCGAACCTCTCACTACGTCGGGATTCAACATTCTATGACTTTTACGGGACAACGGGAATGGTGTATTGCCGTCTCTCCTGTTCGTTTGTCAGTTGACGAAATATTTGTCTATAAGTAGGAGTGATTTTTAACCTCTTTATGTTTCATTCTGTTGTTTCTCAATTGATGATAGTGGAAAGTCTGAATTTTTTGATGACTTTTGAAACTATTATGGTTCAAAACCAAGTCTATACTACTTTGTCCTGAGTAGGTGACGTCTAGTCTGATACTTAATCCTAAAACTGGAACCTTCTACTACTAGAACCTTATGGCAGTTTTACACGTTAATTTTACATGCTGGGTATTTCAGTGAAAACTACGAAAAGGTTGACGATGTGACGTATGTACATAAATTCATGTACATTTACAGGTAACTTCCTATAAACACAAACGTCTATACGTCACATAGAAATCCGTGCATATACTAATTTTTCATTTATAGACCTATGAACAAACTGTCTAAAACTGGGACTGTGGGTGAAGTTCTTATATTTTTCTTTAATTTCATGACTCGTTCTTCCTAAATAGTTGACTAAAGAACCCTTTTTTTTTTTGGTTTTTTGATGACGACAAGAAATGGAGTATGGATTACTCCCCGGAAAGGAGTCCTGCAAAGTTAATGGACACAACATCGGTGCACAAGGACCCTTTGTTTGAGTGAGTCTTCCTATTACGTCTATCACCTCACGTCAAATAATGTGGTCGTCTGGGTCCCGTCTCAGAGGAGAATTCCTGGGCCTGGTTAAAAACACTTTTGGAATATATGGGATTCACATGAACGAGTTTGGGTGGAGGGGTTTAAGGAACTTTGATCAGACCTGTTCCATTTTCTCCCTATGCTAGTTTCAATTGGGTACTAAGTACACAGTGTTCGGATCTATTTGTCACCTGTAAATAGTTATCCTGACACCAGTATAGGGATATTTGTATTACCTTAAATGTCGAAACAAGACAATGTCTCTATTAATCGTATAAGAAAATCCGTTGCCTCTCAGGTTCAGGACTCCGAGAAAATAGGCCCCCCAGACCCTAAGGGTCACCATACGGTGAAGATGTCTGTGGCCCGTGTTTCAAGTCTCAGGTAACCCTCCCACTGGTACACACATCGGATTACAAGCGTCGGACCGGATTCTGCCTCAGGTCGTGACAGACAAAGGAGGAAGTAAGGGGAGAGAACTACGAGAATTGAGTATAATACTCTAGTAAGTATCCCGATATAGCGTAGGACCGAGAGGTTGGTGGTTAAACCCTCTTACTGTAGTTGGAAGCCCAATGTTTCAAACATTATGTAACATTTTAAGTCCCAGGTGTTTCGTCTTGATAGTTCCGTTGATATTGTCACCATTTATATCAAAAGGTGGTAAGCGGAAAGTGGGTTCTATCCTGGCTTCAGGTCTTTCCTTACAAAAGTAAACTGTAACGAAAATGGACCAAAAAGTACAGTAGATTTCGTAAGCTATATAACGGTCTATTCAGTCCTTACATATGTGTTGTAAGTTGGAATTAATATCGTGTCCAGGGAGGAACTCGTCGATACTCATACAGGTTTCGGTAAGATAATACTTAATGACGAAAAAAGTAAACCTAAACGAGAAGTAAATTCCGAACCTACCGAAAACAAGATAGATCCTCCCGGACAACACACTTTAATCAGTTCCGGAGATGAAATTAGTACTATAGACAATAAGGATATCTCCCATGCTTATTCCGTCGTTATATGAGTATGGTAACTTTGTGTCTAGAACAGGTAGATCGCACATTTATTCCATCTAAATGGTCCCGAACAACATCCAAACCGAAAACAATGTGACCGTAAATATAGTTTACATTGGGGTACGGGGCTCAGAGAACTGACGTCCAGAATGTGGTTCTCTCGTTCCCCTCCAATACTAACTGTTCTCTCTCCTTTCAGAGAAAAACAGTAGGGTCTTTTCTCGTCTCACCAAATTTTAGAGGAACCGTCTCACCACTGTGGGTGGCTCCTTTAGATAGGTAGCGACTGTCTCCGTATCGGGGTGTATGTGTCGACAACCTTCACGACACCTTCAGACGCATCCTTACACGGGTACTCTACTTTTGTAACAGGACTCAACTTTGTCTACAATTTAAGTTTTAGTTCAGCTACTCCGGTTCGTCGTCCTCAACTAACACGCCGAAGTAGGACTTCCCCGAGTAGGCCCTAGAAGAAAAGGAAGAAGAATTCCTACCAGAATCAGAGAACTCCCAGTCACCCCAGGGAGACACGTCAGGTGACTCACAAAAACCCCAGACACACCATACAAGAGCAGTGGGAGTATACTACCTAGGTTCCCTGTTACGGACGTTGAAATTGACGTCATCCCCATCAATCTTATTGTATTCCCGCGAAAGTGGTTCCCCGATCGTTTAGTACAAAGACTAGCAACTGGGTATGAACCAGTGGTTCGCATTTGAGTACTTAGACAAGGGGTTCCCCCTTGCCGTGGGAAAGAACATGTTTGAATCAATGGGTTAAATAATGGAATGGGGCAAGGTAGACGACACTTTAGGATGGGGGGGAATGGACTCCGTTTAAACAACTGTGGACAAAATAATACCCTCCGCCAGAGGGTAAGTGTCAAAGCATACCTCTTATCGGAACCCTGACACCCCAGTAGGACTCAGACTCGTCTCGACAACCTTCGTTCAGGTGGGTCCTCGTCAGTCAGAGGTACTAGGTGAACCTCTCAGAGAAATTACAGGCCAACCAAGTAAGGTGGTAGAGTCTTGGGACCCGGATATACGTCACACGTCAAAGGTAAACTACAAATTTCAAAACGAATGAACAACATGATTTAGTCGATGTTTTCGGTCCGGTAACAGACTTGTTTACAACCATCCTTCAGGTGTAGACCCTTGATAAAGGGATTCGTCCGTGGCCCGATGAAGACTACGAGAGAGTCAGGTCCATCCTTTTCGAAGATGGGTAGGGCTCTTGTATGTATGGTACTGGTCGTCCATTGTCATCACAGCCACTCCAAAGTAAAGTCACTTCAGGTGAGGGTCCACAAGTTTCCCGTCGTACGGAAAGACGATTTATGGGCCTCCAAAAACAGACTTATGGGCTCTCCGTCGTAATTGGACACTCGTCCGTCGTACCGGATCCACCCAGTGAACTACACAAACCGAATGGTCTAACACACGGTCGAGGAGACCGTGGTTATTAAACGGGGAACCGTTAAGGGTGGTAGGGGAAAGTCAGAACTACCGGGGAAGGCGAAACCGATTGGACTGTCGACAACAGGAACAAAATAGTCCAATCACGGTAGTCATGTGTCCTGGGTTGATCCCAGACTTGGAACACAGGAAGAAATTTTGTTTGGGGTTCTAACGAAACCGANAACTTAGCGGTCAGGTACAGACTGCATCCCACGTCGAACGAACCCCGACCACGTACCCCTACTGGGTCTCTCTACAACACCCCTCCCTCCACCCTCCCCCCAAGTACAAACCCTTGCGTACATTCTTAATTACTAAAATTTTAAATTTTTTTTTTATTTTTTAAATTTTTTATTTATTTATTTATTTATTTTGTTTGGGGTCTATGGAATGGAGGAGGAACGTCTAGACACCGAAGAAGAAGCTGGGGGTCATTGGACGAAAGTAGTCGTCAACCTCGTCACGAAAACAGGGAAGGGTTGTAAAAAGGAACCAGAGTCTTTGGTCGTCGTCTATTAGGTGTATAACATCCTCGGTTGTAGGTATGAGAAAGTCTACCTTGCTCAGGTCCAGTCTTCGGTTCGGAAGGGGTTTCTACCAACCCCTTAGGAATTTGGGAACACCCCCTCAGGTCCACTCGACAACGAACCACGGGGGTTGACTTAGAAGGGTAAGTTTTTGTTTCTACCCGACACTGCGACCCCGCTCCGTATGCGTCTTCTTCCGTAGGAACTCTAGATCCGTTCATATTTGAAATCAGGAGTCGTCCTCCTCAAATTCATTCCATATCCCCGAACCTTGTCACCCCACATTTCAATGTCATCGGATCAACTGATCGGACTCTAGAACATGTCCGGATATCAGGACAGGAAGAAGGAAAAACTGACCGTTCTAGCCGTATAAAGTTCGACTTACCGTGAGATGATCTTACGGGCGAACAAAGTTAGATAACTACACCCCGTCATACGACCGGGTCCGGAGAAAACCATCGTCCATGACCACGAAAGATTGGCCCTACCACGGAACAAACCCAAGATAATAGTGACCCCGAACTACAAATCGGTCGGACTCCCCTTCCCCTCCAACAGAAGATGGGTCTGGAGTCCCTTATTAACTCAATCGAGAGAGAGTACGAGAAGACCGGGTGGGTAAAGAAGGAAGCCTCCGGAAGACTGGCGGTGAGTAGAACCCCACCATAAGTCTCTCTCTCTTTTATTTAGTCTCACAGGTAGGCCTTCCACCCGGAGAGGAGCCCCCTCTTTCAGTGAACACGAGGATCAAACCTCTCGTCCAGAGAAGGGTCGTCCCCAGGACCCGTGAGTCCTTACATCTCCGTAAGTACTTAGTGAACTACGGGGGGTAGACTGTAAAAGACCCGACCGTTTTGTTAAATTAGTAGAAAAGAGGGTTATGGGGTCAATGTCGTCATCAGAAAAACTTGTCACCACCTTGTCCAAAACAACGATGGCTGTCAAGGTGAGGACATAGGTGGTACTTCAGTTACCAAACCAGGGGGTGAAAATTCCAATGATACCCGAGAGCCCCTGGACTATAGAGACTCGGGGTCGTCGGGATAAATTAAAGGTTCAGTCGTTCGGGGTGTTGACGCCCTCGAAGGAGAAGGAAGGAACGAAATCCCGTAAGTAAGAAGGTCACCGGTTTTCGAACCGTGGTCGGTGTGACCAAACCGACATTACCCCGGGACCCTGGTCAACTTCCTGGCAAGACAGGGACCCCGTCTCCTCGAAAAGGCCTCCGGGGCTCTATCTGAAAGGGTCTCGTCGTCGATCGTAACGTTCAGAGAATAGACAAGAGAAAGTAAGTAAGGCCGAGAGACCTTCTCGTATCAGAGACGAATTAAGGTCGCAGAGGGAGGGGAAGAACAGTCATGAGTGGTCCTTTCCGTCCATATCGAACCCGCCAAGCCGATCTCGGCCTAGGACCTTCACAACCGGTCTCCGAAGACACTGGCCCTAGTATCGGATGGTTTTGCGCCGAGATGCTTGAGACCCTCTCGACCGTCTCCTCGTCGCCGACGACGTCCTTGAAGTGGACCGGGACCTAACCCGTAATTCCGCCGGAGGTCAGGACCACCTCGTGACCCTCCGTTCGTGAAGTAATATGTCATACTCCCTCCCCAGTCCAGTAGGGGTAGGTTTAGGACATCTTAAGGAGAAAATAGTAGTCAGTTAAAAACACGGTAATTATAAAAGGGGAAAGGGAAGGCCTATGTCTTGGAACGGGTTCATCCTCCGAGAACTCGATTGGGATCGGTACTCAGTTATATACCGATAACTCGGTCCACAGGACCGAGAGGACACTGATGACATATCTGACGAAGGTGATAAAAATTCAAGTACCAGAAGAGACCACCGGTAGGATGAGGGTTTCCCCCGGTAAGCTGGAGTGTCTCATACACCTCCGCCAATCCGAAGTAGAAGTGGGGTATCAGGGGAGGTATAGGGAAGAAATTTAAAAATTAGTACGTGAGGTTATGCGAACGGAATCTAAGTGAAGGGGAGTAGAACGAATGGAAGAGCCTGGAAGATGAAAAGGAAAAGCAAGACAGATGCTTCAAAAGTCATGGGATACATGAAGACTATAAAGGTGAGTTACTGTGAATTTAACGGTAAGACGGAGGAAGGATTGACCCCACTCTCCTCGGAATGGACGGTCTAGGGTCTCCCTCTTCCCCCTAGCCGTACAGAAGTGGACGACCAGTCGTGTCGACTTGGTCTTTGGTGCACCAGGTTCTGACAAAGAGGGAATTTCAGGCAAGAAGGAACCACCCGAACTAGTCCACGCCTACTTTTGTGTATACCCAATTTATAGGGTACAGGGTCCGATAGAGACCTTTTCGGTTAAGTATGAGTGAATACATAGGGGAAGGAAGATCGGATTGTTAAGGTTTCCCCAGTTCTTAAAGTGTCGTCTGTCCTGTGGAGGACCCCCTCCCGTCTTATGCTTGTATGTTCCTGGTCAAAGGATAGGATTTTTAGGGGACCGCTAGCGACCATTATTATAAGGGACTCTGACGTACCTGTATGGAGGATTTACTGGAAGTGTTTAAGGGAAGGATTCGGGATCGTACGAACAGTTGGACACATGGTTCGTTAGTGACGACGGACGGATAAGGTCCGAGGACACCCAGCCACGGGGAACATCAGGGAGGGTCCCCCCACTAGTCCGGGGGAGAGAAGGTGGGACGGCCCACCCAAGGAGGAGTGGACTCACGAGTCAAGGGGACGACGGCAGGTGAAGGACGATTACACTTTCCAGGTCCACAACTCTTCGTCTTAGGCAGGTCTTCCCACTCCGCGGAAGGGGGGGATCTTCTAAGTTTGACGTTCCGGAGCCTCATCAGGGTTTACCTTGAACAGAGGAGTTTTACTCCTCAAAGGGTCGGTCACGTGGTTTACAACATCGGTGCGTAAGGCCCTTTGTTTGAGTGAGTCTTCCTGTCTCGTCCATCACCTCACATCAAATAATGTGGCCGCCCGGGTTCCGTCTCAGAGGAGAATCGGTTCCTAGGACTGGTCAAAAACACTTTTGGAATATATCCCACATGAACGAGTTCGGGTGGAGGAGTTTAAGGAACTTTGATCAGACCTGTTCCATTTTCTCTCTATGCTAGTTTCAATTGGGTACTAAGTACACAATGTTCTGATCTATTTGTCACCTGTAAATAGTTATCCTGACACCAGTATAGGGCTATTCGTATTACCTTAAATGCCGAAACAAGACAATGTCTCTATTAATCGGATAAGAAAATCCGTTACCTCTCAGGTTCATGTTCAGGACTCCGAGAAAATAGACCCCCCAGACCAAAGGGTCACCATACGGTGAAGATATCTGTGACCCGTGTTTCAAGTCTCAGGTAACCCTCCCATTGGTACACACATCGGATTACAAGTGTCGGACCGGATTCTTCCTCAGGCCGACACAGACAAAAGAGGAAGTGGACCCCAAACCCTTAGATCAATCTGGCCCAACTAACTACTGAGCCCCGACACGGGACCCTCGGACGTCACATCCGTACGTGAGACTCTACTAATACCGTCTCCGACGGAGGACGTCTGAGGTACTTCTGGTACGATACTACCCCCTTCTGACGTACCCCAGTAGAACCCACGACCTCCCCGTACCTTGGGGTCGTCGTTCTCACACGATGGAAAGGGAATCCGTTAAGTCTACACTCTCGAACCCCGACCTCTCGATCGTACTTCGAAAACCCGAAGGGTCATCTTTGCGACTATCGTCGTAAATTGTCTTGATCTTTCGGTTACCGCCGTTGAGATACATAAACTTTTTAACAGATTTTAAAGTCCCAACGTCAATGGAATAGATATTTACCTTCTCAATCAACCCCCACATAATAGAACCCAAGGACAGTTTCTTTTTTTTTACGGAATACCATAAAAATACTATGAATACCGATTAACATCGTGACGTAAGACCTAATAGGATAGTGGGAGTAGTGGGAGGACACAAAAATATATAACGAAACTAAGTCCTTCACATTTCGAGTCATTTATTACAATATTATAATAATTTAGATGGGTACATAATACAAACTAATTTTTTATGTCAGACATATCATCGAAAAGACTTGATTATTCCTCTGAGTTACGGATCGTTTGGTAATTTATCTACAATACCAATCATAATTACTTTAATAGTAATTATAAATAATGACACATTTGTAAATTATATGTCAATAAAAGTCTTCATTATATTATCTAGAGGGGACTGACTCATGTGTCAATATGTAAATACAATCTTAACGAAATGAGATTTCTTATCAGAATCATTAATCAATAGTATCTTATATACACACTATTTTATTGTATAACATCAGTTGAGTGGGACGATTTTAATTTTAGATATATAAATTTTCACGGTAGACGTATATAAATTTAGCAAAGGAAGTAGGATATTTTATTTTTAACCTAAGTAAAGAAAAATAACGAGTAATCTACAACAAAATCTATCTAGAAGGGATTGTGAACTCAACGTCATTTTGTTTTGACATAAAAGTGACTTTTTTTTTTTAGAAAGGTTTAAGACCATCAAAACCGTTTATATACGTTCAATAACAACAGGACTAGTCTAAAGGTAAATATTGAGTTTCGGGACATACAGTATTATACGTCTATCCATATATTTGTCTCCGAGATGGGAGAAGGAAAAGAATTAGAAGGAATTTGTCGGAGTAGGTACATTGAGACATTAAGTTGTTTTCTTGAAAGATCGTAATTTCTCTTTATTGAAACTCTAATGCTCATGTAGAAAACGTTATATCACTTCTTCACTACGTTACTTTTATGTCAGTTATTGTCCATGAAAAGGTAATTCAAATTGTTTATGAGATCGTCCTTAGGGGTATATCAGTCTCACTGAAAAGTAAAAAGTGAAAATAAAGTAAAATAGATTTCTACAACTAAAATTTCAGACAAAGACTTACAGAACTAAAGAAGGGACTCAGAACACTTCTTACGTAATACCTTTTCGTTTATCTTAATAGAAGAAAATTTTCTGAATCGAAAGGGTAAAAAGAGTCACATCTTTATTGATCCGTTTGACAAAAAGTAAGGTGTCTCACGTGTAAAGTTCTGAAATAATTTCTCAAAAACTCATCACCAACACTCTAAAATAATATTTCATTGACACAGAGTTCTTCAAAAATATAGAAGACTAATTTTCAGGGAAGAGGTCAAAATAGTGTATATCTTGTGGGAAATGATGAACATACGATACAACTGTCACTAAAAATAGCACGACACAACAGACGTAGTATAACAAATAATTAACTCATATCAATAGATAAAGAACGGGTTATGACTCTGTATTTATTTGTTTACTTATTTATTCTATTGTAATGTCATAAACTCTTTCTTATTTCAGGTCATCCCCTCTTTTATCGTAGTGTGTATGTCTTTGATACCCGAAGGACCCATCGAGTCGACCATTTCTTAGGTGGACGTTACGTCCTCTGGGACCAAGCTAAGGACTTAGTCTTTCTAAGGGACCTCTTCCCTATCCGATGGGTGTGGTCGGAGAACCCGAAGGTAGCATCGAGTCTACCATTTCTTAGGTGGACGTTACGTCCTCTCGACCCAAACTAGGGACCCAACCCTTCTAGGGGACCTCCTCCCGTACCGTTGGGTGAGGTCATAAGAACGGACCTCTTAGGGGTATCTGTCTTCTCTGGGGAATTTTAGGTACCCCAGCGTTTCTCAGACTGTGTTGACTTGTTGACTTGTGTGTGTTTGAAATTGGGAACTATATTTTTTTTTTTTTGATTATTCGAAGAGACGTATTCGACATTCACTCTTGGATCCTAAGGGAAAGTGATTTCAGGGAAACCGGGGGGAAGGATTCCGGTGTGGTGGGACAGGAGTACTTACGAGGCGATCTCGGACGAAGTCGTGACGGTATGAACCAGAGGAAAGTCCGTCGAGAAAGACTTACTCATCGTTGTTATAAATCCTTTACAGGGAGAGTCCTCCGTCTTAAAGACGGGGGTAAATTCGAAATGGACTAGACTTGGTCGAATGGTGAGAAACAGCTAGGACCACTAAGAATCTCTGGTCGAGACGGTGAAACAGTCTCACCGATAAATTTCGTTCCAAGGAGCTTAGACCCATACAGTAAACGATTAGATTTAACTATAAAATTTAAGGGGTGAGAATTTAAGTCATAACTTATTCTTACAGTGTTCGAACTCGTCCAGAAACTTCATCATTTGATCGGTCTCTCTTGGTCTCCGACTTTTCGTCACGTTCTCACGGCAACCAAAAGACACAAAGGTGTAAGCACTCTGACCCCTAGCGTACCTTTTGAATTGTCAGTCCTCTTTCCTCGTTGACCTGAGGTTCCGTCGGTAACGTACGAAAACTCGTCTACTATTTAACTTACTTATTTTTACATAGTCCAGTAAGACTGTCCCCTCATGTCCTGAGACCTATGTCCCCGTCCAATTTCTTTTTACCACCAAATCGGAAAATGAGGACAGTACCCCGTCCCTTATGAACGGAGTCTTACTATTCTTACCTTTACCTCTAGTTTCCTACTAGACTTTTCTACAGGACAAATTCCTAAACACAATCGAACAACGATTAATCGTATTCTCTCTCACCTGTCACTTCTTAGTCCTCCGAACCTCTTCTGTTGCGTCGTTCGGTCAATCTCCCCTTCTACCACTCGAGACAAACTCTCGAGAATATAAACTCCATCTATCTTTATCCAGGTATCAATAAAATCAACTTGTACCAATACCTACGAGTGGATTCTCTTACTTTCAAGTCTCTTTTATCTTTTTCTGGTCTCTGTATAGTTTATTTACCAGTAGTTTTCGTCCTTTCACTATAATAAAATCTTATTGACGTAATAAAAAGAATATCAAAATACTTAATCTAAGGTAGTAGTACAAGATATGATGAAATTTATCAGTGATCCTTGAAACCTAACAGGTCCGTGACCCCACAACTGGTCCAGTCCGTTTACAATTAATTAGGTCACAGATATATCTTTTCTTAAAGGTTAGTAATAATGACGGGGTTTCGAAAGAACGGAAATTGAAGATAAGGAATGGACTCTATATAATCTAATTAAAAGAGTGAGAGAAAGTATACAATATTTTCAATACTGTCAGTCACAAACTAAACTACGAATCATTCAGAGGAAAATTTATTAACTATACAAGAACACTAAATATTTTCTTATATATAAACCAATAAGTCTACTGTCTTATATAAAGAGTTCATATAAACCAGAAGTAGTAGGTATCAAAGACCGAGTCAGCACAGGATGAAAAACGCTGGAGTACTTAGCGTCGTGTGGTCCGGAGGGACAGGTAGTGGTTGAGGGCCTCAAGTGAGTCTGAGTGCACGTAGTTCAGTCACTACGGTAGGTCGGTAGAATAGGAGACAGCAGGGGAAGAGGAGGACGGGGGTTAGGGAGGGTCGTAGTCTCAGAAAAGGTTACTCAGTTGAGAAGCGTACTCCACCGGTTTCATAACCTCAAAGTCGAAGTCGTAGTAAGGAAGGTTTCTTGTGGGTCCTGACTAGAGGAAGTCTTACCTGACCAACCTACAGAAACGTCAGGTTCCCTGAGAGTTCTCAGAAGAGGTTGTGGTGTCAAGTTTTCGTAGTTAAGAAGCCGCGAGTCGGAAGAAGTGTCAGGTTGAGAGTGTAGGTACGTACTGATGACCTTTTCGTACCGAACTGATCTACCTGGAAACGACCGTTTCATTACAGAGACGAAAACTTATACGATAGATCCAACCAGTATTGAAAGGAAGGTTCCTCATTCGTAGAAAATTAAAGTACCGACGTTAGTGGTAGATGTCACTAAAACCTCGGGTTTTTTATTTCAGACGGTGACAAAGGGGTAGATAAAGGATACTTCACTACCCTGGTCTACGGTAGACCGAGTCTCAAGGGGTTTGGTATCTTTAAGAAGTCCCATCTATCACTATTTTCACAGAAACAATACAGTTATCCACTAAAAACTTTTCGTGGCTTCCCATCCCCGATCAACAACCACCTCGGTCGAACACTACCTTCCCAACCTTGAAAGTTAGGGTAGAAGGGAGAGAGGTGGAAGGTCGTCTCCTCTCCCCGAACTCCAACTTCGTCAACGGTCACCGATTACTAAATCGGTCAGAACGAAGGAATTTTTGGGGGTATTTCTACCCAAACCTCACAAAGGTCTGACCACTTCTTCACGTCCACGCCTACCTTACTGTCCGGACCTCTCTCGGACCTTCGAAGCGGGGGAGAGGTATGGAACAGGACACGTAGAGGAGACAGAGAGAGAAGGACTCAATATAGGAAAATAGTTTTGGTGATAAGACCATTCCTTTTACGAAAATTGAGACCCAAGACGTTCGACAAGATCGTTTAATAAGTTTGAGCTCTTCGTCTCAGAACCCTTAGACACCGATGTCAGTCAGTCATGTCCTTCGTTGGACCGTAGACTTCACTCTCCCACCCCTGTCAGAACATCCTGACTTGGACAGCGGAAACTTTAGACTGTGACAGAGACCCATCTATGACAGTCTTCATTCAACTGGAGGACTTGTAGGTCGCTCACAGGTTCTTAACGAATAACTACGACGTGTGGGGGAGGGGACGGTGTGTGTGTGTAATCTTTAATCTACGTCTTAAGTTTTATTATCGATTTTATAAAGACACCGATCCAAAGGGAAGAGAAAAGGAAATCAGACTCAAAACTTTTTTCTCCGTTTGTAAGGAATTACGACTTTTCCCGAGAAATTACTTTCCTTAACGGGTTTAGTCAGTACGGTCCATTGTGGTAAACTCTTCCGACCATCCATCAAGAGTGGGCCCGAGTCTTTCGATAGGTGTCTCAAATGTGACCCCCGCCGAAACCCTGACACGGTACTTTGAGGTGACACCAAGAGGACAACCTTGTCGCACCCACTATTCCTTCGTCGACGCGTGTTCGTAAGCGACAAACTTTCCTATCTTTTACATACATGACCGGGAAGGTCCCTCCGGAGTGACGACATCGTCAAATCGGGTGATGAGTCATGTACGTCACGACCATCAGGGTGTAAGTCGACGACTGGTCGTCGTACCGGGAGCCGAGATTATCCCTCGTATACTAGGGAGGTCGACCGTCCACTGTGGTAAACCGTCGCAAGGGTCGTCGAGTTGTTTTCCAAAAGTTTATAGCTTCGTTCCCCTTTCTGGGGACGGAAATATTCCTTTCATTAAACTGACACGTACGTAAAACGAAGGTATTCTTAATAACGAAGATTGAGTGACTTAAGACACTTCCTTTCCCGTGTGAATCTCTTACTTTAATCTTTTATACGTTTGAAGTAAGTTTACCCATTTATCCACATACTAATCTCCTTTAGCTTCAAACATGAATCTTTTCCTTACGATAAACTTGTATTAATTTCCGCCCTTTTCATAAAAAATTTAAGATCTAAGAATTAAATACTAACAGTGTAAATTTTATTTACCGAACTTTTGGTAAAATCTCGTATTAATTCTTTATAAAAGACTTATATATACACACGAGACTAAAAAATGATTAAAAAAGGTCAAGGGTCAAGACTTTTTAAGTTCAGTCTTTATTCTGTCAGAACGTCTATCCCAGAACTTATTACAAGACACAATACTCACGTCGGTATTAAATACATAAATTGGAAGGGTAATAAATATCGGTAAATACAACAAAGGTATACAAATATTTACACTATTTACAGGAATATAATTATGACATAGTAACACTCTTTTTTCCTTTATGGTAAACTTGCATCAATCTCCACCTTTCCATAAGAAAAATTTTTAAGTTATACTTTTACGTTCGGTCATTCTTAAATCTAACCAATCTAATACTTCTGAATGTCAAAAATAACTTCTTTCCCTGAAATCTCCAGAAAAGTCTTTTACATTAAAGTAGTATAACTTTTCAATACACCATCTTCTCAGTGGACTAGTCTCAGTACGTTGGGGTCTCACCGTCAAATCTTACTGAACCTAGAGCTGACACTTATGTCGTAAGTAGTTGAAGATAGAACTATCTTTGACCTCTGAGTCTTTTGATCCGTCAGGATAGCCAGTTGAGTAAATAAGTCAACTTTTTTTCCTTTGTCATCTAGTCATCCCTTTTATGTGTGTATAAACTCATGATATAAGAATATAATTAGAGACTTATACTAAAATTTTAATTTAGTAAACACACATTCGTATTCTTTACCTTGACGTCTGTATTGACAGTCAACCAACTACCGATAGAACATATACACTTTTTATGTAGACGGAGGTTTTCACACATTAAAAAAAAGAGTTTATCAGTCATCTCAATATCATTTTGAGACATATACAAAATTCAAGGTGTGGGAATATAAAAGAAACAGTAAAAAATTTTTAACTTCATATCAATTAAATGTTACACCAAAGTCCACATGTATTTTGACTAGTTCAAATATATATATATGTGTATATATATATGTGTATGTATATATATTAAAAAGTCTAAGAAAATGTAATTTCCAACAATCTTCTATTATATCAAGCTATGAGATATGTCATCCTGCCACGTCTAATATATAAAATATATATTAACACACATATACAATTAGGGTTTGAGGATCAAAGAGAGAGTGGGGTGAGGGACGACAGGGGAAACCATTTGTATTCAAACAAGAACTTCAGACTTAGACAAGGACAGAATATTTATTTAAGAAAAAAAAAAATGTAAAGTGTAAATTCACTATAGTATACTATAAACAGAAAGACACATACTGAATCATACTATTAGAGATCCCGGTAAGTACAACGACGTTTACCGTAATGGATAAGAAAAATTCCGACTGATTATGAGAAAACACACACACACACACACACACACACACACACACACATGGTGTAGGAGAAATAGGTAAGTGGACAGTCACCTGTAAATCTAACGAGGATCTTCCGTTACCGTGGGGTGAGGTCATGAGAACGGACCTTTTAGGGTACCTACCTCCTCGGACCACCCGACGTCAGGTACCCCGCGATTCTCAGTCTGTACTGACTCGCTGAAGTGAAAGTGAAAACTGAAAGTACGTAACCTCTTCCTTTACCGTTGGGTGAGGTCACAAGAACGGACCTCTTAGGGTCCCTACCACCTCGAACCACCCGACGGCAGATACCCAAGTGTGTCTCAGCCTGTGCTGACTTCACTGAATCGTCATACAGAACTGATAACATTTATCTCGACGACACTTGTAACACGTATTGGAACATAAAACGTCCAGTCCTATTCCTGTGGGTGAAAGTAATTGTCTTGTTAAATACATTAGGTTATTTTGTACCCTGGTACTACGGATTGTCTCATATGTTCGATGTTTACATAAAACGAAAAATGGTTGTTTTACTTAAAAATTAGATGAGACTTGTACTTTAACACAAACAAGAGAAATGTCTTGAACCTCTACGAATAATTATAATACTTTTCTAAATACCGTAATGGGAAATATGTCTTTTAAGAGGACATTACAATTATTACAATGACTTAAATAAACGTAGAAACGTCCTACTTTTGTACGGAAAATTTGTTGGATTATAAACTATTATTTAGGGTAAAACACACTAGGTGAGTCAAAGACAAAAGACATCCTTCTTTCCGATATGACAATTTCTAAGGAAACGACTGACATTTATCACTTGCTAAGATAAAATCCCTATCAACTCTCTCAATCGACATCTAGTCACAAGAGTTTGAAGTCGTACGAATACCTAGTGAAACCTTACATCAATGTTATGACTAAGACTGAGTCATCACTTCGGACTCTTAAATTCTAGGACGTACAGATTGATCGAAAGTCAATTAACAGTTCCATAAACAGACGTCTGGTGGAAATTATGGTTTTAAGATCTAATATACTTTGGAAGTCCTTATTGAAGACGGAGGTCTCGGGGATTGACGTCCACAATCTGAAGTCATTCTGTTACTTTTTGATAAGACTAGGTAAAGTAATGACAGGGACCTAATCTTTGTCATACAGATCCCACTAAAGGTTTGTATTGATGATACTATAGTAAAAGAAAAAACGGAACAATCCTTGTTTTTTTTTAAAAAAGTATATAACTATGGATAGATAGATAACTAACTAGTTCTCCTCTCCACTCTCTCTTTCCTAATTTGTTCACTAAGATTCGTTCTTTCACTTCAGAGAGTCAGCACAGACTGAGAAACGCTGGGGCACCTGACATCGGGTGGTCCGAGGAGATAGGTACCCTAAGAGGTCCGTTCTTATGACCTCACCCAACGGTAAAGGAAGAGGTCCCCTAGAAGGACTGGGTCCCTAGCTTGGGTCCAGAGGACGTAACGTCCGTCTGCGAAATTGGAGACTCGATGGTCTAAGATTCGTTTCTTTGCAATTTATCCCCTAAATGTCTACAGTGTAAAAGTGGTGGAGTCACGTTTACAAGTCGGATGGATAGAAATTCCCTGTGTGTAAAGAACGAATATCGAATACTGTAAAACAAAAGTAAGACAATAAAGTATAAAAGGGACACTCTTCCTTTTTAACAGCGTACCACGATGAACCCCTCCCTACAAAGTCCGGTGTAAAGTTCTGAAAAGAACTCGTACCCGATATTGTGGATCCAGGACTCTCTATGTCTTCTATGTCTCTCTATGTCTTCTGTCTACTCTGAGGTTTGCTGTTCGCCACATCTGTTTTCACCCATCTATCTTCGCCCGATCACAATATACCTCTGTCATTCCTCTGACTTGTCTTAACGTCCTATGGTCCCTCCTTCTGACTTGTAATTAAAACGAATTCACTACTGGTCTCACACACCCCATCACTGTCTAATGTCTCTCGAAACTAATGCTCTTTACTTTCAAACCTGAACCAGAACTTTTTTTACTCTCTACACCTTTCAAAGAAAACTTCTTGGATTTCTTACTAGTATCATAAAACCCTCCAATTAATCCGATGGAAGTCTTTCTTCCATATAAAACTGTCTATAATACTAATAATTTACCCGATGTCTTTATTAAAAGTATGTTTTATAAACTTTAACGTAAAATAAAACACATCATGTTAAACTTTATAGTTTTCACTTTATTTTTCACTGGATGTCAAATAGGTAAAATTGGAACGGGACTTTATTTTTCACAATTTATATGACCTACTAGTTCAAATTTTCATTGACAGCCTTTATAGACACGAGAAAGTAAAAAATTACTTCAGAGAAACTTCCGTTTTTAATTTGAAACGGAAGAGCTGAAAAAGAAAAAAAGTTAGACTAAGAAGAGATACACGATGTTCCACTAATTCGTTATGGACAAAAACAGAGTTTTGGTTTGAAAACAAGACAAGTCGGAATCGGTAGTCCCGATAGGACTTATATGGTGTATTTGTTTTTCCTTTGAAAGTATCAAAGATGTATGTATAGAAGATGGTACGATGAGATGTCTCCGTATCGGAAACAGAAACTACGGGCCTCCACATACAAGAGTGCTGTTGGTATTACTTGGTTTTATACACCAAGGGGATTCGAGAGAGTACAGTAGAAAACGTACTGGTCTTGTTTCCTCTCTTACCATTTGCTACCATCGACTTGTTAAATCACAGTTAAACCACTGAGATAAATCAGAGTTATCGTTAACGTTTCACTTTAATTATTCGTGGTGTCACGAGTGTCTGGATAGTTCCAGGTTCCATTCTAGTACACACTTAATAAGTCCGGATTTTACTCGGGGTCTAAAATAAAAGGACACGAGGTTTTAGTGATACCTACCACTGACGTCGGCACTTTAATTTTCTACTAACGAGGAACCTTCCTTCCGATACTGTTTGGACCTATCACATAATTTTTCGTCTCTATAGAGACACGACTCTTTCTAGACGTCTCAACTTCGGTACCAAAACGGGCACCAGTACATACCTACACTCAATCTGGTATTTCCTCCGACTCACGGTTTCTTGACTACGAAAGTTTGACACTACGACCTCTTCTGAGTATTCTCAGGGGTCCTGACGTTTAAGTTTAGTCAGTTAGGATCTCCTTTAGTTGGGACTGACAATTTTCCTGACAACTACTTCGACTCCAAGGTCATGAAACCGGTGGACTATGCTTCTCGGTTGAGTAACCTTTTCTGGAACTACGACCCTTCCTGACTTCCGTTTTCCTCTTCCTCCCGTTGTCTCCTACTCTACAAAGCTATCATAGTACATGAGTTACCTGGACTTAAACTCGTTTGAGGTCCTCTACCACCTTCTGTCTCTTCGGCTCGTACGACGTCAGGTATCCCAGTGTTTTACAGTCTCTACTGAATCGCTGACTTGTTGGTTTACTTGGGGTCACACACTTGTCGGGACACCGGAACCGACACTTGAGACTATACGAGTACTAACAATATACATATGTTCAGTAGGTCTTGAAATTTCACACTAGGAATTAAGACCTAGTCAGATGACCTTTAAAGACGTACAACCTATACATACTTTATACAGGTATATTTTAATTCTATGATTACAATTTGAGTTAATAGTTGACGGTCTTTGAACGAAAAAATGAGGTACAAGAGGTAAAGTTTCATAGCATCACCACGAGGGGTCTAGCGGTTTCGATCTTTGGAGGTTCAATAAATCACTGAGGGAGAGAAAATTGTGGAAGTCGACAGGTAGTCAAATATACCAAAGATTGAGGGGAAAACTATCAAAGACTGAGGAAAATTAAAGAGGACAGTAAGGAAAACAATGTGAAAGTATACGGAAATAATATTCGTCTTTATAGACCAATCTTAAGGTAAAGACGATGAAATAGGTCTGAAAGTACTCTGTAAACCTAAGGTAAAAACACCGTTGTCTCTTGGGCGGACGGTTACCTCCTTTACATTCTCTGTACCCAAGTTATGGACCCAGTCCTTCTAAGAAACATCATCCTTTGTCGTTGGGTGACGTCATAAGAACGGATTTTTTAAGGCACCTATCTCCTCGGACCGTCCGATGTCAGGTATCCTATCGTTTCTCAGTCTGTACTGACTTCGTTGTATCGTACGTAGAATTTTATTTTCTCTCTATCTCGAAGTAGAATGTCTTATCAAAATTCCTAAAATACTCTATCTCTATAAAAACCATTTTGTTATATCATACACCGAGTGTCATCCCTAAGTTACTTCTAGTTAGAGGGCAAGTGTTAGTATGGAGGGAGTCAAACTGGTCGCAGATCGTGTGTCTTTCGTGAGTCAGACACATATGATATTTATAGTTACTGTATTAGTAGTAGTATCAGAGAGACAAAGATTAGAAAATGGGATAATAAGGTTGGAGGTGAGACGGTGACCTTAAATGTACTTTACGTTTATAGTACAGGAAATACGAGGTTTTGAAACTTACCAAGAGAGTAGGTGTCTTCTACGAAAAGACCTAGATGAATTGGCGGGAACTAGACTGGATCCGAAGTTAAGGTGAGAAAAAAGTGACGAGTTGTTTCGGAGGAATGTTACTCCGGTTCTTTTTTTTCGACATAAAAGGGGTGTGTGGTTGTTTGTTTTCTGCCAAAAAGTACAAAGGTAGTTAATGGAAGTGAACAAGACTTTATTATTATATGATGAAGTATATAGGAAGACACGGAGGGGTTCTTCTTAACATACTAAAGTCAAATTAATGACATTAGAGTAGAAACATGAGGACTTCAGGTCATACATCTCAATGAACTAAAGTGTAAATGACTTTATTACCATAATCTTTTAATTCCTTTTTATTTCACATTTATCAATTTATCCATACAATGTACAGAGTATACAATCTTTGATATATTAGTACATAATGAATTATGATAAGAGTACAAATACGACGGCTAAAGATAAATCCTGAACGTAATTTTCAACAATTGTACCTAGTCCTTTTAAGTACACCAAACTGAAAAGGGATTAATGATTCAGGAGGAATTTTGTTCATCGTGTAAAAACTTCACGATCCTACCATGTTCCTCTTCCGATACCGTGGGGTGAGGTCATAAGAACGGACCTTTTAGGGAACCCACCTTCTCGGACCATCCGACGTCAGGTACCCCAGAGATTCTCAGCCTGTGCTGACTCGTTGAAGTGAAAGTGAAAAGTCAAAGTCCGTAACCTCTTCCTTTACCGTTGGGTGAGGTCACAAGAACGGAACTCTTAGGGTCCTTACCACCTCGGACTACCGGACGGTAGATACCCCAGCGTGCCTCAGTCTGTGCTGACTTCGCTGAATCGTCGTCGTCCTACCATGTTCCTCTTCCGATACCGTGGGGTGAGGTCATGAGAACGGACCTTTTAGGGTACCTGTCTCTCCTGACCACCCGACGTCAGGTACCCCAGCGATCCTCAACCTATACTGACTCGCTGAAGTGAAAGTGAAAAGTGAAAGTACGTAACCTCTTCCTTTACCGTTGGGTGAGGTCACAAGAACGGACCTCTTAGGGTCCCTGCCACCTCGGACCACCCGAGGGCAGAGACCCCAGCGTGTCTCAGCCTGTGCTGACTTCACTGAATCGTCGTCGTCCTACCATGTTTAGGACCCTGACACTTTCTCACTTTGATCACCTAAGTGTTACACGGTCATTGGGACCGTAACCAGAGTCGATGTCGTCAAACGAGATTGTCTCTAAATGTTAGTCAATTTGACACTCTTCTTCCCGTCTCACTGATTCTTTTATCTGAGACTAAAATCTTTTAGGTTCAAGTTTAAAGCCAAGGGAAGAATGTTTAAGGGTATACTAGAACTTGTGTAACGGATTGGAAAGTCTTTGAGAAAGAGATATTTTGTCTTTATTATTACCATGGGTGTGTTTTCCTAATAACCAACAAGTCAGAGAGTCAAGATAGACTGAGAAACCTGTGATACCTGACGTCTTGCGGTCCGAAGGGACAGGAAGATGTAAGGGACAGGAACGAGTCGGAGTACAGGTAGCTCAATCACTACGGTAGATTGGTAGAGTAGGAGACAGTAGAGAAAGAGGAGGGTGGAAGTCAGAAAGGGTCGTAGTCCCAGAAAAGGTTACAGCCGAGAAGAGTAGTCCACCGGCCTCATAATCTCGAAGTCGGAGTCGTAGTCAGAGAGGTCAGTTATAAGTCCTGACTAAAGGAAATCCTAAAGGTTCCCTGAAAGTTCTCAGAACAGGGTTTAGTATCAAGTTTTCGTAGTCAAGAAGTCGTGAGTCGGAAGGAATACCAGGTTGAGTGTGTAGATATGTACTGATGACCTTTTTGGTATCGAAACTGACATGCCTGGAAACAGTCGTTTTATTACAGAGACGAAAAATTATACGACAGATCCAACCAGTATCGAAAAGAAGGTCCCTCCTCCACCGAAACTTAAAGTACCGACGTCAGTGGTAGACGTCACTAAAACCTCGGGGGTTTTTATTTCAGACAGTGACAAAGGTAACAAAGGGGTAGATAAACGGTACTTCACTACCCTGGTCTACGGTACTAGAATCAAATAACTTACAACTCAAAATTCGGTCGAAAAAATGAGAGGAAAAGTGAGTGGAAGCACTTCTCCGAGAAATCAAGAAGAGAAAGACGGTATTCCCACCACAGTAGACGTATAGACTCCAATAAATATAAAGAGGGCCGTTAGAGTTAAGATCGAACACTCACTAGGTCAGGTCGTAAAAAGTACGTACTCCATTATACTTAATTCAAAATTAGAATATGACAGTTCTGAAAGTCTATGTGTTCTGAGTGTTCTGACGGTAGACCGTAATCAGACGAATCTTTCTATATCTCGAACAGTAGTAACATCGGTATCAGTAAGGAGTAGATTACCCTTAAGAAGATCTTTAAGTACGTTGTACAAAGTCCCCCTTCTTCCTATTAAGATGTAGGTCGTCCAGTTTCTCGTCGGAACGGAATTTTCATAGTTGGGATGTCCGCGACCATAGAGACATTCACTATATAAACATTATCGGATATCTCAGAGGCATTTTTATTTAGGATCAGGTTCTCGAATCCCTCCGTGTTTCGACATCGAAGGATGGTCCATCAAAATCAAAGAGGTGTCGTTTAACTTAAATAATTGAACTAGTAAGATAGTATTTATTATAATAGATCATTGTATCGACTATAAAGTTGAAAGTAGTCCAATGGTCCATTGACATTCTCCTCCATAAATTGACTACCAGTTTAAGAGGTGTTTTCTAATTTTCCCTAACAATTAAGAGACGGATATGTATCTTATATTTCAAACATTCATAATGTACACACAAACACACACAAGTCAACGAGTAAGTACAGGTTAAGAAACGTTGGGATACCGGACAGTGGACGGTCCGAGAAGACAGGCACTTTAAAAGGTTCATTCTTATGACCTCGTCTAACGGTAAAGGAGGAGGTCCCTAGAAGGGTTGGGTCCCTAGTTTGGGTGTAGAGGACGTAGAGGCCGTAACCGACCGTCTAAGAAATGGTACTCGTGGTGGACCCTTCGGGGTATATACGTATATACATATACTATTGTTAGACTACTTCACAACATTTACATTCTCCTTTAATTTGTACCTCCCGAAACATACTTTACTTAACATTTCTAGCAGTAAACCAGTAATAAAACGGACTAAGAGTACTTCATTGAACACAACAAGTAGTGTCTCTTTCAAAACGAGAATTCAATCACAACAATGGATTACGTAGTAATTATCAGTTATGTACCGTATACTCATTTTTACCCTAAGACCGGGAGAGACAACAATATTTCTCGTTGTCTCGACTGAGTATCCTGGTAAAATGACTGTGAGAATCTACTAAGAAGACGGGTCTGGAGGGTCGAGCCTGTTTAACTGAAACTGTAAAATTCGAGATTAACAAAGGATCCTTACGTTAAAAGTATGTGTACGGTCATCTAAATTTTTCTAACTTACACTCAACAATATAATTTTACCTGGACGGAGAGTAATACCAACTAATAGTATCAATTTATATCGTGGACTTACTACTCTGTCTTAATAGTCACTTGAGAGGGTAACCTTGTCTACGAGATAACACCGTTGTCCGGAGGAGACAGAACATTTGCACTCGACGATCAATAACTATTACACGTTCTCAAGTTGATTCTTAGTCGTGTTCCGTTATATTAAGGTCCTTTTGGGAAGTGTCACGTATTTGGGCTCCAACTACTGTAAGAGATTGTAGTAGAAGTAGAAACATACATCTGTAATCACAATTCTTAAGTTGTAGAGAAGACCTTCCTCCCACCCCCTCTCAGAAGAGACTGTGGTGTCAAACTTTCACAGTCAAGAAGTCACGAGTCGGAAGAAATACCAGCTTGAGAGTGTAACTAAGGTTGACGTCCTACCTCTCGGAAGTAGTTAGAAACCCTTTGAATCCTGAAGTAAATATCATCCGTGTAGAGAGTTCCGTCCGGAGAGTGGTTTTAAGGAGTCTAATCACAGACCAGCGTCAAAGGATTTTATTATTTCCGCGTAGAAGTTGTCGAGAACGTAACGGAACCACACCTGGGTTTCACGTTCGTATGTGTTTCTCGTCTGTGACTGAAGTGTGAAGACTATCCAACGTCAAACGATTTTATTATTTTCCCACACTAGTTATCGAGTATGTAACTGAACCACACCTGGGTCTCACGTTCGTGTCCTCTTCTCGTTTGTAACTAAAGTGTGAAGACTATCTCTAGTTCGGGACTCGGAAACCTCACCCTTGTGACTGAGGTTCTGGAATCTGATGGTCTCTTGATTAGGATCTTCCATGGTTTATCACTATTAAGAGTGTTTCCTTTGGTGACATTGTGTTCTGGGTCACAGTGGGTTGGTGGTTATCATGGGACACGTTCTACGGAGTAGATTTGTTGTTTATTTTGTTTTTAAGTTTGGGTTAGTAGTCTGTCCTAATGGTGGAGTGAGTCACAGCGGGTAGTCTCATTTTCGTTTGTTTGTTTTTGAGTTGTGTTTAGAGTGGGATATTCTTTAAATGTGTTTGGTGACCTGGTTGAAATCCCCGTCTTTAGTTTTCCTTCTTCCTTAAGTTGGAACTTCAGAACCTTTTCGTCTGGAGTTTGTGTCATTCAAATTTTTCTTTATTACTTTTTCGTCTCTTTATGATGTGTTTACTTCCTTGTTTAATCTTTGTGTCACCGGGTTTATTTACTTCTCCTTTATCCTTTTGATGGACTTTTTCTTAAGTCTTATTACTATCATTTCTACTAGTTTTTGGAACTTTTGTCTTTCCCCTTTTACGTTCTTAGTTAATTGTTTCTGGACCTTCTTAACTTCTTATTTGTACTTCTGTTTGTTGTGTTAATGACTTTAAATTTTATGAGATCTTCCTTAGTCACCGTCTTATAAACTTCGTTTTCTTACTTAGTCACTAGACCTTCTATTTTACCACCTTTATTGAAGACTTCTCGTCTTATTTCATTTTTCTTACTTTTCTTTACTCCTAACAGGAGACCCTATTATAGTTTACGTAGTTGTAAGCTTATTATCCCCAGGATCTTCTTCTTCTCTTTTTCTTTTCTATACTCTTTTAAAAACTTCTCTAATATCAACTTTTAAAGGGATTGTACCTTTTCCTTTATCAGTTAGTTCAGGTTCTCCGTGTTTCTTAGGGTATGTCCTATTTAGGTTCCTCTTTGTGCGGTTCTGTGTATGATTAGTTTGATTTTTTTTGATTTGTGTTTCTTTCTTATAATTTTCGTAGTTCCCTCTTTGTTGTTCATTGTATGTTCCCTTTGGGGTATTCGAATTGTCGACTAGAAAGTCGTCTTTGAGACGTCCGGTCTTTCTTTACCGTCCTATATAAATTTAATGACTTTCCCTTTTTAGATGTTGGTTCTAATGACATGGGCCGTTTCTAGAGTAGGTTTGAACTACCTCTTTAGTTTTCGAAAAGTCTGTTCGCCTTCGATTCTGTTGAGTCATCGTGGTTTGTTCGAAATGTTGTTTACAATTTATCTGAATGTATCAGTTCTTTATGTTCTCTTCTTTTTCCTAGATGTTTTAGTGGGGGTTTGTTAATTCTTTTACCTTACCCTTGTATATATAGTTGTTAATGAAATTTACATTTATCTAATTTACGAAGTTGGTTTTCTACGTCTGACCGACTTACCTATGTTTTTGTACTGGGTACATATACGATAGATGTTCTTTGGGTGAAATCTGGAGTTCTGTGTATATCTGACTTTCACTCTCCTACTTTTTTATATAAGGTACGTTTATCCTTCGTTTTATTTCGACCCTCATCGTTAGAAGTATAGTCTGTTTTATCTGGAATTTTATTTCTTCAAATGTTCTCTATTCCACATTTTAATCCGATAAACTTCGAAAAGAACAAAGAACTCCATTCTAAGATAACGATATAAATGTATTGTTTATTCCACGTATAAATGTATTATTAGTTCCCGAGTTAGGCTCTCCTTCTGTATTGTTAACATTTATTATACGTGAGTTATATCCTCGTGGAGTCATGTATTCTGTTTGTGATTATCTGTATTTTCCTCTTTGACTGTCCTTGTGTTATTATCATCCTCTGACATTGTGGGGTGAGTGTGGTTACCTGTCTAGTAGTTTTGTCTTTTGATTATTCCTTTGTGTTCAGAATTTACTATGTAATCTACTCTACCTACAATAACTATAGAAGTCCTGTAGGGTGGGTTTACGTCTTCTGATGTAGAGTACTCGTGTACCTTGTAAGAGGTCCTATCTGATGTAGAACCCAGTGTTTAGTTTGGAGTCACTTAAATTCTTTTATCTTTAGTATAGGACGTAGAAGAGACTGGTGTTACGATACTCTAATCTATAGTTAATGTTCTTTTTTTGACATTCTTTGTCTTTGTGTACCTCTAATTTGTTGTGTAAAGATTTATTGTTTGTCCAATGTTTTCTTTATTTTTACCTTTAGTTTTTTAAAGATCTTTGCTATTACTTTTCTATTGTTGAGTTTCGGATACCTTACGTCGTTTTCGTCAAGATTCTCCCTTCAAATAAATATCGTTATCTTAGGATGGAGTTCTTTACTCTTTTCGAAGTTTATCTGTCGGATTGAAATGTGGATTTTGTTGACCTTTTTCTTTTTGTTTTTTTTAGAGTTTCAATCATCTTCCTTTCTTTAGGATTTCTAGACTCGTCTTTATTTACTTTTTCTTTACTTTCTTTGTTATGATTTCTAATTATTTTGATTTTCGAACAAGAAACTCTACTTTTCGTTTTAACTGATTATAAATCGGTCCGAGTAGTCCCTTTTTCCTCTTTTCTTATTTTAGTTGTTTTAATCTTTACTTTTTCCTCTCCAATGTTATCTGTCACGTCTTTATGTTTCCTAATATTCTCTGACAAGACTTGTTGATCTACCGTTATTTTACCTATTGGACCTTCTTCACCCGTCTAAGAATCTTTTCAAGTTAGAAGGTTCTTACTTGTTCCTTCTTTATCTTTAATACTTAATGGATTAATGTCCGTGACTTTACCTTCGACACTAGTTTTTAGAGGGTTTTTTCTTTTCGGGTCCTGGTCTACCGAAGTGTCCTCTTAAGACAGTTTGTAAATCTCTACTCGATTACGGATAGAAAGATTTTACGAAAGTTTTTAACGTCTCCTTCCTTGTGAAGGTTTGAGTAAGATGTTCCGGTGGTAGTGGGACTATGGTTTCGGTCTGTTTTTGTTGTGTTCTTTCTTTTGATGTCCGGTTATAGTGACTACTTGTATCTACGTTTTTAGGAGTTGTTTTAAAATTGTTTGTCTTAAGTTGTTGTGTAGTTTTTCGAGTATGTGGTACTAGTTCAAACCAAATAAGGTCCTTACGTTCCTAAGAAGTTACGTACGTTTAGTTACTATCTGGTATAGTTGTTTAACTTTCTATTTTAGGTATACTATTATAGTCATCTACGTCTTTTTCGGAAACTGTTTTAAGTCGTGGGTAAATACTTATTTTGAGAAGTTTTTTACCCGTATCTTCCTTGGATGGAGTTGTATCATTTCCGGTATATACTATTCGGATGTCCTTTGTAATAAGAGTCACCACTTTTTGACTTTCGTAAGGGGGATTCTAGTCCTTGTTCTGTTCCTACAGGTGAAAGTGGTGAGAATAAGTTGTATCAAGACCTTCAGGATCGATGTTGTTAGTCTCTTCTTTTTCTTTATTTTCCTTAGGTCTAGTCCTTTCTTCTTCATTACGAGAGTGACAAACGTCTACTGTACTTTGGTATGTATCTTTTGGGATTTCTATCATAGTCTTTTAACGATCTCGATTAGTCACTTAAATCGTTTTAACGTCCTATATTTTAGTTATGTGTCTTTAGTGAACGTAAAGATATATGATTGTATTTTCTTACTCCTTCTCTTTAATTCCTTAGTTAGGGTAAGTGGTAACGTTGTTTTTTTAATTTAGAGATCCTTATTTGACTGAATAACTCTACTTTCTTGATGTATCTTTTAATACTCTGTGATTACTTTCTTTAGTTTCCATTGTATTTGTCTACGCCTCTATAAGGTACAAGGACCCATCCTTCTTAGTTATAACACTTTTACTGATATGATGGTTTGCGTTAGATGTCTAAGTTGCGTTAGGGATAGTTTAATGGTTACCGTAAAAAGTGTTTTGATTTTGGTTTTTAAAGTGTTAGTATACCTTTGTGCTTTCTGGGGTTTATCGGTTTCGTCAGAATTCTTTCTTCTTACCTCGACCTCCTTAGTTGGAAGGACTGAAGTCTAATATGATGTTTCGATGTCAGTAGTTCTGTCATACCATGACCGTGTTTTGTCTTTATATCTGGTTACCTTGTTCTATGTTTCGGGTCTTTGTTTGGGTACGTGGATACCCATGGAATAAAAACTGTTTCCTCAGTTCTTATATATTACCCCGTTTCTGTCGGAGAAGTTATTTACTACGACCCTTTTGACCTGTCGATGTACATTTTCTTACTTTAATCTTGTGAAGGATTGTGGTATGTGTTTTTATTTGAGTTTTACCTAATTTCTGGATTTGCATTCTGGTCTTTGATATTTTGAGAATCTCCTTTTGTATCCGTCTTGTGAGTTACTGTATTTAGTTTCGTTCTAGGAGATACTAGGTAGAGGATCTCATTATCTTTATTTTTGTTTTCATTTGTTCACCCTGGACTAATTTGAATTTTCGAAAATGTGTGGTTTCTTTTGATATTCGTTCCATTGTTCTGGTGGGAGTCTTACCCTCTTTTATTATCGTTTACTTTGTTGACTGTTTCCTAATTAAAGGTTGTATATGTTCGTCGAGTATGTTGAGTTATGGTCCTTTTTTTTGTTAGACGAGTTTTTCACCCTTTTTCTGGATTTATCTGTAAAGAGGCTTCTTCTGTATGTCTATTGTTTATGCACTTTTCTACGAGCTGTAACGAGTAATAATCTCTTTACGTTTAGTTTTGATGTTACTCTATAGTGGAGTGTGGCCAGTCTTACCGGTAGTAGTTTGTCAGATGTTTGTTATTTACGACCTCTCCCATACCTCTTTTCCCTTGTGAGAACGTGACAACCACCCTTACATTTAACTATGTCGGTGACACCTTCTGCCATACCTCTAAGGAACTTTTTTGATCCTGATTTTGGTGGTAGTCAAGTCAAGCCAAGTCAGTGAGTCAGCACAGACTGAGAAACGCTGGGGTACTTAACGTCGTACGGTCCGGAGGGAGAGGTAGTGGTTGAGGGCCTCAAGTGAGTCTGGGTACAGGTAGCTCAGTCACTACGGTAGGTCGGTAGAGTAGGAGACAGCAGGGGAAGAAGAGGACGGGGGTTAGGGAGGGTCGTAGTTTCAGAAAAGGTTACTCAGTTGAGAAACGTTCTCCACCGGTTTCATGACCTCAAAGTCGAAATCGTAGTAAGGAAGGTTTCTTTAGGGTCCCGACTAGAAGTCTTACCTGACCAACCTAGAGGAACATCAGGTTCCCTGAGAGTTCTCAGAAGAGGTTGTGGTGTCAAGTTTTCGTAGTTAAGAAGCCGCGAGTCGGAAGAAGTGTCAGGTTGAGAGTGTAGGTATGTACTGATGACCTTTTTGGTTTTGGTGGTATACTGGGTCCTTAGGGTGAGGATCCGTATATGGGACTCCTTTGGTCCCAACTTTTTCTGTGTACATAGGGTAACAAGTAACATCGTGATAAATGTTATCGATCTTGTACCTTCCTTGGATCTACAGGTAGTTATCTACCTACTTCTTCAACAAATGTATATGTGTTACCTTATAATGAGTAGGTATTTTTCCTTGTGTAAACTCAGTCAAGACTATTCCACCTACTTGGATCTTGTATAATATGTCTCACTTCACTCAGTCTTTCTCTTTTTCTTTTTGTAACATAAGATTACGTATATATACCTTAGATATTTTTACCAAGACTTCTTAAATAAATGTCCCGTCGTTACCTCTTTATCTTTATCTCTTATCTGAATACCTGTACCCCTCTCCCCTCCTCTCCCACTCTACATACCTTTCTCATTGTACCTTTGAATGTAATGGTGGACATTTTATCGGTTGCTCTTAAACGACATACCGAGTCCTTTGAGTTTGTCCCCGAGACATAGTTGGATCTCCCTACCCTACCTCTCCCTCTACCCTCCCTCCAAGTTTTCCCTCCTCTATATACATATGGACACTGACTAAGCACAACTCCAAACTGTCTTTTGTTGTTTTAAGACATTTCGTTAATAGGAAGTCATTTTTTAATTAATTTTTTTTTTCTTAAGTTGAAGGAAGATTAAGTTCCTCCTTTGCAATCTATTAAGATTGTACATATGACAGTACATTCTTAACTTAGCGGTCAGGTACAGACTGCATCCCACGTTGTACGAACCCCGACCACGTACCCCTACTGGGTCTTTCTACAACACCCCTCCCTCCACCCTCCCCCCAAGTACAAACCCTTACGTACATTCTTAATTTCTAAAATTTTAAAATTTTTAATTTTTTAATTTTTTAAAATTTTTTTTAATTTTTTTTTTTTCTTAAACTTGTATTTATGAAATGACCATTGATTTATAAGATCTAGATAAATCTCCCATAGAGATGTCGTCATATCGGATTATTTAAATATAAAGATTACGAACAACAAGTCAGTGAGTGAGCTCAGACTTGAGAAACACTGGGGTACTTGACGTCTTGTGTTCCGAAGAGACAGGAAGTGACAGAGGGTCTCAAACGAGTTTGAGTACAGGTAACTCAGCTACTACGATAGGTTGGTAGAGTAGGAGACAGTGGGAAGATTACGAATTTCTTTCACTTTCATTTCAGCGAGTCAGCACAGGCTGAGAAACGTTGGGGTACTTGACGTCGGACGGTCCGAGGAGGCAGGTACTCTAAAAGGTCCGTTCCCATGACCTCACCCGACGGTAAAGGATAAGGTCCCCTAAAAGGGTTGGGTCCCTAGTTTGGGTCCAGAGGACGTAACGTCTGTCTGTGAAATGACAGACTCGGTGGTCCCTTCGGAGATTAGGAATTCTTCACAAATTAATTATATGAGTATATACATCTGGAACGTAATTTCATACTTGACCTTTTTCAACTATATAAACTTATTCGGATGTAATGTTAACATTAACTGTCGATTTTAAAGTTTACTATAATTTTTATTAACATTCGTATTTAATTTAATGAAAAAAGATAAGTTTTATTATATAATCATCAATAGGTCCGTACAAATAAATTTAGTGATTTGTCTCACTTTTAACAGAATACAATTGTCAAGTAAAAGATTCAATTTTGTTTAGACCTCACTCATTTTACTTGTTATACCATTTGAATTAAAGTCGATTAAAACGAAGTAGGAAAATAAAAGATAAAGGACACTTACCAAATTGTTGATAATGTTTGATTCTCCTTTACGTTTACAATAGAACCTCAGATTGTCGAAAATGTGCAGTATTTACAACCATGCAAAAGTTACTTTAACCTTAACATGAAGGTTCATCTTTATTTTTACAGGTTCGACTAAAACGAGACCTTACAAGTACGGACGGATGTTCAAGTACGGACGGATGTTCAAGCACGGACGGATGTTCAGACACTACTCTTATAATTAAGAGAAAACGTCGAAGACGGTCGTTCTCTTCGACGGTTACTGGAAGGTCCGGACGCACTACTGGTTCCTCACGGTCCACAGGCTCACCAGTCTCACCTCGGGGACGAGTTTTTGTACGGTACTGTGCCGTAGGGGATTTCCGTGGGCGTACTCTTGAGCCGAGTAGTCCGTCAAAGGATAACCGTCGCTCTTCTTCACAGGTCTTGAACTCCTTTTTCTCGGGACACACAGAGTTCCTCTACCTCAACGGGGGACACGATGCACTCAATTATTCCTGTCGCCAGAGACGACGGGGTAGACGGGTTTGACGTATAGGGAAGTCGACAAACTAAAGTTGACCTACCACACAACTCTTTATGACTAAAAATGTTTAAGATTCATCTTTACATAGAGAAATGTTTGTGATAGGATATTTTTGTTTTTTATGGTCAAAATGATTTATTTTCACAGTCATTGTTCGATACAAAGGGTTAGAGGTGTTTTCGACCTAAAAATCGTCATCAAGAAACGCGTAAAAGATATTACTCATAACTGTTCGAAAAAGACTTCACCTCTTCTATCATTTATACAATCAGAAATATTCGGTGTACACAGAGACAGTGCTACTAAGTTGAGACGACAACTTCGACATTCGTTATACATTTCTTTACTCACACCTATACAAAGGTATTTTAAATAAATATCTTTGCCATGTCCAACTTAAATCGGTATCAAACAGTTGATCAGATATTCCATTTTATTAGAAAGTTTTATATCCAAGGAAAACGGATAACTCGTTCGGGATAATTTTAAGTCATGACACATATTGTTTAGGATAATTTATCTCATCTTATGATGTAGTTTTATTATTCTGAAATTCGAGAGAGTCCTGGTTCTAACGAATAATTGGAACCACACCTCTAACAAAGAGGAAATTAGTGAGTATATACAGTATCCTGGTCCGTGTACCATTCTCGGGTTATTTACAAGTAACTTAAGTCTACTTTATTCTGACAAAACTTTATAAACCCTGACATTGATATAAGAAAAATAGGAATTTTTAGTAAAGATTCTGTAAAGACACTTAATTGAACCACTATTTATACAAAGTCCAACCAGACTTACATCTCTCATAAATGTTTTTTTGAATGTCTTAGAATCAAATAGTCATCTATGGGTGTTCGAAGTAACTTTCCAAGGGACCTTATAAACTTGGTAAATCTCTTGTCCGAATGTCGAACGTGAACTACTTGGTCACTTCTCCTTTTAATGGTGATGGTAACGACGACGACGAGGAGGAGGGTAAAGATTCTCATTATTATTATTATTGTTTCGTATCATTACTAAGCATGTTCTAGAAGTCAATACGTCGGGATACCTTAGGAGGGAAGAGGGGATTGTATTGGTCATTGACTTGTGAGACTTCCCAAAGGAAGGATTGAAGAGACGGACGGGATGACTGAACACACAAGGGGAACTGCATTGTCAAAGTCCCTTCAACGGTCCAAGAGATCAGTCTCACAAAGTAGAGGACACTCTAAGAAGGTAAAAAATTAGAGTTCGATCCTATAGAAATAGAAGAGTCAATAAGTTTGTAGTAATTGATAATTAATTTTATTTAGGGATAAGATTTAGAGACAGAAGATTGGGAAACACTTACCATCGTAAAAAAAAAAATTCTTACACAGTAGTTAAATGCAATGATTTTTTAAATAAAGAGAGTGTCCTGAGGAATCCTACTGGATACAACCCTACGACGAGATATTTTTTTTTATTTTAAAAACAAAATTGAGGGGATTACTTACCGAACAAATCAAAAGAAAAGGAAGTGTGGAGGGACAGAGAGGAGAGTTCCGTAGTTAATAGTTACTAAAATATCAACTGGACTTACGACGTGAAGGAAATATTTATATACAGTTCTCGTAACAAGGAACTACGGGGTCTGGACATGGAGACAATTCGGTACTTAGGGGTGAATGTTTTTAACTTTTTACCCGTACTTCAAGTGGAAATGCCCGTACTTCAAGTGGAAAAGACTGTACTTCGGAATGGTGACTGTTTCGTTTCGTAGACCTAGTCTGTAGGTTCTCGGGTAAATTGGAAAAACAGATTGACTCTACTCGTAATCGTGTAGGTAAACATGGACACAACCGACAATTAGACTAATGATTCCTTCGTAGAACCATTTTCACTGTATTTCATGAGGTTCTCGGTAAAAGAAACACGAAAATCTTATAGGTAAAAGGAACTCCACCTCTTTACGGTAGTGACAGATAGACGTCACTGTAGTTCTGGGATCGATAGAGGAATTTCGTACACAACCCGACTATTAGGGGGCTGTAAAAAAAGTGTACTATTAGAACTAACCTCGAAATTAAATCTTCGTATCTAGTAGAAAGGACACAAGGTGACTAATCTTTACAGTCGAGAAAAGTAGTAAGTAGTCATGAGTAGTCCCTACGAGTTTACAATGTCCTCTTTTTTTTTTTTTTGTGAGTAAGAGTCTCTATTTCTCTTTTGAGACTTAATACAATATAAAAACAATGATTGTGTGTTAATATTAAAACTGGACATGCTTCTTCCTTAAAAGTAATAATTTCTTTTTTGTTTGCAAACCCAAGTAGTAGTAAATCTTACAAGAGGTAAGAGTCTAAGTTAGAAAGAAACAAATATTTGTACTTTTTTCCCGTTTGGACTCAAGTCGAATTAATTTGTATTTTACAGTATATAAGTCGTAATACGAGAGAAACGTATTTTATAAATATTCATTCAACGTTAATTTTCACTTAGTAGAATTTAAATTGGGGAGAAATTTGCCTCGTCCCATTCCTACATCTTCTTCCCTAACTTTGACTTGGACACGGTCTCCACACCAGACTCTAACTAAGTTCCTCTTCCTTAACAAGTCTAATTAAAAGAACTCCCCTTTTTTGTTTATCCTAACTTCTTTTCAAAATAAATGATTTGTGTACCGGTGACGGCCGTAAAAGAAATAGATCTATGTCGACCTTCTGGTGTCTCACCTGGCTCACAGCCCACCTGGGAGAAGAGTCAGTCGTCCTGTTCTCCGCTCCGTTGGTCTGACGGGAGACACCTCCTCCCCAGGTCTGGGCTCTCCACATGACGCACGTCCGGTTACTCTTGGAGGAGAGCGTTAACTTGTGTGTGTTCCTGTTTCTTCCATTAGAACAAAAGAAGAGTTCACAAAGACGAGTGGATACCTCTCGTCCGAACCCTAGTAGGACGTCCCCATATATACGTCGGTAAATCCCCGTACTTCTCGGCATATAAACAAGTGTAATACCGTCTATAATTGATACCACTTACCATCAGATTTATTACCAACATTTTTATTAATTAGTTCAAGGTAGAAACCAACCAAGACCAAACGACTGTTCGGAGAAAAATTTAAAACTGAAGTCTAAGACTCAGTCTTAAATCGTTCTCGTTAGTTAATATTTTTATCTTATTTATACAGAATATTCCTATGTATATCTTACGTTTATACACAAGGTTTCGGGGTTAAAGAAAAGAAGTACATTCATTTTGGACATACAATTTTTTCTTTGGAACAAAACGACAAAATATTACTACAACTTTTTATTTAATCAATGCCATAACTCTCTTTTAAGTGAAACTTAAATTTTCTTTATCTCTTATTTTGATGTCCTTTTCTAGAAATTGGGTTTCCGTATTGAAGAATTTTTTTTTTTTGTTGGAAACTAATTTACGAAACTAAACCATCTGTATAGAATCTTAAAAAAACCAGATTGAGAGTCAAACCCCTGGTTTACACTATTCACATGTTTTCTTATTCACTCAGGTTCTACCGGTTCTGATTTTCATGTATAACAATTTATAATTATAATGAGATTTTTAGACTAGTAGCAACCTAACTCGGAGAATTCTCGGAGAGTTGTAAAATGATGGACTCCCTGACGTCCTGAACATAGTGATTATGTAAGTCGTGTATAACTAATCAACGGTCTTCTCAAGGTTTTTAACGGATACCACTACTCCTGTCTTTATAATTATATTTAAAGTACAGTCCTTTTACGAGTACCGGTAGTACTCCCGTGTGTCTGGTTGTCAGTAGTACGTCATACTTTCACTTTCACAACCAGCGAGTCAACGTAGACTGAGAAACGTCGGGGTACCTGACATCGGACGGTTCGGGGAGACGAGTACCCTAAAGGGTCCGTTCTTATGACCTCACCCAACGGTCAAGGAAGAGGTCCCCTAGAAGGGGTGGGTCCCAAGTTTGGGTTCAGAGGGCGTAACGTCCGTCTAAGAAATGGTAGACTCGGTGATATTAACTCAAAATCTTATCGACAGCACTCTTTTATCTCCTTGGAAGTATTTCTTCCACCTTTAACTTGACTCAATACTACGTATATGAGGTATATCAATTCGTCCAGTCCGTACGTTCTGTCTCAAATAAGATTCATCTTCCTTGTCGTACATAATTTCCAATTTTTTTTTTCTTGTCTTATTTTTTTATTTATAAGTCTCTTCCTTATACTGGTTCTTCTTAGTCTTTTTGTTCCTTTCTAGGTTCTCTTTTTCTGTTAAGTATTTTGTTTTCTTCTCTCTCAAGAAAGCGGAGAGTGGTTTTTCCTCACCGATCATTAAGAACCCTTTATTCCTTATTTCAAAACGTAAACGTCGAACGCCTTAAATTAACAAAATATAGGTGACCGAAATGTGTCGTACAATTGAGTAAATCATTAGATCGGATCCCTATGGAAAATGATGATTATACAGAACGTTAAAATTCCTTCATCGTATTTTGTACATTACAATCATGTAATTATAAAAGAATCAGTGAAATTACCGATGTAAAAATTATGGGAAACCACTTAAATAATACCGTCAGGAAAGTCTCATCATATTAAAGTAACGATCTTCATCTAGTCTAAAATCAAAGACTTACAGTTAATATAGGACATCCAATAATGAAAGTTTTCTAGGAAGTCTTAAAACTTAACATTAACCTATGAAAATTTTTAATAAAACAGCATCTCAAGGGACTGATGACGACAGTTTCGTGACGTCTCGTTATTTTTATTTTCAGTGTCCTTTTTTTCTATTCTACGTTTCTTATAATAATAATTCTACATAGACAACCTGATTACGTTTTTGGTTTCGTCTCTAAGTATCTATACCTTCGTCAGTTAAGTGGATTTTAATTATAAGTTAGAACTTTCATATATTGTATTTATTAAATTCTTAGACACAGGAAAGTACAGTTTATAGTTCTCATAATTATTCGGAGAATATCAGAAACGTTTTTGTCAACTAAGAATGATTTTCAACGTCAATAAAAAAGGAGTCTTGAATCTAATACACTCAAGAGGGACGACGACGATTCAGCGAAGTCAGTACAGGCTGAGACACGCTGGGGTATCTGCCGGAGGATGGTCCGAGGAGACAGGGACCCTAAGAGGTCCGTTCTTGTGACCTCACCCCACGGTAACGGAAGAGGCTGGTCCGAGGGTCATCATGAGTTAAAAGGGGTCATCCTTTGAACAATCTATATGGTCGTAGGGTTCCCATTGTGTACACTTATGATGTCTATACACACGTACCTCTTGTTAATCTGACACCCGACACTTCTAACAAGTATCAGAATAGAAAAAGTTATTTATACTTTCTTACTTTCGAATGAAATATTTTCGTCCCTTTGGAGAGTCTTATTGAACGAATAAGTTAGGATTGTTCTTCCATGACTAGAGTTCTTTAGGACTGACAAATTGGCACTTGTCGGATAGGATTTTCGTTAAGTATAACGTGAATTAAACTTCTTGTTCCTAACTTGACAACAAAAACATCTAAGAGAGAGACTCTAGAGATTTACAGAAAAGTGTGTATTGGTTTGATAATTTTTATGAAATTGAGTTTTATGAAGTCGGGGTTGTATTTTAAAGAAATATGTCTTTATGACTTTTGTTCACTATACTGTAGTTGAAGGAAACAATAGAACAATATAGTACAATGTATCTTCTAACTATTATTGGTGGTATCGTGTTTTCGGTCTAGGGAAATTTAATGAAATAAGTAACTACATAAAAGACGATAATTGACTGAGAGTGTGGTGTGTTCCGGTATTAAGAAAAGGAACCTCGATTATATAAATTAAAAGTCCTTCAAATTTACAAATAATAATTTCATGAGTGTTTCATATTTAATACTATAAGTTTTGAACCATACTCAACTTAATAGTCCTATCAATAATTCAACCATTACCGTAGATGTCTGTTATCCTTTTTATAAAGAAGAACTATAACTCTTATAGGTGTAAAATAAGTACCTTGAGAGTGTCAAGATTGTCTTATACTCCACTAGTTTTAAAGGTAATAGTGAATAAATCTTCTCTCCGAACTGTCCAAGAGACGACTCTTCTCAGTCATCATTTTAGAAACTGTCAAAGATACTCGACCGACAAGTCTTAAGGTCATCAGAACTTTTTACAGGTCAAACAGGACCGTACTTTAGATAGGAGTTTTATACTGTCCTTCTCCGGAACGGGTACTCCTCCAATAGTCATATTGAGGATCTTTCGACTACCTTCACAATGACTAGAAATCTACGTATTGCACTTAACTGAGAACATTCTCAAGAATCACTTTACTTTCATCTAAGATCGATATCATTGACTTTTGTAGGAAGGTCAACTATGTCTAACTTGTACAAAAGTTATCTCCCTTCGGTTTCCATAGTCAATATTTCGTGGTATTTCGAATGACCCTAAATATAGTATCTTTTAAAATCTTATACGAAAATATGTTTTGTATGGTTTATTAGGTGTGAATATAGACGTATTCCAGACACTCTAAACACCAATAATTCTTTCTGTCAGACCTATTATTCGGACATACTACCGTAACTTACTCTGTTTGGTCGTCTTTCCAAACCTCCTAGTTACCTTTCTACCTAACTCCCGTCCTACTAACATGACACTTACCCATCTGTCTTCCTACTTATTTCTCGAGTACAAAAGTGTACAAAACGGGGGTTTTTACACTTATTTTATCAGTGGTAGGGATACTTCATGTTTAATAAACATTAACATCAGAAGAATGATATCAAGGTGTCTGATGGGACGAAGTCAGTTGTGACAAAACGCTCCCTTTTTATCGATACGAATATATATACGACGAGAAAGGGACAATAAAGTCTTTGATTTATAGTCTCATGTAACTTCGGATCACGACGTGGAAGGGACAGGTAGTGAAAACTTTATTGTCTACCCACTCCGACAAAATGTATTGTAAAGTTAGTCTTTACACACAGTTCTCAGAGACATGGACGGGACTATATTAAGAATTTGGGAGATCCTTTCTGTCATCAAATCAAAATGAAAGATGACAGGAACTTTATCTGTTTCGACCCCGAAGGGACCATCGAGTCTACCATTTCTTAGTCGGACGTTGAGTCCTCTGGGCCCAAGCTAAGGAATCAGTCCTTCTAGGGGTCTTCTTCCCTATCCGATGCGTGAGGTCATAAGAACCCGAAGGGACCACCGAGTCCAGCATTTGTTAGACGGACGTTACGTCCTCTGGTCCCAAACTAGGGACCCAACCCTGCTAGGGGGTCTCTTCCCGCACCGTTGGGTGAGGTCACAAGAACGGACCTCTTAGGGGTACCTGTCTCCTCGGACCACCCGATGTCAAGCACCCCAGGGTTTCTCAACCTGTACTGACTCACTGATTTGTGTGTACTTTATCTTTACTAAAAAAACAGAGAACCGAAAGATATTGTAGTAGTATGTCTATATTTATAACATCTTTTGTATTTTCCTAAAAACTTAAATGACTGAAATATTACAGAGTCTATAGTATTAATATATTTGCACATTTCAAACCAATACTTGTGAAAACAACATCATTTAAGTACTTGTACACTTGTCAAAAGTATTAAATAGTAAAAAAATTTGTATGGTGAAACACGAGAGGATTAGAAGTATACCATTTATTTCTTCCTTCATTCAGTGTATTAACAACACAAACTCTTTATATGGGATGGATGTGACTATGTCACCCTACATTTTTCGTGACACTATATCTTATTAATTTTGTATTCTTTAGGGACGTCTTTAGTCCGGAAGGAGTCTTTAACCAGGAGACCTATAAAACACCTTGTCTTCCTTATAAAGAGATGAGGGGATGTCATTAAAGAAACACTATCATCTAATATTTTGCCTTTCACTCTACTTTCTTCAAAGTCCGTGACCCTACCTTCAATTAGTTTTGAATATACGACCCTTAATCTCATTCGACCAGTCACCAGATGTGACCCTCATTGAATCTTAAAAATCATCTCCTTCTCGAATGATTACTACACAGTCCCTTTTAAGTTGGTTTTTCCATTAGTTTCTTTTTATATTCCTCTGTCGATCCTTCAGTAGATTAGTACTTTTGTTACGAATATTATGGAAACTGAATCAGTTACAAATTATTTGTAAACAACAAACTGTACAAATGAGAGAGGAAACAATTTCACCACGTTAAAATTTTTAAACAGCCTTTTAACAGAGAAATTACAAAGTCAACGTTAATTTGTAACAGAGAAAGTCCATCCCTGAGATCAGTGTGTGTAGTAGGAAGTGGGGACTTCTTAATGATAAGTGTGGAGACTGAAACTTACGTCCTTTGTACTAGATCAACAATCTAGTTTACTACTCTTATTTTTAAATACGTAAAACACAGTCCACCCGGGGCGTATATTCTCTGATAAAAATAAACAGACAAAAAAAAGAGAAGAGATTAATATATCTATCGAATTTTTAGAAAACTTATAAGTATGATTCCGATGGAAGTACTCTTAGGGTCTGTCTATTAGTCCTTTATAACAAAAGTAAAGACGAACCGGAATATAGGACTACGCGTAACGAATAAATGGACTTTTATAAATTACTGTAAATACGATACAAATTCGTTATACCATCTGATCGACTTTTAGTATAAAAATTTTTTCTAAATAACTACCTAAATAAAAACAGACACGACCCAGAAGTAACGACATACACCCGAAAGAGATCAACGTCATTCGTCAGAAGAGGAACGTCACCGAAGAGAACAACGTCTCGTACCCGAAATCTGTACGTCCGAAGTCATTAACGGACCTCTCAGGGTACCTGCCTCCTCGGACCACCCGACGTCAGGTACCCCAGCGACCCTCAGTCTGTGCTGACTCACTGAAGTGAAAGTGAAAAGTGAAAGTACGTGACCTCTTCCTTTACCGTTGGGTGAGGTCACAAGAACGGACCTCTTAGGGTCCCGGTCCCCTCGGACCACCCGACGACAGCTACCCCAACGTGTCTCAGTCTGTGCTGACCTCGCTGAATCGTCGTCGTCGTCGTCGTCTGAGTCCTTAACACAGAGTGACCGAGTTTTCACGATCGAGTCATCAAAACCACGTGTCCGGATCAACGGTACACCGTACACCCTTGGGTACAGTGGACGTAACCGTTCGTCTCCTAAGGATTGGTGACCTGGTGGTCCCTTCCGAGACTTTTAGTATGAAATTTTTTATAAACCTGTAAGTCCTACGTTATTAAAAAATTTTATGAAAATTCTCGTCTTGACTCCAGAACTATTTGATTTATTAAAGGGTCATTACTTTCGACTCAACTATCGAAGACACTAACGGGAACCCTCCCCTACCATGCCTTCTACCCAAACGTAAGACCCCTGAACCCTCTCACCTTGGTCATTCCCCTTACTGTAATTGAAGACGAGTCTCTTTCTCTCGTATTCGTCTTTATGACGTAATGAAGTAGTTGGAGTTTCCAATATCCTAGTTACTAATTCGTCTTTTTAAGTTGTATGAATATCGGCCTCTATTTTTTCTTAGTCTAGTCGAAATCGGAACCTAGTCCCGTTTTTGTTTGGAAGGATTTGTAAGGTCGATACCGGATATAAGTATACTCAAATTCAGAGTTTAAATACCATGAAGGTATTTAGGACTCTGGTGTTTCGACTTTTAATTTCATTCTTTACCACAACCCGTTAACATAGTGGTTTCACGGACTATATCGTTTTCATTTTTCAGATTTCTCTCTCTGTAAAATTGGATTCAACGTTCTAAAAGGACCTATTTACTGTGGTGAGTTTTAACACTCCATGTACTCCTTTTTGTTAAGTAACATTTGTCCTAAATTTTACGGATTGTTTGTCATTTTAAACTGAAAGTTCAAACCTTTATAAAATTTTTCGTCTATGTCTGATATTTTATGTATACAATTTTGAATAAATTCTACATTTCCTTTTAATCTTGTAATTTATATTACTCCGTGTCAAATTTTCTGGTGTAAAAATTTTTCTTTTCTTTACCTTCAAGATCCTGATTTTTTATGAAATTGACCTTTATTTGTTTACCTATCTAATGTGTATAACTCTATTTACTAATAGTCATGTAATTTCTGTTTATATTCGTCTAATAGATTTTACATTGTAACTTTTATCTTTAATTTTTATTTTTGTTCCTATTGTCAGTGTGTCTTAATTTGTTCTTCTAAGTCTCATTCTCTTAGTTCTCTTTTCTACTCTCTTAATAGATCTTAACTACATTCTGTTCTTACACGTCTTAGTTCTTTTAGACGATCGTTCTATTCTTATGAACATATTTAATATATGTCATATCACCCAAAAGTCGATTACTTGAGGTTTCTGTATAATTTTCCTTATCTCTCTTCCTTTTTTTAATTAATGTTTTATTAATTGTTTAATTGTCACTTCAAGAGTTGTCGATGTTCTTTAGTTTTACTATATAAGTCTCAGTTTCAAATAATATCTTTTAGTTTTATTATATAAGTCTCAGTTTCCAATAATATCTTTTAGTAAAACAAAATTAATAATACTATGGTTAGTTTACATAACGTACACAAAATGACACTAGTTTGAATCCTGACACCTAATAAGTCAGGTTCGTCCATGGTGACCACTTTTCATATATTTGTGTGTCTAAGTATGTAAAATGAAGGGTCCGTTATTACGGTAGAAATATATGTTTCACGTCTACTTTAAAAATAAAATAGTTCCTTTATTGTACTGAAAATTTAATATGTATATATACACGTTACAATTGTAATAGGACTTCTAACTTACCGACCTAACAAATTTACTGTAAACTATCTTGTAAAAGAACCCATTAGTTTTAAGGGTCTTAAAAGAGGTCTTAAAAATCTCATTTCCTATTCGAAGTGTTTACATTTTGAGTTATGTTTAATATAACGATTGAACTATAACAAGTTACTTTGTACTTTTAATATTGTTTAAAAATTTTGAATTCCTTTGTAGACTTTTAAGCATACAGTTTGGATAGAGGGAAGCATAGTAAGAGTAAAAAAGGGGATCAAAGAAGTACCATTTCCACTCACTGTGACCGAACTAATGGATCTGTTTTCATTAGTACTGTTTCCTTAATAATGGGTCTTTTCCATTGTTTTAAGTAATATATACAACCACAGAAACTATTTCAAATCACAGAAACTGTTTCAGTATCTACCATGTCACAATTTATACACTCAATATAACTCGATTATTCCTATTTTGTAAGACCTATTATTACAATACTGTGTTTTTCTATAATTACACGATCTGGGTAACTTTGAAAGGGTTGAATATTTCAGGTTACTTTATGAATCCATGGATATGAATTCTGGGTTTGTGAGTACGATTATCCTTCAATTATGGTATTACTACTACTACTACTACTACTATACTTTTGTTCCATAACTAACACAAATAATTCCCAGTGTTCTCAGTCTGTATTGAATTAGTGATTGTTGTAATTCTGTGATACAATTAATGAACCAAAGACACTACTGATTTACAAATTACACCCCTTCCTTGTCAACCGTAGTTAACGAATTATAATAAAAGAAAAGTAATTTCATCTGAACTAAATATTACAACCCAATCAAAGTCCACACGTTGTTCCACTAACTCAAAAAGTATAAGAAAAGATAATATTGAATAATACTCTATGACTTATATCAAGGGACATTATATGTCATCCTAAACAACAATGGATGAAAATTTAAAAAAAACCTCATATCAACTAAATGTTACAATACAATCAAAGTACACATTTGATCTAGTCTATGTGTATATGCATACAGGTGTGTAAAAATCTAAAAAAGGAGTATGTCTGAAGGGACTATCGAGTCAACCATTTCTTAGGTGGACGTTTCGTCCTCTAGGGTCAAGGTAAGGATCCAACCCTTCTCGTCGACCTCTTCCCTATCCGATGGAAGAGGTCTTAAGAACCCGAAGGGAACACCGAGTCGACCATTTCTTGGACGGACGTTTCACCCTCTGACCCAAACTAGGGACCCAGTCCTTCTAGGGGACCTCTTCCCTTTCTGATGGGTGAGGTCATAAGACCGTATCTCTTAAAGTACCTAACATATCAGGTACCCCCAGTGTTTCTCAGCCTGTACTGACTGCCTGAAAGTGAAGGTGAAAAGAAAAAGGAGTATGTCTAGTAACGTCTTATAACTTATCTCAAGGGACACGATATATGATCCACGAATAATCAATAGATAAAATATATGTCATCACACATATACAATTAGGATTAGAGGGTCAAATAGGAGACAAAAAGGGGGACCATTGGTATTTAAACTAAAGACATAACACTGAGACAAAGAGAAAACATTTATTTAAGTAAACATAGTAAAAAAATCCAAGGTATATATTCACTATGTTATACCATAAACAGAAAGAGACTGAATGAAATGAGGTATACTGTTAGAGACTTAGGTAGGTACACCGACGTCCACCGTAATAAAACCAAAAAATACCGGCTTATTATAAGGTAACATAATACCTTAGAAGGAATAGGTGATGAATAAATAGGTGAGGAGACAGTTATCTGTAAATCCAACGAAGGTACAGAACCGGGAACATTTATCATGACGACACTTGAAACCCCACGTACATAGAAAAACTTAATACCAAAAGAAGTCTGTGTACGGGTCCTCATCCTAACGACCTAGTATATCATCAATATAAAAATCAAGAAATTCTTTGGAGATATGACAAGAGGTATCACCGACATGGTTACAATGTAAGTATGGTTGTTCCCCCAAGGGAAAAGAGGTGTCGGAGAGGTCGTAAATAATAAATATGTGAAAAAACTACTACCGGTAAGACTGACCACACTCCTCTATGTAATAACATCAAAACTAAACGTAAAGAGATTGTTAATTACTACAACTCGTAGAAGAATACACAACCGGTAGAGATACAGAAAATACCCCTTTACAGATAAATCCAAAGGACGGGTCAAAAACTAACCAACAAACAAAACAAAAAACGAAAAAATTTTTAATTAAATAAGTAAAATTAACCTCCGATTAATGAAATGTTGTAACACCACCCAAAACGGTATGTGACTGTACTTAGTAGGTACCCACATGTACACAGGGGGTAGGGCTTGAGGGGAGGGTGGAGGGAGGGGTGGGGTAGGGAGACCCAACAGGGTCACGTGACCGAAACTCACGAGACAAAGTAATTAGTGTGAACCTGACCACTAGACAAAGTGTATACCATTATATGTACAAAGTCAACTCGACAAACATATAAAACTTATAATTAGTCAACAGTCAGTGAAACAAACGTTCAAAATATATCATCAAACATAGACGATTAGAGTTTGAGGATTAAATAGGGAAGGGGGGAAGGTCAAACCATTAGTATCTAAACAAAAGATGCAAACACAAACAAAAAGAAACCATTTATTCAAGTCAACATAGCATACAAAAATCTAAGGTGTATATTTATCATAGTGTACTACATACAGAAAGAGACAGACTGAAGTGAATCATACTATTGGAGATCTAGGTAGGTATAACGAAGTTTACTATAAAAAAGGAACAGAAAAATACCGAGTCATTATATGGTAAGATACACATATATGGTGTAGAAGAAATGGGTAAGAAGACAACTACCTATAAATCTAACGAAGGTACAGAACCGATAACATTTATCACAACCAGACTTTAACCCCACGTACGTCGAAAATTTTAATCTCAAAATAGTCCCGTATACGGGTTCACACCCTAACGACCTAGTATACCATTAAGATTAAATCAAGAAATTCCTTGGAGGTATGACAAGAGGTATCACCGACGTGATTAAATGTAAGTGTGGTTGTTACATCCTACCAAGGAAAAAGAGATATGGGAGAGGTTGTAAATAAACATCTGAAAAACTACTACCAAAAAAGTTGGTCACACTCCACCATAGAGTAATATCAAAACTAAAAACGAAAAAAAAGTTTAATTAAATTAGTAAAATTAACCTCCGATTAATGAAATGTTATAACACCACCCAAAACTAAACGTCAAGAAATTGTTAATTACTATGACTCGTAGAAAAGTACAGTCTTTTCCACGAGTACAGTGTACAAAGTACAGTGTTGTGAGTCTCCTCACAGCATAATCAACGAGTTCAACACAGACTGAGACACTGGGTGGTCCGACTGATATCGGGTGGTCCGAGGAGACAGGTACCCTATAAAGGTTCGTTCTTATGACCTCACCCAACTGTAAAGAAAGAGGTCCCCTAGAAGGGTTGGGTTCCTAGTTTGGCCCAGAGGACGTAACGTCCGTCTGAGAAATCGTAGACTTGGTGGTCTCTTCGAACACAGTCTCCCAATAACAATTTGAGTAGGACACAGACAAGAGGGTTCACAATGAAAAGACTTGTAGTTAGTGTCAGACTAATTACTTCACGATGTTAAACCCATGGAGTGAACCATAAAGAAGTAAGTGAATTATGTATGAATAACTCGTTGACAATGCAACGTGGTAACTAAATATACAACTTCTATCTTACAAAACTTTTCGTCCGAACTAGTGACGGGAGACATAAATTGCGATGATCATCGGAACACTTTTCACTTTCACTTCAACAAGTCAGTACAGGCTGAGAAGTGCTGGTGAGGTCACAAGAACGGACCTCTTAGGGTCCCTGACGTCCCGGACCACCCGACGGCAGATACCCCAACGGGTCTCAGTCTGTACTGACTTCGCTGAATCGTCGTCGTCGTCGTCATCGGAACATAAATTCCGGACGAGTGACCTCCAAGTCTCAACGGGGAAGTGTTCCGACTGTACCTCTCCGAAGATGTGTAACCTCTCGGTGAAACCACCAGGAATCAATTTTGTACTTTTATGTTATGTAATATATTTGCACCAGGTACAAATTGTTTCTTGTAAATGGGAATAGGTGACCCGTATAATAAAAAGACCTTTAGTGTACAAAAGTTTTACACCGAATTCTTAGTGGACATACGAAATTCTTTTACGTTTTTTTAGGGACTCATAATAGACGACCCTGACACTAAGACATCCAGACTTTACCTACGTCTTTGGAGAAAAAAAAAAAAAAAAAACTCCGGGTTTTGTATTTATTAAATACGTAAACACTTTTTCGTTTTAGCGTTTATGTATTAGAGATTCGAGAGATAGTACCAAAGTCTTCCCAGAACACATACACTTCCCGGGACTGGAATTCGACGTACTCAAAGAATTACTTAGACAAGATTTAAGATTGTCTTCTAAAAAAACAAGAGACGGTTTCTCCTAGTCATATAATCCTACTCTTTGTCTTTATGTCCGTAAGCACAGGACTTTTGTCCAAGGGGTCGCAAGACCTACATTTTGACCCCTCTTACCTCCCTGACCTTTATCAGTGAAACAGAAGTCTTCACTTCATCTTGAAAGTCAAGACCATAACCAGAATAAATACAAGTAGCTCGGGATCAAAATCCAGGGACTCGACGACTAGAAATCTTCTGGTACTATGCAACGATCATCAATCCAATCCTTTAACCTCCCCTTCTTGTGAAATGTGACTCTACGACAAAGTAGAATGAAATATGGACATTGGGTTCTACCCTTCTTCGGTCTCGACAATCATTTTCTGGAAGGTAATTACTTTCTTTTTCCCACATACTTTACAGTGTATTGGACTGCGATAGTTCACTGACATGACACATACGAAAAACATTGGGAATTCGTGAATAAAGTAGCTCAGTCAACGTCTACTCACTATCGTGGTCTTCCTTAAAACTTTACTCATGAGTCTCTGGACGTGACCGCTTACTTATCTCAAAAAAAAAAAAAAAAAAAAGACTTCGTGTGACGACGGTAGATTCTTACATTTTCTTTACCAAACACCGCCCGACAAGGGACGGAACGACTACTAACGAGTTATCCCTCATCGATGAGAGTGGTCACAATTGTCTCCTCATGTTTGATGTAACACCTTGAGTAATTATAAATAAGGACGATTTTCGTTACCCGTTATTTTTCCCTTTATTTGGCCCCTCTTATCGTTACCCTTTTCCTTCGGTACTGTTGTCTAAGTAGAACTTTTCGAGGTGGTAAATAACGTGTGTTTTTTATGTGAACTTCATGTTCTTAGGTATAATAATCAAGTCTTGGGTGAGTTTTGCGGAGAATACCCAGTTGATTATAATACTATTTTTAACATACGACTCGTGTTAAATTCTAAATTTTATCGACAGGTATGAGAACATTAATGCACTAAAACTCAATAGTGAAATGTGCTTCGATGTAAAAGAGTCGTAGTCTCAGTTAAGAGGACAGACATCTGTTCTTGAAGGAGATTCGGTTCCTAAGGGACAGACAACGTCGTCTCTGGTCACTGTAAGGAGAAGGAAAAGAGTACGACGAGGAAATAATAGACTGAACTTTACGGAAGTCGGTAACAGTGTCGATAGGTTTATAGACGACAAAGTTTAGTAGAAACAATACGACAATTCTAAAGTAACTAGAAGGAAGTAGGTTTCGGATACGGAAAGAATATGATGTAACATGTTCAAGGGCAAACTAATGTGTCTTAAGATACGAAACTATTAACACAGTACTCATAATACGGTTGAAGGGTTCCAATATTCGAATCTTCCTCCCTTACCACTAAAAGGGGAGGATTTAAAATTAAATAGGTGGTAAGAATGGTCTTCAGACCCACCAAACGATTGACGTAGCAAATCTTTATAGAAATTCTTTCTAATTTTTCGGGAAGTCACTTTCCTACAACTGAAGGATCTGTAGATTAAATATCACAAAGTAAAACCTGATTATAAATACAGAGTGATTGAAGTAAACAAAGAGGGAAACAAAAGGAAAGGAGACGTTTCCGAATTACTCTATTGTATACATTTCGCGTAGGATCGTATTCCGGAACACGAATAATATACGGTTTACTCATAATTGACGAAAACAAATACACAAATGAAAAGACGAATTTAACTCTTTTTCTTTCCTTAAAAAAATTTACTATCAAAATGAGATTCGTAAAACGTACATTATTTCCGAATTAACATAGGACCGGAACGATCAACTCTTTGTTGTGTCTCTTACATATTAAGTACCTCAGAGAAAAGTCATACAGAGTTTTAGGAAAGTATACGAATGTAATATGTACTTTAACGAGGAAAGAACCTTTTTTATTAGAAGGAAACATAATAAAGTCTCATTTTTCTTTGTCTTGATAAAATGAAGACATAAATATCCCCTGTCTTATTAATGGCGAAGGGAATGAAACACTGCGACTTAGGAACTCTTTAAATTCGTCGTGAGACAACGATTTCCTCAGACTACCTTTATGAACGTTATTAGGACCCTAACACACCAACGAGACTTTCGTGTAAATGGAGTAACGAGTCGGATAGGGTGTAACCAAGTAGACGGGAAATACCGTGTGTCCTAAGAGCTCATAGATTTTAGTACGAACAATCCGGAACCACAACAAGTCACTGAGTCAACACAGACTAATAAACACTGGGTTACCTGACGTCGTGTGGTCCTAAGACACAAAAAGTGATAAAGGACCTCAAACGAGTCTAAGCACAGGTAACTCAACTACGGTAGGTTGGTAGAGTAAGAGACAATGAGGGAAGAAGAGAACGGAAGTTAGAAAGGGTCGTAGTTCCAGAAAAGGTTACTCAGACGAGAAGCGTAGTCGACCGTTTTCATAATCTCGAAGTCGTAGTCGGGAAGTTTGCTTATAAGTCCTAACTAAAGTAAATTCCAACTGATCAAATTAGAGGAACAACAGGCTCCCTGAGAGTTCTCAGAAGAAGTCGTAGTGTCAAGTTTTCTTAGGTAAAAAGCCACGAGTCGGAAGAAATACCAGGTTGAGAGTTTAGACATGTACTGATGACCTTTTTGGTATCAAAACTGATACACCTGGAAACAACCGTTTCACTACGGACGAAAAATTATACAACACATCGAAACAGTATCGAAAAGAAGGTTCCTCGTTCGCAGAAAATTAAAGTACCGACGACAGTGGTAGATGTCACTAAAACCTCGGGGGGTTTTATTTCAGACAGTGATAAAAGTAAAAAGGGATAGATAAACGGTACTTCACCACCCTGACCTACGAAACTAGAATCACAGAACTTACAACTTAAAATTCGGTCGAAAAAGTGTGAAGAAAAGTGAGTGGAAGTACTTCTCCGAAAAATCAAGAAGAAACGAAAGACGGAATCCCACCACAGTAGACGTATAGACTCCAATAACTATAAAAAGGGTCTTTAGAACTAATCAATCCGGACCCTCTGGAATTGAAAAAACAGTTTTATTACAATTATTTATGTACACTTTTTAATGTTTTATCCGAACGACAAAATGTACAGGAGTCGATCCAGACCAATCTTTCCGAACCCAGTTAATTCAAGGATGACGTAATCCTTAAAGGTCTTCATAAAACTCTGATTTTTCAGTCCAAAAGTGATTCTTTCGATAACTAGGTAACGAGTGACAGAAAGTTTTTAAGTATCGTCTTCCTGATTCGTTCTTTGATTGTATAACATTATCACAAAAGGGTAATTACGTACTGATGTAAAAGTGTCTGTATAGTTCTGTCATTCACTGTTCTCTTGTCTGAGTTTGGTCAAAAAACTGAGGTTCAGATTCAAGACAGATCAGGTGGGGACGGGATACTTAAACGAAGTCTTATTTTTTGACCTATGTCGTCGATGGGTGTTGGAATAGTTTTAGTAGCTTTGATCAACATCACATAATTTACTAGACAGGAGTCTTTACAGTGTTTGACTACTATAAAGACAACGTTTTTATTTGTTTTTACCAGGAATATTGTCTTTTAACTTTTTTTCATTCCTATTAAAGCAACGGAAAATTCTAAGTTGTGGTAATTCTCTAAATAAGGAGTCATACCAAGATACTCTCCAGTTGTACTTCAGAACGGGTACAGTTCAGAACACTTCAGAACTTCAGAACAGTCCGAGGACTGCAAACTTGGTTATAACACAACTTAGTATACTTTAACCATCAAAACATCCAGTTCTCGACAACGAATCACCGTCAAAGGACATACAGTGGACTTTTCCGTGGAAATGACATATACAGTTCAGTGGATGACAGATATCTAAAAGGTGACAGTCAAGTTCGGACGTCGCTCACCGATACTCAACATCAGTAACAAAGGTGCACTTGTTATATATAAACACGACATACGTCACACGAAATGTCTCCCATTACTAACAGAAGACATTTTAATACATTTAAAGGGGTCCCATCTAAAATAAATACCCTTCTATTGAATATAACTACCGAACTCTCACTGAACTTAAAAAGTTCGTTGAGAATAAGATACACGTCAATCTTTATACGTAAGTTAATACACTAAAAATTATGAATAGACACGGGGTAAAACAAACTACATCGTATATTTTATTTCCCACTATGACAGTAAAATTCTTATTTACCCACTTCTTACACCCTGTTTCCTTTTTATGAGCATCTTTGTCTAATAGTTGAGTTACTACTTATATTATTATATGTTTTACCTACGGTATTCTAGGATCTTTAAAGAACTTTACCCTGATTATCAAAATCGAGATTCGAACATCATCGGTTCGTTACTCCTTATGATACAATTAATACTTTAAGTGTCGTAGGTAATCTGTCATCTTTGGTCAACATTTCCTTTTCGTGTTAAAGACCAAAATTCTTTTTCTTTTAAGTGGTCATCCGGAATTATTTCTCCTGTGATATTGACATAACGAAATGTCGGAGTAATTGTAGAAATCATAGTTATGGTGTTACTTAAAATATTCCTTCAAAAGAGAAATTCGCCAAAAGGAGTTACATCCCGTGAGTGTATTTATACTTTCACATTGAGTCCTTTCCGTTTAGTCATCCCTAATTACACTATACCATGTCTAAATATCCAGAGACGATTCGTCCTATTGGGTCCCTATCTCAAGTCTCATAGATACTTACCTACGCCTCGATAAGGGAATCCGTCGGGAGGAGTCTCGAAACTATCTATAACTCTCTGTCTCAAAGGAATGTAGGGGACTGTGTCCCTAGACCTCGTGACAACAAGATTCAAGACAAATCAACGTGAATTTACGTCTCTGTGTATAAGGTCGGTAGTAGATCCACTTTTCTCCTAATCGTAGGAATTTTCTTTTAGCTTTCCGAACTGTTTCTGTATTCGAACTTATTTTATACTACGGCGAAACTTGTCACTCTTTTCAAGTCGGGATTGCTCTACATCCTGTTCCTTCTTGAAATCTGTGTCTATTTCCTTTCAGTTTCGAGGAACTTAGATAAGGTCGCATGTTGGGTACCATTTTTAGACCTGTATCCACGTTCCCTCTGGCTCGAAGTTGTAATTACGGTACAGAATCTTCTTCGTCAAAGTAAAAGACCACAGAAGTAGTTCTATTTTAATAAATCTTACCTTTAGATATCTGGATTTACTCAATTAGACTTCATTAATTACAATTGTTACTCCTCCTAACTCTTCCGTTATCTGTGATATACACTCTACGACAAGACAAAATGGTAATCACCGAGTAACCCGGAAGTGGTTTTCGGATTATTCATGGTAACAATATATTATGACTCCATGTCTTTTTAATTTATAAAGATGGTTCCGTATATATCGATCATTTATATTATTGGACCTATCACTTAGTTTTTCGGTCGAAAGACTCGGACACGAGAATTGATCATACGGTATCTCAATCCCTAAAATCAATATTCTGTCAAACTATGACCCTTTTTAAATTTGAGGAGAGAATTCACTGTAAACAAAATTTTATGTAACAAGTCAACGGGACAGTACAGGTTAATAAGCGTTGGGGTCCCTGACGTCGTGGGGCCCGACGGGACAGGAAGTGGTAGAGGGTCTCGAATGGCTCAAGTACAGGTAACGTAACCAAAGAAAATTTAATACAGAGTCTCGGTTACCAAATATTACAATAAGGACAAATTATCGTCTTTTTGACGTATATACTTTTACAGGTACAAAGATAATCAGTAAGAAAGTAAATAAGTTGGTTATAAAAGACTCACGGAAGATACAGATCCATTATAAGATTTATCACTTTTATCTCTTCATTTGTGTCCGTTTTATGAACGACACGTAAAATTCTCTGTCCAATTTTCGTTTCTCTATTTTAGTTGTTCGTCAGTAGTCTACCGTTATTCATGATACGCCTCCTAGTTTCATCCCCCTTACACTCTCTCTTACTGCCCCGTCATATAAAAAAACCTAGAGGTCCCATAACAAACCGAAGGGTTTAAACATATCGATCGGATTTTAAGAGTAGACTCTTTGTTTTTCATATATTACTGGAAAGACAAACTGTAGAGGTCAGTCTTGTGAGTTCATATAAACAGAGGGAAGGTGTGTAAGAATATTATCGTCTTATTTACTTTCAAAATTTTGTTATAATCTCATGTCATATGAACTTATCACGTTCAAAGTAATAGATGAACCATGTGTACAGTTTTATTTAGGAAAATTCGATAAACCCCCACTTTTTTAGTGGGGATTTATAGTCTTCTCCGTTGTGTATTATCAACAAACCATTTATAAATGACTCATTTAGTTATTCACCTGAATTATTTACTGGGGATTCCCAACTATCTATACTAAAGATTATTAGTAATAAAACCGTTTTAAAGAAGAAGACTATCGATTTCTCTACTTTCAAGATTCTATACGTATAAATCTTTATATAAATATTTTCGGAACATTCATTTACAAAATTTAGTGCTCTTTTAGTTCGTATAACAATCCGAAGTCGAAGGTTGATATTAATTCATTTGAAGAGTCATTCTTATTAACATTTTAACTTGTTTTACTGTTTCGTCGATCAAAATCCATAATTTGTTGTTCGTCGTCTTTTAACACCAGTATTAACACTCCACTAGTTAGTGGAGTCAGAATACTTCTGTTCGTATCGAAGTCCAGAACGATTAATTCTTCAGTCTTTCGACTCAAGGTCCTACGATTTTACTGATCGTTAAAATCACGTCGTATGTCTTTCTCGTCGACGTGACTCCCTTCACCCTACCTCAGGTCCTTAGATACACCCTATGAGGTACCTCGGAACTGGTCCCGTAACACGACTGACTCTGAGACACTTCAGATCGTCTCTAGGACACGCCGTTCCGACTATCTTGTCTATCACGTCACGATCCTCTACAGTGCCTCTTCCGTTACCGTGGGGTGAGGTCATGAGAACGGACCTTTTAGGGTACCCGCCTCCTCGGACCATCCGACGTCAGGTACCCCAACGTTTCTCAGTCTGTGCTGACTCACTGAAGTGAAAGTGAAAAGTGAAAGTACGTAACCTCTTCCTTTACCGTTGGGTGAGGTCACAAGACCGGACCTCCTAGGGTCCCTGCCCCCTCGGACCACCCGACGGCAGATACCCCAGCGTGTCAGCCTGTGCTGACCTCGCTGAATCGTCGTCGTCGTCGTCCTCTACAGTTTCAAGGTCGGGACCTTCCTCCTCTTATGAGTGACTCGTGGAGTCGGGAGTACCGAATCCTCGTCCTGGCATGTATGACAGTGTTGGTCTAAGTTTAGACTCGGTCTGTTCGGACTTAGGTGTACTTTGGTTCAGACTCTTCTAGTCTTCCTAGATGACCGCTAAATTGACAGATTGTCTTGTTTTAAGTATTTCCTTCTGCTACGTCAAGTCTAAAGGACGTTGTATAATAAGTGTTTCAGACCTTTCACACTATTTGGTAATGAGGTCCCTTAAAGGACCGTCAGGTCACCGATCACAATCAGCGAGTTAACACAGGTCGAGAAACGTTGGGGTACCTGACATCGAACGGTCCGAGGAGACAGGCACCTTAAGAGGTCTGTTCTTATCTGACTCAGCTCGGGACAAATACCTTGATTTAGGACATTCCGTGCACACCACGTCGGTTTTTTTAATCACTATTATTTAATCAGATGCACGTTTTAATTTCTCTAGACAATAGTTCTTTTTTCAGTTATCTTCATATAGACTCTTCTGGGTCTATAATGTCAATCGTCTGTTCCTGAAATCCCTTGAATAATGACATGTATAAAAGTTTCCAAAACTTCCTTTTCTAACAGAACCTCTCACTTCTCGACCCTCATATTTCTCTTTCAATGTGTAAATATTCTTATACCTTTAAGTTTTTACATTGTCCAGACGTTAAATTTTTTATGTAAGTCACACGAATTGAGAATCACGATGGTTTTCTTCCTAATTCACTAGAACTTTTATCTAGTTACCTTTAACAACCTAGACTCATCCTCTTTCCCAATAACTAGAATTTCTGTTAGCTATCTTTACTAGTCTAGACTTCTTATCTCTCTCCTTCTCCACTCCCACCCCCTTCACTTCTCTCTGAGTTATTAACCACTTCAGTATAGTTTCGTAATTACTATGATGTCCTTTCTCTCTCTCACTAGACTATTCTTTCTATAAACTGCTTTATTTCCGGTTTTATAAGAGTTTAAACAACTTTTTCTTTGGTAGTTGAAAGTATAGATTATTCGAGTCGTTTGGGGTTTGTCCTGTTTATATTTCTGTTGTTACCGTTGTTGTTGTTGTTATTGTTGTATAAGTTGAGCTTAAAGACCTGTCACTTCTATTTCTCTTTTAAGAGTTTCGTGGGTCTCCTTTTCGGTGTACTATATATGTACACTTATTTCTATTGTTTCCTAACTTTAGAGTAGTCTCTGTTAATTCGTTAAAAAGACGACCCCCCCTTTTTTTTTTTAACGGTAGAATCTGGGACCCTTAACTCATTCACGGAAGTCCCGGGTCAAAAGAGGGAAGGGGTCTTATTGTAGGATTAAATGAAACCGCCCCGTCGATTTCTTAGACTCCCCGAAGGTAGGAAAGAAATCAAAGTCTCCGGAAATAGACCGTCTCAGTTTTGGGTCTCAGGACTCCTTTCCTGGTCGAAAAGAAGAGTATAGACACCAAAGAGTCCAAATAAACCACGGTCGACTAGTAACACTCAGAAATGTTTTACTTGTACCGACAGGTCGAATTTAGGACGACTCGATTAACCGCTTGAGGAGATTGGACTCCTATCTCGACTCTTTGTGGTGGCGGTCCTCCCAAGAAACTACTTAAGTAGTTCTGACCTCTGTCTTTAGTAGAACTGTCTTGTGTCCTTGGTTCGTTTTATGTATCCCCCGTCCTAGGGCTCAAAACCTAGGAGAAGATTTATAGGAGGGTTCTCGGGAAAAGTCCAACATACGGTGGACCAGGAAGTAGTTCTACCTTGGTCTTCGAATTTCGGAGAGAGGTGGAGGAACAGACATCAGAGAGGAAAGAACCCGACATTACGACTGCAAAAGAAAAAAGGAGGTGCAAGTCCCCAAGGAACTCATTCCAAACTTTCACTTTCAGCGAGGTAACACAGGTCGAGAAATGTTGGGGTACCTGACATCAGGTACCTTAAGAGGTTCGGGTTCATGACCTCACCCATCGCTCAGGGAAGAGGTCCCCTAGAAGGGTTGGGTCCAGGAGGACGTAACGTCACATAAGAAATGGTAGACTCGGTGGTCCGATCGAGACACAGTCCAAATCACCGAAAATTTTGTTCATCAAGAAGTACATTTGAAACTTACTACACATTACAATTTTTGGTTCTGGTAAGGTAAAAAAATTCGATATAAAATTTTGTGAGTCTCTGTGAACTCCAATTAGTCCTCCTCCAGTCGTCTCATTTTCCTCTTAAGGAGTGGGTATATGGACATGTAAGTAACGACTTCAAAGAGAGTAAAAACGAAAGTCTATTTTTTTTTTTAAGACTTGATAGACTCTTGTCCCTTAAATTTTTATTATCCTCTTTAATCCTCATTTCAGAAATTTAATGTTTTTTTTCTAAATTTCTTTTTCATTATCATTTTTATACTATGCATTTTATGGTAATTTTCTTTTTTACTTTTACTTTTTCTATTATTCTAAAACTAATAGTGTTATCCGACCTTCAGTTCTCCTTGTATTCATACTCTTTTTCGACTCTAATTTCTCAATTTTTAGACACTCTATTTTATATTCCGTCTAAGTAATTATTAATTATCTTTAAGTCAATTTTAACTAACTACTAAACTTACATTCTGGACTGTGGTAATTTACGGTTCTTCTTTTGTATTCCCCACTCGAGGACTGTAACCGGAACCGTTACTAAAAATCTAAACTGTGATTTTCGTTTACGTTACTTTCGTTTTTATTTGTCACTACATCACCTCAATGTAGTTTGATTGTTCGAAGATGAGTCGTTTCCTTTCGTAGTTGTTTTGCCTTTCCGTTGGACTCCTTTCCCTCTTTTATAAACGTTTCGTGGACACACTTTTCCCTAATTATTGGTTTTATATGTTCAGTCAGACGAAATCCCTAGAGGGTGAAAGAGGGTGTCAAAATAAGTAAAAGGGATTTTACTAAAACTCAATCAGCGACAGACAGGGTGAGAAACACTGGGGTACCTGACATCGTGTAGTCCGAGGAGGTCCGTTCTTACGACCTCACCCAACGGTAAAGGAAGAGGTTTTACTAAAATAGTCGTGTGTATTCACTCAGTTCCTCTAGTGACCATAGTTTCGAGGTCTTTGTAAAGGATTACTCGAAACTTTAGATATTGAGGTCTTTGTAAAGGATTACTCGAAACTTTAGATATTGCCGTCTACAAAAACTTAGAGGTTAAAGTGGAAGGTTCGTCAAAATAAATTTTCTTATATGATATTTGAGTCCCTTTCATAAGTTTGAGTCAAGTGTACGATGGGACTTAATTTTACACCTGAATCCGAATGTTCTTAAAATAAGTCCTTCTTTATGTAGTGACTATCCTTTCTCATATGGGGACTCCTTTACCAAGAATTATAAGAATACCGGTTTCTGTTGTCGTTCGTCAAGAAATGGTCTCACACGTGTAGAGACAAGACCTTATACTTACTTTGAAAGACTTTCTATTCATAAATCACGGTGTCTCTAAATTGTAGAATACTAATCGAAGTCGAGATCAGGACATATCAATACAAAGAGTTTTCCATCAGACTCGTAATGAACGTAGTCTTAGTTGACTTCACGAACAATATTTAGGTATAAGACTCGAAAAAGAATCCAAAGTCAGGTTTACGTCACGGGTGTTTAAAGACCCGTGTCGTGGGTCTTCAGACGTAGAAATTTTGTTCGAGAGAGGAGTGAGGGTGGAAGGTCATTAACAACGTACGTGACTTTTAACTCTTCCGAGACAACATTCCAATTTGTACCTAGGACTTTTTGGTACTAAGATGAGTGGTCTGGGTCTTTAGTGATTGAAACGTACAAGGTTTTTCAAGATTAGGATGTACTACTACAAAAGGTTGTTCACTACAACACTGAGTCAGTGGAAACTGGAAAACAAACGATAAAATCTTTGTGTACGATCTCAATTACGATCTAATCGCGAAAAAAAAAAAAGGTTCTTTGGAATCGTACCTGAAGTGTATAGAAAGGTACTTACCCGACTTGGAATCGTCGAGAGTACACTCTCGGATTATATCGAGTACAATATCGGAAAACCTTATTAGATCTGTAGAACCTTTGAAACAAATTTACAGTTTGAGTCGTTAAAGTATATCTGGACGGTTAAGTCGACCGTCGACGTCCTTACTCACTTGATTTAACACACGTCGAATTGTCCAGTCCTCATCTGTATGTCTCTTCTCCTTAACCCTAAGGACAGTAAACATTACAACATACCTCGTATCCTGGGACTAGAAGACTTTCCGTGGCACTCCCTTTTTTTTTTTTTTTTGTTTGAGTAGTGTCAGACTTTCCATTTCTTGTTACTCTTTACTACGTCACCACTGGTTTTCAAGGCATACGAACCTGGTTTTAGAAACCACAGTGAGAACTAAAGAGAGAAAGAGTGGCAGTCAAGGAACCCTTTAAGGAGGTCGAGACGGAAGTAATAAACAGACTGGTGAAGTACAGGTGATAGTCGGGCCCAGACTTCGTGACAGAAGAAAACGGAAATAACAATCTTATCGTGTGATTGTCCACAGTGATACAGGGAACGGGGGTGATAGGTAAGAACCGTGTCGTCGTTTCGTCAGTAAATTTTAGCGTCAGTCCGACGCAGTGAGGAGGTGAGTTTCGACACGGAGACGACTCCGAGTGAGGTTCATTTTAGGTAGGGGAAGGGGACACGGAACATAGGCTTGGGTGAGGGGTACGGAGACAGAGGACGAGGAAAAAGAGGTCAAGGAACTCGGAGGAGACGTCCAGGCCCTGGTGTGGAAGACGGCCCTTACAAGAAGGGGGTCTGTTCACGAACCGTTTGAGGTAGGAGAGGGAGTCGGAACGAAGTTTACAGAGAAAGAACTTCTCCGATCTATACTAGTGGGATGAAATTTAACGGGCGGAGAGGGGGAGTGTGAGGGCCTGGGGAAGGAGACGAGAAAAAAGAAAGAAACACCGAGAAAAACGGCATATGGTACGATACGGTCAATCATCGACTAATTTGAAGGACAATGAAAATCCAAAGAGGTGAGGAAGTCACTTTTAACGGTGACGTTCTTTGGACCGTGGAAATAGACAAAACAAGAGAGGATTTAGGACTCGTAGGAACACAGGGTCATACACGGATCATGTGTCATCCACAACTCGATTGTAAGCGACTCACTGAATAAATTCATTTATAAGTGTTTGTGACCGGGACTGGTTCACATTCCCGTTTACATTTCTATCAATGTTTCCTAATTCACCTCTTTTAATTAATCTTCTTCTTAGTCTAGACTCTATACGTTTTTATTGATCCACCCAGTCTTTTAGACTCGCCCGTACCTAGGTTATCTGAGTAGTACTGTTATCGAATAAACATCCACCATTCATCAAAACTCCAATCTCCAGTTCCGACGGGTATTTAGTACGAAAGCCGGAAACTGAGTCACAAAGTTCGAAAGAAAATAAAAATTATTACTGTAATATTCGGTTTTATAATATTCCTTTACGGTATTTTGAAGAGATTCGAAAAACCGTCCATGTAGGAGACAGATACGTCACTAGTCCTTTACTCTCAAACGTGGACCTCAAGGTATCTATCTCCAAAACTCTTTTTTTACTTATTAAAGTCCTTTTTGTCTTTTAGACTATGACCTCCATAATATCAGTGGAGACAAAGGAAGACTTATTCCACATCGACCCGAAGGAATCACTGAGTCTATCATTTCTTAGCCGGACGTTACGTCCTCTGGACCCAAACTAGGGACCCAACCCTTCTAGGGGACCTCTTTCCTTACCGATGGGTGAGGTCATAAGAACGGACCTCTTAGGGTGTCGGACCGTCCGATATCAGGTACTCAAGTGTTTGTCAGTCTGTGTCGACTCGGTGATTGTGAAAGTGTTTCACATCAGTTATTGTCACCGTCGTTGGACGATACCTCTTTGAACTCAATCACGTTTAAATCGTATCTAAAAAAAAAAAAAAGGGGTCTTCTTGTCCCTTTTCAACTAGTTAATACGGTCACTTACACTGATACGAATTCAGTAATAGGGTTTAATAAAAAAGGAAGTCATAGGGTAATTCGAACCATAATACCTGACTTAACATAGGGGAAGGGGTTTAAGTAAACAATTTCGACATTGGGATTACACTGAAAAGAACCTCTATTTCTTAGAAATTTCTTTATTAAAACCAATTTACTCTAGTTTTCCCACCCCGGGATTAGGTGATCCTGGCCGTAGGACTCTTCTTCTCCTTCTGTGGTCACTACTCGTGTGTCCCTTTTCTACCACACGCCCGTCACTCTTCCGGTGGTCTTCTTTCCGGAGTCCCTGGGACGGACGTGGGGACAGGTCCTGAACGTCAGAAGCCTTGACACTCGTTTATGCGACGACAACAAGATCTGTGGAGGAGACACCACAGAACAATACCGTTGGGAACGTCTGATAGTGGGAACCAGTAGTCTTGTCAAGATAAACCTCGTCGAGTCGAGACGTCTCGACAAACGTCCGGAAGAAACTAATCTACAAGACTGAAAAATTATCGACAAAAACTTTGTTATCAACGTCAAGAAACTTTAAGATTGACGATTCCAAGAGACAGTAATATAACACCTATTGTTATGTCCGAAGTTTGTAGACGAATAAAATTAAATGTTATAAACAATTACAAAAGTAATCCAATCCCCGTAACATTTACCCTTAAACTCAGTTATTATGACACCTTCTAAAATCTCATTGAAAATATATCTAATAAGATGTTGTCCAGGGCAAACTTTTTTTTCGTCCACCCCCCTCTTTTTTGGAAGACATAGACATCAATGTTGTCTACCATGTAGGAGTACCATCCTCTCACTACAGGAGTAGTTCGACAACTATTTCAAACACTTTAAATTTAGGATTGTACTAACCGTAACGGTACTTCTATATATAAAACTTGTCAGGGGACATAAAAATTTACAGGAACAAAACATCCTTATTCCCAGTGGTTCTCTTTAATGGACTGTATACAAACAGGGATATTTATGAATAGTCACAAAATAAACTCAGTTCTGTGTTCCTATCAACAAGAGATCCGTCATACCGTAACACTCGTATCCGTATACCTCGAGAGAGACGTCAAGGGATTTAACTGGTGAGCCTCAGGGATTTATCTCTTGTTGGACGTAGTCAGTCGGGCACTTTGGTCCTCTCTCGAGTAAGCCTCCGATCTACGAATTTCGTCAAAGACACACGATTCTACTGTTACTATATCCTAAGTTCCTTGTCTCCGTGGTCCCGTTTCCTTGTTGGGGACACTCTACCTCATTTTTAAGGATTCTCTTCATCCTTCCCTGGACCGTCAGGACGGGGACCATGGTTGTCTCGTCTCACTTCCGACCTCCATTTTTGTCATTATTCGGGTAGTGAACCACGGGGGGAATGAGAGGACTGTCCGTCGTGAGTTTGTCGCGTGGTCGACCTGCCACCCACCTCGGGAAATATCCCCTTCTACCGAAAGAATCTTCAGACGGGTTAGACCAGTCATCTGTCGCGGTTACCACAAGTACCTGATCGAGAAAAGCGGTGGTAGTCAGAGGAGTTGTGGGTATTAACTTTTCAATTTTGCTCTTATATGTCGACTCTCCTTTTCTTTCTTTTTACAAGAAAAGAACAAAATTAGACCTGGATCCATAAGAAATGTCCTTATAAACCCTTGTGGGAATAGATTTACATACTTTACATAAGTCACATGGAAAATGAACTGACAATTTGGTTCTACGTTTGATCATGTTAGTGATACCTTTTGTCACACCTCTAAGGAATTTTTTGACGGTATGCTGGGTCGTTAGGGTGACGACCCGTATGTGTGGCTCCTTCGGTCTTAACTTTCTCTGTGCACATGGGGTTACAAGAAGCGTCGTGACAAATATTATCGGTCCTGTACCTTCGTTGGATTTACAGGTAATTGTCTACTTACCTATTCTTTCGACACCATGGATATGTGTTACCTCATAATGAGTCGGTAATTTTTCTTATGTACATGTGGGCACCGTCTAAGTACAGTTATATACCGTTTTGGTTATGTCCTTTCATTTTACTTCGTTTTAATTTTTATTTATTTATTTTAAATTTTTTTCTTATGTAAACTTAGTAAAGGTTACCCCACCTATTTTGACCTCAGATAATATGTCTCACTTCATTCGGTCTTTCTTTTTGTGGTTATGTCATAAGATTACGTATATATACCTTAAATCTTTCTACCATTACTATTGGGAGATACACTCTGTCGTTTTCTCTGTGTCTACATATCTTCTCAGAAAACCTGAGAAACCTTCTCCCGCTCCCACCCTACTAAATCCTCTTACCGTAACTTGGTACATATAATAGTATACACTTTACTTAGCGGTCAGGTCCAAGTTACGTACTCTGTCCCACGAGTCCCGACCACGTGACCTTCCTGGGTCTCCCTACCCTACCCCTCCCTCCACCCTCCCCCCAAGTCCTACACCTTGTGTACATGTGGGCACCGCCTAAGTACAGTTACATACCGTTTTGGTCATGTTATAACATTTCATTAATCGGAAGTTAATTTTAATTTTTTAATTTTAATTTTTTTTTTGTTCTATCTCACTCAGATCTCCTTGAAGGGACCACTAAGTCATCATTTCTTAAATGGACGGATACATCCTATACACCCAAACTAGGGACCTAGTCCTTCTAGGGGACTTCTTCCCTTTACCGTTGGGAGAGTTCATAAAAAAAGGACCTTTAGGGTACCTGTCTCCTCGGACCACCCGATGGCAGGCACCCCAGCGTTTTCTTAACCTGCGCTGATTCGTTGATTTGTTGTTGTTATTGTCTCGTTCGGACCTGAAATTCGGGGTTTCTAATTTGTCTGTTTAATCTATTTACATTTGTATGGTGTTAAAGTTTGTGTCCCTGGTATGTTCGTCGAAACAAGACTTTAACAGATTATATTCTTTTTTTTTGACCTATTACAAAGCACTGGAGTCAGTTTACAAAACTAAACTAAGTTCTCCAATAGGTTTACCGTTTCTATTTGTTCGTGTTTCTCCTCCACTCAATCCAGTTTGTCCTACCCGACCTCTACTTTTAGTACCAATAGTCACGTATTTGAAGTATCTTCGTCACTATCCAGGTAGTCTATGACTTTTATACTTAAGACCATATCTTTTACTTGAGTTCTGTACACACAAGACACTTATTTCATATACAGAACACAATTAAATTCTTTACTAATTAGCTTTTGTCATCGAGATATTACTTAATTAGTATCGGTCTTTCCTGATCGTCACTCGAAGTTTCATGTAATTTATGACTCTCTATTAAGAGTTGGTAGTAAAATTTATACCAACGTTTTAACTAATTTCATATTCATGTAATAGAATGTTTGTTACGGAAGATAATAATTTTTCTTTTATCCAAAGTACAGGAGTAATTGACATCGTCGGACACTTTCTATTTTCTTTAAAAGACACTATTTCAAATCATTGTTCTTGTAGAAGTTTTTCGAAATTCGTTAGCGACTATGTTCATCTTAAACTAATTAAAAGTCTTATTTCTGAAATAAACGCGCTGTATTCAAGAAATAACACGGAGATCGACAGTACATTCACCTACAACTCATTTGGTAGTCATCTTGGAAGTACCTTAATTTTGATGAAACCTATGTATCTGGGATTTAATGATTGTGTATCATTCTTTTTGTATAGTAGTAACGGTGACGGTAACTGGGAGATCGTGGGAACCCGTTTTCCAAGGGTTATGTTACCGTCGCGAAAACCGTAGATCAACCGTAGATCATGTTTAAAATTATGTAACTTGTTTTATTCTTGTTTCCTTTCCTTTCGGTAAACATTGACTAAAATACACATCTAGAAACCTTAGAGAAAGTAATAGTCCGTGGAAACATAAATTATTACCACAAACCAGTCAAGGATGTGTCTTTGATTCTGAATTTGGGTTCTCTTAAAGGAATATTAACACTTAAACGTTAGTTTATTCGAACAAACTCCTTTGTTACGATAAAATTCTTTTTCTATTCTAAAAGTTCCTTCCGTTACCTATTACTTATGTCATAGTCCTCTGAAATACATTTTACGAATCGGTAAAACGATTTACCTACTTACTTAATAATTTGGATAACGTAAAAAAGTTGGAAACTTGGAATTATATAGAAAACTTACTGAGTCTCCTCCGTATAGTAACATGTATGTCTACACTTCATACGACCCACACTTTAGACAGTAAATTTTACAAAACTCTAAGTTTTATATATAAAAGTATTATTTTTCAAATTTTATTGTATAAACCATATAAAAATCCTTAGTCTTGTTTTGAATAAATCGAAATTTTTAAAACATAATTTTTTATCTACTCTTAGATTTTACAAAGAGTAATTTTATGACTCCTGTACAAACGGTCTACTTATAGTGAGGGTTAAAGAAGACAGTGGGGGTGTCGTCATTGATTTATCTGACAAATTTTCTATGTAATACAGAGGATCAGTTCGGTGTGAAGTATAATATCTGAAGGTCCTCAAACCCCACTTTTTACCCCCTTCTTGTACAGAATTAACAGTATAGTATCATATATCGTTTTACCCATTCCCGTACCAACGATTTCAGTCTATAACCGACGGTGATTAATCGGACACTGGAATCCGTTTAATGAATTTGAGACACACGGAGTCAAAGGAGTAGAAGTTTGAACCCCAATGATGTCAACATGGATGAAGTACTCTAACGACACTAAATAAATCACTTAAGTTATATTCATAAATGATAATAAATGATCATATTAATAATAGTTATATTCGTGTCTTGTAGGGTACAATTATCATTAAATAATTATTAACCTATCGGTCAAGAACTATGGAACATCTTACTTTTAAATCAAAGTAAGGGTTGACTACAAACTTTCAATGTAATTAAAAGTGAATGACCGGTGTTTCGGACTACAACCTAATAGAACTATCGGAGTAAAATGACAATACTGAAGGGACCACGGAGTCAGCCATTTCTTAGGTGGACGTTAGGTCCTCTTGGTAAAAGTCAGGAACCCAACCCTTGTAGGGGACTTCTTCCCTTACCGATGGGTGAGGTCCTAAGAACGGACCTCTTAGGGTACCTGTCTCCTCGACCACCCGGTGTCCCTAGTCCTTCTCAACCTGAACTGACTCGTTGACAATGAAAGTGACAATACTGTATATCTGTATTATAATTATTAGGTGTAGTTGACATAAAATTATGTAATACCGGATAAAGTCTACATAAGCGGACACACACACACACACACACACACACAAATGACTTTGAAGGAGTAAATAGGAAGGTTCTAGTGTTCCCCATCATGAATCTCCATGTGTGACTTCTAGTACCTCGGTCTGACGGGTTTACACCTAGATTGAGACAAAGGATCTATAAACTGAAACCCTTTCAATAAATTGGAAAGGTATGAGTCAAAGGGGTAAACCCTTATTAATAGGTGGTGGTGGTGGGGTTTCCCCCTATTGACTTTATGGCTAGGGTACCCCAAAACACTTTTAATATACTGAATTATAAACAATTCATGAACCCCTTGGTATTGTAACGGATCGTGTAACATTTACGGTCATTCGTAAACAATAATTTATTCAGTGTACATGAGGTAGGCGTCCACCCCGAGGATAAGACTTAAACTACAAACTGTAAGGAACGAAAAAGAATATGTAAAATGTACAGGTGCGAAAAGTCGGTCTCTGGTGGTCCTTGTGTGAACACAAACTTGTTCAACCTAAATAATAAAAAACGTCGTTCCCACGTGAGTGTGGACCTGTTTTGGCATCCGTAGAGTCATCCTCACAGTCTTTCGTGAATATAATCGTAAACCCGAAGTCAATTCATTAATAAAATCCTCTCAAATTTATTCACCTGAAACGACACCTAACTTACGATATTCCTCCGTTCATACTAAGATATTGGTCCAAATAGAATTATTTGGAGTGACCTTTCATCGTTTCTGACGACGACGATTCAGTGAAGTTAGCCCAGATCTTCCTCTGGTTTTGACATTATCTATTTCTCCGTCTGGAGTGTGAATTAATCGGCCCTCTACCCTTATCAACTATAAAACCACCAAGGATACCACTGGAACAAAAGTGAATCTGTCACTTCATCAGAATAAAAAACAGAATGAGGTAGTCTCGGATCGACTTTTCTGGTTCGGTCAAGTGTCTGTCACCACCGGTGAGGGAGGAAAAGTCTATGTATAAATAGGGGTTTGTACTACTATCACGAACGAAAAATTTTGAAATTTACTTGTCATAGTAAAGCATATAAGAAGAAACCAAACGAAAGAAGAGAGACGAAAGAAGTGAGACTATGTGACCACGTAAAGTAGAATCACCACTAACATGATATCAAAATAAACGTGGAGGCATATTGTAACTTAACTGTGCCATCATAACTGTGGTATTAAATTTTAGGTAAGGGAAAAACAACCTGTGGACTCACAATAAGGATCTATAAAAGTCAATATTTGTTACGACGTTACTGTTAAGAATAGTTATAAAGGACTCCATTTAGTACAGACTACTGAAAAAGGTTCCATATATGGACCCTCATTCGGACAGAAGTTTGTAGACTCTTCTTATAAAGTTCAATAAAAGGGTTTACAACTTTTGTTGTATCAAAAGATCTTCGCCACAAATTGACAACACCGACGAAGCGTAGAAGAAGTCGCGAACCAAACAGTTTGTATATTCAGAACCCCATTTGATCATATATATTTCACAGTAAAGTCTAAAATAAAAAGATAATTGAGAGTATCAGAAACCGAAAATTACCTGATAGGAGAACATAAGTAAAGAAGGTAGAATAAGAGAAACAAAGTAAAAAAAGACAAAGAAACAAAGGAGAAAGAACGGAAGGAAATTTAAATAATGTTGTCAAAATAATAACAATACAACAAAGGAAACCAAATCTTCAATATATAAGAATAGGATAAATATATTTCTCTAATGGAAGTTTATTATTTCAGGTCTGGGTCTACTTATATTAGATATTAATTATACGATTGGAACGGTTCCCGACATTTGATAGAATGGAGACTCATGGGAAGTGGTCGAATGTATAAAATATCAGAACATAAAACCTAGATATAACGATAAACATTGACAGACATAATCTAAAGATATTGATGATATTGTTTACTGGTGTTTGACTTACAAAATAGAAGATCAAGACATCCAGTCTTCAGACTGTACCCAGAGTGAACCGATTTTAGTCCCGAAACCATCTCGGTATAAGGAAAGATTTCCGACATTACTTTGTAAACAAAGGAACGAGCAAGCCCAACCGTCTTAAGTCAAAATACGTCAACCTCTTAGTTCTAGAGACAAAGGAACAATCAACAATTAACCCCTGACAGGGGTCGAAGATCTTTGGTATAAGAAACCGGAAATGGGGAAAGGAGGTTTCGGTTTTTACCGTTTAGGAGAGTACGAAACTTAGAGGGGAGAAGGAATAGGGTAGAGAGGAAAGACTGGTCGACCCTTTCCAACAGACGAAAAGTCCTGAGTACACCAATCTAGTCCGACTAAATCTATTGGGTCCTGTGAAAGGAGTAGAGTCCCGAACTTGGGACTTAGTATAGACATTTCAGGAAAAAGGGTAATTCTATTACATAGGTGTCTAAGGGTCCTAATCCGTACGCTAGAAATCCTCTGGTGACAACACGGATGGTGTGAGGGACAAATTTGTAGTTAATACGAAAATGTCAATCACAAACGAGAAAGAGTGTAAATTATAAAACAAACCAGTGACAAGGGACACGGTAGAATCAGGGACGAAACGACAAGTGAAGGGAAACATACTCTTTTTCAGGAAATCTTTACAGGAATTACTACCGGACAACTCAATTTGAGCGTACAAGACTGACTTTTACGGGAGGAAACAGGGACCATTAATTTCTTGAGATCTATACGCCCGAGATACTGGACCCTAGTCATTACGGGGTTTCCTTTCCGGTCGAAATCCTAAGACCATGATATACCCTAAACACCAGACCTAGACCCCTTAGTAAACTCCTAAAAGGAAAGAACACTAGGGTCAATATTTAAACTTTTCAAAATAAAAATTTTATTGTATATCCGAAGACGAAGGTCCTCCTATCTCTTCTACATTAAAAAGGATTAAGAGAGTGATTTAAATTTTTTTTTTTAGGAAATCATTTTTCTCGTAGTCTACTGAGACTTTCTACCTCTGCCTCCGTCTGTTCGATCTCTAAAATTTTGAGTTCTTTTCTGTTTACGACTCAAGGGAACCACATAGAAAAGGAAGGTACAGAGTCTCAACCCCATTCTCTTCTTTTGGTGGGTCTTTGTGGTCACCCTCGTCTAAAACTTTCCTAGATTGTCTATGGATAAGTCCGTTACAATCATAAACGAAGGTTGTGGTATACTTTTAATTTTACATAAAAGATAGATATTTTTTAATTTGTACATTCTTCCTCACCAACCATCTCACCCAATCTTTTATACTGGGGTTGATATGTGTAAGTTGTTCTTTGGAGTTTATATCGTTATAGGGTCCAACTTTCATTTATTACTTTTTGTTATTTAGTACTTTTATAATAAGATTCTTTTCGTCCTTACCCCATATAATACTGGCCTGTTTAATCTACAGTTTCGTTTCTTTTAATGGTCTTTGGATGACATTGAGTGACTTATACCTTATCCTTTGAAAATAGGTCTGTCGTCATTTTCTTCCTTGTTTCTCGTTCGATCATCCCGGTTTTCCTTTGACGTCGGGGTTTGGGGAGTATTTGTGTCTATGTCTTTGGGTATCGTTTTATAATCGTTTGTCTTAAGTCAATATGTAAGATTCTTAACTTCTGATCCTGGTTCATGTCAAATGAGTCCCTTTGTACCGGTCAAGTCATAACCTTTTTTAGTCAAGTATATTAGGTGGTGTAATTGTCCGATTACTCGTTTTCAAGTGTACTATCATCATAGTCAGTCACCTCTTTTTCGTGACCCGTTTTGAGTGGTGGGTAAATAGTATTTTTGAGAGTCTTTTTATCCTGATCTTTCTTTGTAGGAGTTGAACCATTTCTAGTATATGTTTTTGGACATCGATTACAATATGAATTACCGCCTTCCGACTTAACAAAGGGACATTCTAATGCCTGTTTCACCTACATCCGTCAGAAACATCGATTTAGTGAGATTAGAGAGAGATACCATATCGTCAAGGAAAAAAAGAAACACAGCAGTGTACCGGAAGAGTATTCCTGTTGTCATAACCTAAATTCTGAATGGACTCAGGTCATCCTGGAGTGATCGATTAATAGTGCCACTGGAATATAGGTTTATTCCAGTACAAGACTCGAAGATCTTCTGTGTTTAAACTCCGTCCCACCTCTCCCCTTATGATAAGTTGGGTCATATACATAGGATCAACATAGTTATAGTTATAGTTATGAGACCAACACCATAATATGATATCAAAACACTCCAGATTACCCTCTTTGACCCATTTCCTATACGTCCTAGAGACACTTTAATGTTAAAGTACACTTAGATATCAATAGAGTCTTATTCCGTAAATTAAACTTTTTTTAATGTATAAGTGATAAGAATCCCTAATATGTCTCGCACATAAAAGTGTTATGGTATAACCGGAGTAATGACCTTTGTTTACTAGTTCAAATAGAGGACATTCCTTAAAAACAGACAACATTATGAGACATGTTTACGTTTTACAAAGTCTGGATGTTTTTAACGAAATAATTCAGATCTTTTATTTTAAAAAATACTGGCACACTTCGTATATCTCATGTATATTAATTTTTGGGAAATTCAGTATACTCTTGTTATTTTATAGAGGAAATAAAAGTTCTCTAGTTGTTATTCTGAATTTTTTTAGAATACATATGAAGAAACCTGGAATATGACCTTCTTGTCAAAGAATTATTAAAGATTATTTTAATATATTCTTACTACTGACTCGGTACGATTTTTTAAATCAAGAGTTACAAACTCTTATTCCCTAGTCGTTATTTATGATATAATACATTATATTTTGACATCCTTAATATAGAGTGTCTATTTAGGTCTTGGATTATTCTAGAAGACAGACAAGAAATGTCTATTTAGAACCCGGGACGTTTTTTAAATTTTTTCTGTCGAAAACTTCTCAAGTCGAGTATTGACACTAAATGTAATTAGTCGTATATGACAAATTTCCGTAGCTCAACTGAGACGACTTAGATACGAGAGTGATGGGTTTGGAGGAGAATGAAAGGGACTACCAAAGTAGGACCAATGGAGGTGGGCAGTCAGACATATGACCCGTACTCCGAACTTCACCATCGGGGTTAAACGGTGGAGAAACATACGGTCCCTTCCAGATTCTGTCTTGGGTTAGTCAATCTAGTTGTTAACACACTAAGTATAAACATATTTTGACCGACTTACGTAAATAAATGTCATAGAAAAGAATTTATTTTTTTAACTTTTACCTTTTTATTTGTAGTCGTATATGGCCTATTCTTTTAGATGTTACTTTTAGTGGTTTCCTTATCTTAGTATGTGTTTATGTATAAGAGCGGGACACAAATAAACCAATTACTTTCTATCTATCTTTCAAAAGATACTTTAACTCCGAAAATAGTTGACTTTTTTTACGTGTCACACTTTCAACACGTAATTCAAAATAAACCCCATTTACTCCTGATATCGGGTCCTCTGTCGTAAAATCTATCGAGACTCTTTGGAGGTTTCTCCGTCCCCTCTTCCAGTCATATATAAAAAACCGGGTGTGCCATCCAACGACGATTAGTATTCCTCGTCTACAGTGATATTTCCTAAAATCACAAAAAGACCTATGCTCCTCTACGTTCTTCACCTGAGTATTTTAGAAGACTTTTATAGATAGACTTTCGGACAAGACAATCAAAATGGGTCTCGTGTCTCACGGAGGAAGACCCAGAGGTGTGACTTGGGGAAAGTCTCACACAACTTCCAGTCGACAGTGTCGTCGAACACAAATTAGGAACTTCTCCGTCTACCGTTCACGGTTAAAAATCAACCGTGACAAAAAGTTCTTGACATAATAGAGACACAACTCAACCGGTCGAATCGTCTTCTAACAATTCGTATAAAACGAAGTCCGTTACGAAGGATTTCGGAAATAAGTAGTATAAAGAAAGAATCATCAATTTCTTAACACTCGTTAATAAGAAGAAACAAATGAGTTTTGTGTGGTTCAATTTTAATTTGAAATCTTTTTACCGGTCCTTAATTACAAAAAGAGACAAAGGAATTAATTTTTTTTTTTTTGTTTGATCAAAGGAGGATTTCAAAAGTTGAAAGATACATTTTATTTAAAGAAGTCCGAGATTATCACGAGTGATAACATATGAAAGGTAGAGATTAAAGGTTTTGACATATTGTGGCTTGGTATTTCAATGAAAATCAAGTGACTTTCATTTTGTGGCTCTGAAAAGTCCATTCATATGTATATTCGTGATTAAATTTAGACGGACGTTACGTCCTCTGGTCCTAAGCTAGGGACTCAGTACTTCTAGGGACCTCTTTCCCTTACCCGTAGTTGAGGTCATAAGAACGGACCTCTTAGGGTACCTGTCTCCTCGGACCACCCGATGTCAGGTACCCCAGTGTTTCTCAGTCTGTCCTAACTCACTGATTGTGAAAGTGACTTTCTAAGGTGTTTACTTCCTTAATGAATGCAATTGAACCTCAATATCCTCAAAAAGATACATAATATCTGAATCAATCAGTTCCAAGAGACCTCTTTGTCTTGGTTATCCAACATATATTCATGTAATATCCTTAGTCGAGGGTCTTAGGACCCTTCTTCCGGTGACCATATGAAAGACCAAAGGGTCTTGGTCCTTAAGACTACAGGTTCTCGTCTTCTATCTATAGGGTCTACTCCTTCTCTCTTTTACCTGGAAGGAAGTGAAAAAAACAAGATAAGTCTGGAGTCACCTAACTTACTACGGGGTGGGTGTCACCACTCCTTTCAGATGAAATCAGATGACTAAGTTTACGGTCAGAGAAGGTCTTTACTGGAGTGTCTGTGTGGGTCTTTGTCACGAAGTGGGAGGGAATCGGGTCCGTTCAACGGTGTACTTTAGTTGGTAGGGTTCTAAGAATACGGACATTCTTATAATTTTTGTTTAGTAAAATATACTCTATGTATAATAGCCATAGTAAAAAAAAATATAAGTCTGTTTACTTCGGAAATAAAGACATAAAAGACAGTAATGACTTGCTTCGCGAAAGTGACAATCTTTCGTTAGGTCAATTAGTAAAAACCGAAACCGTTTACAATGTTATGTTTAATCATCGTTAAGACTATTTGGATTCACTCTTACGAGTACCACGAGTACAATTCGTTCAGACCCTACGGGTCAGTAAATAAAAGTCAAGTGACACATACCCTCCCCTCCGCCCCTCCCGACACTGACTCTTCCCTCCCTTTATTCATGAAGAACCTCCTTTCGAGACATCTTATAAAAAGTCTTGACTTTTGACACCGTCTTTCTCCTCAATTATATGATCGGAAATACTAACACACACAAAGACATACATCTTTCAACTCCCTATACGTGCATGGATGTCAAACGAAATTACAAATTTGATGTTCATCTATATAACTTATAAAAATAAATTTTCAACCCTATAATACTCGTAGATATACGCTAGGGTACATTAATCTTAAACTATCAGGAAATGTTACCCGAAGGGACGACCGAATCGACGGACGTTATCCCTTCTGGATCCAAGTTAGGAACCCAACCCTTCTAGGGGACCTCTTCCCTTTCCGATGGGTGAGGTCATAAGACCGGACTTCTTAAGGTACCTAACATAACAGGTACCCCAGTGTTTCTCAGCCTGTGATGACTCACTAAAAGTGAAGTGAAAATGTATTTCTTGGATTCTCAATTTAGAGAATAATACAGTCCGAAAAACACGATACGCCTACCCGAAAAGTCTCATAGTCTGATATTGTCTTCGATCGACAGTAATTTCCTTTACACACAGATTCTATAAACGAAGAAATTTAAAAATACTGTCATCATTTGAACTAAGAGAAGATTACAGAAATATCGAAGTTCATAGAAAGAGTGAATCAGTAAAAATTGGTGTTGATACCTGGGACAGACTGTAATTGACAGTCTACATACACAACATGTTTTATCGGTTTAACGTCAGTAGTTTCCTTCTTTCTTCGTACCCGATCGTCATAAATAGGTGTCAAGTAACTAGTTGAGTACTTGTATGTACCTGTAAATATTTAATCAGGGAAATCGTCAAGACTCGAAACCTAGTGTATACGTCCACCACATGAGAACTTTCAAGACCTTTCCTGGACCACTCAGTACGTCAACCTCCATCTCTACGGGGAAAACCAGGAAGCAGTATAGGTGGTCCATGGAAAGACACCCGGTTTTCCCTTGCCTCTGATAACACGGTGTTCCGTGAGTCACCTCTAAAAGGTATCTGTAAATGAAGGGAAGGATGAGACAAATCAGGAGGTTTCATTTAAGATGTAAAAATCCTAGACTGATATTTTAAAATCTTTATTTTAACCGGTATTCATAACAAAATAACCGACCCTTATAATCTGAGTCGTAATAACACCACTTCGACCTCTAATTTGTTAAAATCCTGAAGATCGGGTCAAAGGAAACTGCTGTGATGTAACGAAGGAAAAGGGGGAAGAGGAAGAGGAAAATAAGAGTCCTACCTCGACTCTTCGTAACTTCATTACAGAACCACTGCGAAGAGATTCGTAAAAAGGAAGAAGTATGTGTATCTTCTTAGTATAATAACTGGTCATGATGCAAATTACGAGTTCCCTAGAGAGAAACAGAGGTTTGTCGGGGGTTTGGTCACCCGAACTTTAGTACGTGACCCGGACAGGGATTGTGCTGAGTCGACACGGTGTAAGGGACAGGATAACTTACACTCCAAAGTGGAACCTGTCGAACCCCTGGAACGTGAATGCTTTTGACATTACTGGTCGTTCCGTTTTTTCCATACATTATGACTTTACCGTACGAACTTTGAGGGTAGTTACCTCAGTTTGGTACTTAATAATTGTTTACGAAGACGTACGAGGACACTAGTAAACAACTGTTATAAAAGATCTTACCGATTTCTCATGATTAATGTTTTCTTCATATTTGGGTGAGACCACTATTATGGCCTTCTATTTTTGACGTCTTATATTCGTTCTACGAATAATAAAATCTGTTGTCTACCTCTTGTAGATTCCGTCAACCACGTCACCAATTCTACTCGATACCACAGTATGACTGGTCTTGACCTTTTGGACAAGACAGGAGATGACAAATCTATTCAATTAATCACATTCAGAAATAGAGGAATAGACATTTTCACTACATTAGACTAGGTCGTGGGTACAAAAGAAATTTCTAGGCTCCTCTATTTTGTGTTTCGTAAATAAAGTATCAATCATCGACGACGACGACAACGACGATTCAGCGAAGTCAGCACAGGCTCAGACACGTTGGGGTATCTGCTGTCAAGTGGTCCGAGGGGGCAGGGACCCTAAGAGGTCCGTTCTTGTGACCTCACCCAACGGTAAAGGAAGAGGTTACGTACTTTCACTCTTTACTTTCACTTCAGTAAGTCAGCACAGACTGAGAATCGCTGGGGTACCTGACGTCGGGTGGTCCGACGAGGCAGGTACCCTAAAAGGTCCGTTCTCATGACCTCACCCCACGGTAACGGAAGAGGCTCGATCATCGATCATGGATTATTTATCTTGAGGAATAATAAAATTCTATTTGTTTATTACTGATAATGAAAATACTACGTTTACAATATAGACTTTCATCTTATTTACGTCAACAAAGGGTACGCCATCCGTACCATCTCACTAAAAGGGTACTAGATCATTAACTTTTGTGAAAAGATAAAACAAAGTTTCCTGTCGAAAGATCACTAAGATCATACAAGTGAATCATTATCTGTCTGAATGATTAAAACAGTATGTTACAGTCTGTTCCGTTGTGAATCCACGATAATTTCGTGTCTCGTCCAGAAACTTATGAGGAGTAATCTTGGGCCTACCTAATATAGGGATTAAGTTTAAAGACCCCTCAGATTTTAGTTGATTCCGAGTTTTTCTATTAAAAGACTCTAGTAGGTTGAAGAGTCTCCAAAGAAAAGTTCAAATTGGTGTAGTCGGACAACTCCTTAAGTTTCATTATGGTGAAAACAGACCAGTACTTATAAAGACTTATCGAACTCTAAAATACTACAGAAACCTCTAAAATAACAGAAACTTGTAAAATATTGATGTCTGAAAGGTTTAATTGGTTTTCGTTTTAGAGGAGAAAAAGAGCGAGACGGCGAGAAAAGAACGAAATAAAAATGATATCATTCGTTTATAGTTTTCAGGGAGAAACCGGTAAACAAGTAAGTAAATAAGTAGATTATGTAATAATTACTCGAGGATAATTTGATCTCGAACCCCTATGTGATCACTTATTTCGTGTATACTTAAAATGGGAAATGGGAGTAGCACGAAAGTGGATCCTAAAGTAAGTCGGAAGACTTTATAAGTTGGGTACTACCATTGTTTCTTATAAAAGGAAGGGGTTGTTAAGTCCAAAGTTTGACTCCTTCGCCGCGTAGTGGTTACTCGGGTGACCTCCGAGACCTCCGAGACCCTTGACGGGAGTGAATGACCTTCGGTAAGGGACACTCCTCGGTAGGACGATGCTGACCTTTCGCCACTCCGAGCCGCTGACACTTGGTCTGTTACCGTTCCTCACGCCAGGTCCGTGCGTTCAAGTTCTCCAGCACACGTAGTTGTCACTGCCATTCTTTCTACTAGACAGGAGGAAAGTAAAATACCAACAGACAAACTGGGACCTTTTTATGAAAAGGAATCCAATTTTATAGTACAGAAGAGTGCAGTATCGACCAAGACAAATGTTTGTGTCTTTGTCGACGGGGAAGGCAAGAAGGAAGAAAGGAAGGAGAAAGAAGAGAAAGAGAGAAAGTGAAAAAAGACTACCGCCGACACCTCTCCCAGAAATTCGTTAGTGTCCCATAAAAGTGAAAATTTTGTTCATTGTACGTTATTCTTCGGTAGTAGTTCTGTTCCACATTTTTGTTACTCTCCATTGTAAAAAGATTCTAAAAAATTAAACGGCATCTTTCACTATACATTTATTTCTTCTTCCCAACAATCGAAACCAACGGAACTAAAGTCTTCAGAAGTAGAGGGTGGGACCATTACACAGAATCATTACTAATGGTTCGGCACTCAGGATAACGTCGGAGCTCAAGGAGGACTTAGTTGGAAGACTTGAGATCCTGAGAGGGAAGGTCCTTACAGTATCTCGGGGGACCCACTCCTAAAAGGTGTTTCAAGAGAAGAACTTGGTGTTCTTAATGGGTCCTGAAAATGTTGACTAAAAACAAACTATTTTATATGACAGAACGAGAGTCGGAATTGACTTCTAAAAACGTAGGAAAGGTTCGTACTACGATGACAAAGTCCCTCTAAGGGGGACTGAGAAATCGTTAGGGACTTAATGTGAATCCTTTGTGTCTGCAGGGAGTCTGCATCATATTTGGAGACCGATTTTAACAGAGATTCCAGGGAAGGTTTAGACCTTAGGATACTGAGACGTGTAGTCTCGTCGCACTCGTGGTGGGGGGTCCCGGGGTACCAACTGTCAACGACGACAAATGTCGCATGCGTCTTTACAAGACCACGGGGGCGTCCCGGTGACCTTGTAGACCATTGGCAGTACTAAGGAAGATAGGATAAAAAAAGGTCGTTTGTCTTAGAAAAGGAGGGCACTGAGTTAGTGACGAGTCATCTCTTTCTATGAGAGACCCCATTCTCTGACTGTTTGTGACGGTCATGACTCTTTACTCGGAAAGTTGAAACTTTGCACGTCAAAACAGAAACAGACCACAGAGTCCATCAGCACGTCCTGGCGTAGTCCATTTTAGACGTGGTCGTGACCTCCGACCTTCCACTTACACTTCTTCCCCTAATCTCGAGGTCTATGAACTGTCACTTACAACGAGAAAAGAGACATCTATATTAATCAATACTATGTAGGAGAGAAATCGAACATGGGTCAAGATGAGATCTTCCTTTCCTTTCTCCTAATTGTAGATCCTCTTTCCTGCGTTTACCTTGCGTAGGACGACACAAATATATGGGTGAAGTTTAGGATTAAACTTAATTTACTGTCATGTAATGGTACACTCAACGACCTTTTCGTCATTCCCAGTATAAATAAAATCGTAGTAATCATTGAGGGAATTACTATGACGAAGAACTAAGGAAAAGGAGTTAAATTTATTAAAAAGAAATGGAGGATCTCTGGATCCCTCTTTGACCCTAGGGTTCATAATAATTTTCATATAAACACACCCGATCCTACTTTTGTCGAGATTTACTTTTCAATTGACACGTACCTTGAAGACCGATTTACAATATTTTACTTTTTAGTCTGGAATGTATAACGTCACCAGAAGGACCTACAGACATGTTTAACTTTTACAAACTTTATATGATCTTCTCGACTGATAAAATTTTTATAATCACTAATTAAAACAGTCCATTCTTTGTAAAATATCCTGTTAGTGAAGGGTCTAAAAGAATACCTTGTAACTCTGTTCGTCTGTTTACTCAATCGATACAGATCAATGTAACTTTTTATTACATACAGTATTAGATTTTATGTTCAACTATTGAGTCATATGTATTCGTCTAAAGTGAAACAGGTGGTTTGTTTCTGTTACTTAAAATTTTCCATTCTTTACACAATGACTTTAAGTCAAACAATAATAACCAGAAATAGTCCTGTAGAGGAGACAGTAATACAAAATGAAGGACTGTATATACTCAACATCCCGTTGAGTTATGAAATCGACCAAGTTGATGTCTTTACATATTTTAGTTCTCTTAGAAAATAATATTTAGGATCTCGACAAGTTTAAATAATATGGACTTTGTATTAACGTGACGATTTTAGTCGAGTTTTCGACCCCTGGACATTCATGAGATGCTCATAATAGTACACCAGTAGACCATTTCACAAATCGTCGACGTGGCTTACAGTAAAACATTAATTTAGCTCGGGTCCCTTAATCAACTAATCAACATGTCTGACATGGAGATTCGGACAGACACCGATATCTAAAACAAAATATTAATTCAATGTCGAGTTGATCCCTCTACTCCTTAATCTCGGACACTTAGATTGTTTATTAAAAAAATTTTTAGAAAAAAGAGGGTGGAAGGAGTGTTTAAAGTGTTGAAACAATTACTAGTGTTTCACAGATTTCAGAGAAAGAAAGACTTAATAAGAAAGGGTCCGAAAACTCTAGTTATCCTAAACGACGAACGACAATAACAAGTAAAAGAGTCAACTGAAGATTCCTCGTCCTAACCCTTTCTCAACCTTCTTGGGGGTTCTCTTCAAAACACATCTAAGAGACTGTCTCCCCATATTGTTTTTACTCTCTGTTTCCTCTTGAGTTTCTCCGTTAATCGGAGAGGTCTTTCTCTCCTTACAAAATACACATTGTTGTTGTTTTTTTTTATGATGAGTATTAATTTTCTGGAAGTCTTTTCGTCACGGTCTAGCGACTCGTGTTTCCGTCCTTGAGACGTGGTTTCCAGACCACACTACCGCGTCCCCCGTTCACCCTAGGAGTTCCTACGACTTGGACACTCGTTTGGGTCTTAGACGGAAGAAGGTCCAAACCGTCCTAGACAAACACAAAATAAATTTCCACATTTAACTACTCCGTTCACATGAAACAAAGGGTTTAACCAAGGAATCTCTGTCTTCCTTTCGTTCCGATAATCCGACTTTCACTTTTTATCAGAGATTAGAATGAGACATTCCTATGACATTTAGTGTATAATAAAGGTATATTCTACTATATTTTAGTATGACAGGCATATTTTACTACGATAGGTATAAAGTAATAGTACACAAGATAAGGTCCTTAGACTCATGACTATGGAAAGACACACTTAAAGTTTCGATGACAAAAGGACCTCAAAGATACGATGGAAAGAGTAAAAATAGGTGTACTCCTCGTCAATTGTAGATTGGTCACTGTGACTGTACGTACTCAGTATAAGTGTGAACTCAGGTTTAAGTGTCTCTAAAAATACTGTGGGATTCTATTATAAAAATATCTTCACTTAGTTATGTTAGGGACTAATGTGTCGACGATTATCATTGTCATGTCATCATTCTCGTTCTAGGTCGGTACTGGAGGTTCACATAATATGACAAGAACTTCGAGTTAAGGAAGGAGAAGATAATCCATTTCACACAGTTTTGAGTTGATTGACTCTTACAGCACTAATATATCCATTGGAATTTAATAACGTTAAGTAAACAATTCTCATTGACTGAATGAGATTCACAGTAATCGTTGTTTACAAATTGTATGTGGACTTGGGACTAACATCGTGTGGTAACGTAGTACGGTGACACCAATTTTTGATAACCTAAAGATTCTTACGGTTGTCTAAAAAGTACATGTTAAAAATTTTTACATATGTATTAAAAGCCCGAAAGGTCCACCGAGTCACCATTTCTTAGACGGACGGTCACGTCCTCTGTGTTCTCTACGTCCAAGTCAGGGACTTAACCCTTCTAGGGGAACTAATCCTTTTCCGTTGGCTAAGATCATAAGAACGGACCTTTTAGGGTACCTGTTTCCTCGGACCGTCCGATATCAGGTATCCCAGTGTTTCTCAGGGTGTACTGACTCGCTGACTCGTATGTGTCTTTATTGTAATCTACAAAATTCAGTAGATATTTATCTATACTCTATATACATGTATACACACAAAAGTAATATACGTTCATAAAAAAGTTTAATGGGACATTCTACGATCTAGACGAAACCGTTTCCCATAGGACCTAGGGGGTCATAGTTTTAGAGGAATTCACACGATATTTTGGTCTAAAGACAGAATAGATGTCTGAGTGAATTAATGTTATATACCTCCGTTCAGGGTCTTTCGACGTAAAAATACCTCTAAAGACCTATTAAGACTACGTGCGTGTTACTTCAAACACTTGGAGACATGATTTTACTCTTTTCCTAACAAAACCACCTTGGATCCTTGACTGAGAAAATAGGTTTCTGAGGGTCGTGGTTTCGTTTGACCGACCTAAACCCATTACGACTTCTTCTGCATTCCAATTCTGGTGATTCTCTCATCATGACTTCGTCCAGAAATTTCATTTAAAAAGACGGACAAAACCCTTGGTAAAGACATATAACCGTCTTCAAGGTTTTCTTGTTTGATACTTTCCACCAGCTTCTACTGAGATTATAGGGTTCGTGACCGAACAGTATACTGAAGAATCAGAAAGAATTAAAAATGGTGGTTAAAGAAGGAGAGGGAGTACCTTGCTCTATACACAGACGTATACTCATCTTCCTTCATCTCTGAACTTATGATAAAGAAAGGGTTCGTCAAGTACAACATGAATAAAAAGGGTCCATAAGTCATAATTCTCCTTACATTTTGGACCATAGGACTCCATTTAGTCCTTAATCGTGGATTTTTCATACCTTTTAAAAACAGAGACCCTTTGTCATGAGTCATGTCCCTCTCTACCCCGTTCGCACAAGATAAAATTCGGAACATCATGTATGTTACATATACGTTAAACGTTTAGTACATTTACGACTTAATTAACCAGGTTTATATATAAATAATCTCTTGTTGTCAAACCTCCCCCCATCTCCATAAACCTTTTCTCATATTCTCCATTCCTCCTTTAGTAGGGTCCTTATCTCTAATGCTTCGAAGATCAACTTTGATTATAAACCAGACTAACTCTTATGAGTATTCGACGGGATCTCTGTATCTGGTACAGTTCCTAACCCTACGGTTGTCAACTAATTCCTACACGAGAGTCCCTTTCGGTCATTCTTTTACCCCTTACTTCTTCCTTTTATTACTTTCCTCTCACACAGAACCCATGGGTTCTGATGGGGGTCCAAGAAATTAATTCCTCTCCTTGAATATCTTGAGTCATTCACTAAATAAAACAGTTTTCCTGTGCTTCGTTTTAGTCGTTTTCTTTTTTCCGTGTACCCCGTTTCAGACCTCTTTTGGTCCGCGTTCGAAGACTCTCAGGAGAGGGTTGTTTTAGTGTATCCTACACGTAGTAAAAAGGTAGTCACTTAACACCGTACACACTTCACAACAGATGGTCCTTTCGAGTAGACTCGGATCCTCAGGTCTCAAACATAACTGAGTCGGTACGTCGGTGGAAGACAAACACACGACACGAGTCAAAACAGGCTGAGAAACGATGGGGTTCCAGATCGTGTGGTCTGAGTAGACAGGTACACTAAAGGGTCTGTTTTTATGACCTTACCCAACGGTAAAGGAGGAGGGTCACCTAGAAGGACTGGGTCCCTAGTTTGGGGCAGAGGACGTAACCGCCCACCTAAGAAATAGTGAATCGGTGGTCCCCTTCGGAGTGGACAATTCATCGTGGATGGTTTTAACGTCTGAGGGTGCTCCTTTCGTCAGAAAGTCAGATTCGTCGTTAATAAACATTTTCACGAAATACGTGTCGCTCGTTTTGAAATTAATAAATCTCTTGTACCTTTCACTTTCAGCGAGTCAGCATAGGCTGGGAAACGTTGAGGTACCTGACAGGTACCTTAAGAGGTCCGGTCTTATGACCTCACCCATCGGAAAGGGAAGAGGTCTCCTAGAAGGGTTGGGTCCCTAACTTGGATCCAGAGGGTGTAACACCCGTCTAAGAAATGGTCGACTCGGTCTCCCCTTCGGGTTCTGGTGACCTCACCCATCGGATAGGGAAGAGGTCCCCTAGAAGGGTTGGGTCCTTAGTTTGGTCCCAGAGGGTATAACGTCCGTCTAAGAAATAGACTCGATAGTCCCTTCGGGTCTCTTACATCTCGGGACGTCTATAAGTTCAAAGGTCTACGTTCGGTGCCCGGTCGACTCACTAGTTCTCACAGATTCCCATTGTCAGAGTCCGGACGATTCACTTGAGGAAAGACGTGTCTCTTTGTGGTTTCAAAGTCTGTGTCAGATTCGTCTACTCTGTGAGACCTCACATTTAATTTAGGGTTTCGAATATCAAAATTTTTATTTCCTCGACCCTAACATATGAGAGTTTGGTCAGTTGGTGACCGGGTGTCTACGATGGATCTTCCTCCTTCCACCCAGGTCCTTTGAAAGTCGATAATACTGTATTAACAAACACTTAAGAGGTCACTTTAAATTTATTAAGATAAAATTCAATTTACCTTTCACCTTAAAGTCTTCCGAGTCTTTGAATTTTTGTGGGTTCATCGTCCGTAACTCCAACAAGTTATCAACTTTTACAACTGTATAGAAAAGTTCTTGAACTTTAACTTTTTGGATAAGAATTTATAAAAACGTAAAAAGGTAGTCCTATTATGGGAAACACGACATAGAAAAGTATTAATAATAGTTATTACATGTTCTTAGAGTATTATGTCTTCCTTGTCACTACTTTTACAGTCAATTTTAAACACATTCAAATCTTCCCTTCGATTGGATACTAAACGAGGATTTTGAAACTGTTCTTGAACCCAAGTCTAGTTAACTTTATAGACATCTTATGTTAAAGTTTTGGTACTAGTGAGAAACCTTAACCTTAGATGAAGAATTGTGTTTAATGTATCGGTAATGCACCTTTTCGACTAGAAAATTTACGTGCTTATACAGGATATTGACTTAACAAAAAGGTATTACATCCGTTATTTAGTTGATTCCTCAAAGGAAGGACATCTTACGATACAGTAAATTACACAAACCTTATATTAATCCAACCTATAATACGAATTTAGATTCGAGAGAATGAAATGTTAATCCTAGTAGATTGTGACAACCATTCTAAACAAAGGATATTAAGCCAACTCTAAGAGATAAGTTAAACAACATTTCTACTTTCAGTAATATCGGAAAATTCTTTCAAATTCTGTTGTTCGATAAGAAGTCACAACGAAACATCATTAGTGTTAAAATAAGACCAGAATTTTTTAGACCGTAGTCTACAGGACTAGATCGGAACACGTAAACATATACACTCACACACACCACACATACCTAGAAGGACCACCGAGACACCATTTCTTAGGTGGACGTTACGTCCTCTGTGTCCAACATAGGGACCTAGTCCTTCTAGGGGACCTACTCCTTTACCGTTAGGTGAGGTCATAAGAACGGACCCTTTAAGGTACCTCCTCGGACCGTCCAGAGTTCTCAGTCTGTGTTGACTCGTACGTACATACACACTATACATATAATACAAAACTACACTATATTTATTTTTTATAAAAAATAAACATTCCTTCAGTAGTCCTAACTCGGTCACAAGACAATGGATCGTCATAGAATCGTTTCTCGTCTCAAAATATTCCTTCAAAGAAGACATTTCATCCTATCAATATCGTCTTTGGAGCTTACTTTCAATTCACTTGTCATCAAACGATTGGTGAATTGACCTACTATATTTAGAGAGTAACTCACAATAAATGGTGAACTTTACCGTTTACGTTCTCTTTCTTTTATCAAAAAGTGAAATAGTATTCACCAGTCACGGAATTGTATTGGGTCCCGTCGGTCAAAAGAGTATCGACCCGGTCATTTTCGGTCATACTATCTTCTGTGTAGAAAGTCAGTAAACTCTGACCTCAAACTGACAATTTCGATTCTCTAAGAGGATTGTCTAAGAGTAGGGAATGTGACAGAGAGAGAACAAACGAAGACACTGAAACAAAAAGAGAATTAGAGGAGATCGACTGAAACAAAGGGGACTAAAGCAACTAAGAGGTAGGGAGACTAAAGAAAGGATGGAGAGTCCAGTACACAGTACATTGATAACGGCCCATCATTTGGTGGAACTTTGAGTGATCGACTTTGTTTTGGTCAATCCTAAAGAGTACTGAGACGGCTCAAGGACAAGTCCAAACTGACACGAGTGTACGTCTCCAAACCGACACAGACCTCGGTCTACGCTCTACCTGGGGGAGTGTATTAAAGGTCGACTACACTTGACGGACGACCCCACACAACCATGAAGAACTGTCCCCGAGAGTAAGAGTGAATCCGATCTGGTCGAAGGAATGTACCACCTACATCCCGTGACGAAATTTTCCTGCCTCTGTCTTCGACTGTTCTGAGAACTCGAACAGGCTACAGTGAAGACGGTTTAAGAAAACCAGTTTTCTTCAGGGCTACTGTTGAGTCTAAATTACTTCTCTCTTTGTCCGAGATGACGAACTACTCTCCGCAATGTTTCTTAATACCGTTTCCTAAATTAAACGGTGTCAGGTGCTAGACCAGTGTCAACAGAAGTAAGGAGAATTTACGTTCCATGCGGGGGTAAAGTGGACTCTGATAGTTTTAAGAGTCCGTCAATGCAGTAGTCCGAATTTCAAACGACAGAGTACTAGACGTAGATCAAGTCTACATCTTCTCCATAGAGTCCCTGTTGTCAAGTCCACGTCGCTGAGAAAAAAACCGAAGGACCTACCGAGTCCCAAACTTCTTAGACGGACGTTACGTCCTCTGTGTCCTCTACAGACAAACCATGGACTCACCCCTTCTAAAGGACCTCTTCCTTTTACCGTTGGGTGACGTCATAAGAACGGATCCTTTAGGGTACCTGTATCTTCAGACCGCCCGATGTAAGGTGTCCCAGTGTTTTCAGTCTGGTTCGTGAGTGTGTATGTGAGAGAAAATAAACATAAGAAAAAATGTATATACGAAACTCGAGAATAAAAATTTACTCGATAAAAAGGGGACCTCCGTTAAACAGTTTAAGAAAGGACACGTAAAGTTTCACGATAATCACGATAAGAAATTAATATCTGAAAAAAAAAAACTCCTCTTTTTTATTTGGAATTTTATATATTTATTTATATATTGGAAGAATAACTTCACTTCACTTTCAGGGAGTCAGTACAAGTTGAAAACACTGGGGCATCTGAGATATCAGGTACCTTAAGATGTCCGGTCTTATGACCTCACTCATCGGTAAGGGAAGAGGTCCCCTAGAAGGGTTGGGTCCTTAGTTTGGGTCGAGAGATCGTGACGTTTTTATTTTACTGTCAGAGTAGACTAGTTTAATTCTAATATATTGAACTGTAGAATTTGTCTTGACACGAAACATAGAAGGTGTATTATGGGGGAGGTGTTTGTGTTTTAATAAAAGATACTATCCTAATCTCACAAATAAAAATTTTTAACATTTACAAGTTCACGAAAACAGAGATTGAACACATAGCAATAAGGAAAGAAAAAAGACACTTAAATCTTTCATGAGTCAGGATGTCTTAGAGAGTCAAATAGACTTACTTAATAAATTCCACAGTTCTGTACCTTTGTATTGGGAGTATAACTTTCTATAAAGTTAAAGATCTATATTATTTTTCAAATTAGTAAGTCTATTAAAGGGGGGTTTTACTTTGGGAAAGAAGGGAGTGGACTGTATGTGTAAAGAAGTTCCAGAATGAGATGTGATCACGTACGAAAGGTGTCTCACTAAACACTTTTTACCAAAAGGAGTTCTATTTCTGAAGTATATTAGGAACAAAATACAATGAACATCGTTTCTTGGACTAAAGTCTAACTTTAGCTTTAAATACCAAAGATCCACACCGATAAGAGTTCAGTCTCCTTAGACTTGTTTTTTCCGTTCTATGGAAGAGGTGTGTATGTTGTATGTTACTACATTGTCCCTCTCTTCTAGTCTTATCTGAGTTTCTACTCTCTTTGTCCTTCGCAACCCGTCAGGCACCAGATGTGGTCAAGACTTTGGGTCGGACAGAGGGGATATAGTCCCCTCCTTTTAAGGAACTAGATTCGGTCAAAAACAAGGAACTCTCACCAAGGGATCAGGTAAAATGAGGAACCGAGAAACAAGAAGTGAAGACTCGAAGACCTAAAAGGTATTCTACAGAGCGGAAAAGGCATTCTTTATGTGTAAATATCGACTCCTTGAAGGAATCAGACGGAGGAGGAGTACACTTGGTCTGTCGGACCTTAGGAAAATAAGTAAAACTTTGAAAAGTTAAAGAGCTTCTGGTTCCACTGTCACAAAAATAGTTATGTCGGGACAATTTTACACCCAAAGAATTCTTAGAGTAACCTCAAGTGAGACACCATGGTTTCGGTATAGGTATTACACCTATTAAACGAAATACTTTTTTTGGAGAGAAATAAAACCCGGTACATACTCCGACGACACCTTTGACGGAAATTCTTAAAATCTCCGGAAACTTTTCTGTCTCTCAGAAGATTTATGGTGATTTAAAAAGACTCCAGAATAGTTTCTTGAAAATCGACGTAGGAACTTAACCAAAAATAGAATCCGGTAAATAATGAGACTTTTAGAAAGAGAAAAGATTGATCTTCTTTCTTTGTTAAAACAAAAGATAAAGTCGTGTAGTACCGTAGTAGTATTAAGGTTGACGTGTGACTCAATAAGAAAATCATCAAATAAAGAGAGATATATCGTATACTAAGAGTAACCTTTTTTCAATTTAACTGTAAAAAATTGTAGAAAGGTCCTTTGTAGACCTATGTATACAAGTAAATTATAAAAGATAGAACGTTCAAAGATATTCGTTGTCAAGACGGTTAAAAAGGTTTCATACATTACACTCTGAGCCTGAGGTAGGAGACAATTGTTAGAAGAGTGGATGAAAAGTCGGAAATGATGTAAAACCGGTACGATGGACAACAACAAACAATAACAACAACAACAACAACAACAACAATAACAAGTCAGCGATTCAACACAGACTGAGAAACGTTGGGGTACCTGACATCGTGCAGTCGACTACAATTATTGTCTGAGGAGACAGGAGGCGGTTGAGGAGCTCAAACGAGTTCAAGTACAGGTAACTCCATTATAAAATCTAAATACAAAGTCTTCTGGGGTAAAGATCCATGGCTCAAGACATGGCCTAGATATACGACGTATCGTTTGGTGGGAATTTGAATTGTTTTAAAAAAAGAGTTAAGACAAACAACCGACCCGGAGACACCAAGAGAACCCAAGGAGGATCCGAGTGACCAGTCCATAAGAGGTGACCTCCCGACCACACCTACCACAGATTTAACCGGAGTTATTATAGTCTCTTCCTTGGAACAAAAAGGAGGGACACAGAAGAGTAGCGGGTCACCTGATCTGACCGAATCAGAGTTCCACTAGTGTCTCGTCACAAGGTTTTCCCGCTTTGCTCACTTTCTGGAATATTACGGACCTAAGACCCCGTCGGGATTCCAATGAAGATGGTGAAAGAAACCCAGTTTCGGTCTGTGATCCTATCGGTATAAGTTCCCTATGACCTGAGTCAATATGAAAAACTACCCTCCATGAACAGTCTTAAACAGATGGTGCCGATGAAGACAAAGGTCATACGATATAAGGAAGACACGAAGAAGGAATTTACAATTCTAATGGTCAGTTGAAAGACAAAAACTCAAGATGGACTGTCGAGGTCGATTTGGGATGACCGCAAAGGTTTACTCATACATGGTTTCACTTCAAATACCGAAGGGACCACCGAGTCTCCAATTTCGCAGACGGACGTTACGCCCTCTGGACCCAAACTAGGGACCCAGCCCTTCTAGGGGACCTCTTCCTTTACCGTTGGGTGAGGTCATAAGAACGGACCTCTTAGGGTACCTACCTCCTCGGACCACCCGACGTCAGGTACCCCAGTGTTTCTCAGTCTATGTTGACTCGCTTGTCAAGTAAAAGTCAAGTCAAGTTTCACTTTAAGTAGTAAAAGGGAGGTTTTAACCAAAAAGGAGGACCAAAGGAGGAGAGTAAGTATCGTGGTTTTAAATGAGTCAGTACAACTATCTCAGTTTTGACACTCCTCTGTATTTCCTCCACTTCTTCAGTGAGGTACTCTTAAACCCCTCTATTATAAGATCCGTCAACAAGTTAACGAGTCAGTACAGACTGAGACTTTGTGGTACTTGACGTCGTGCGTTCTGAAAGGACAGGAAGTGATAGAGGACCTCAAACGAGTCTGAGTACAGATATCTCAGCTACCACGGTAGGTCGGTGGAGTAGGAGACAACGGGGGAAGAGGAGGACGGAAGTCAGCAAGGGTCGTAATCTCAAAAAAGGTCACTCAGCCGAAAGTATAGTCCACTTGTTTCATAACCTCGAAGTCGAAGTCGTAGTCAGGAAGGTAACTTTTAAGTCCTAACTAAAAGAAATCCTAACTGACCAAACTAGAGGAACGACAGGTTCCCTGAGAGTTATCAGAAGAGGTCGTGGTGTAAAGCTTTGTGTAAAGAAACCATGATTCGGAAGAAATACGAGGTCGAGTGTAGGTATATACTGATGACCTTTTTTGTATCGAAACTGATTTACCTGGAAACAGTTGTTTCACTACAGAGACGAAAAATTATACGACAGATCCAAACATCATCGAAAAGAAGGTTCCTCGTTCACAGGAAATTAAAGTACAGATGTCAGTGGTAGGTGTCACTAAAACCTCGGGTTCTTGTATTATAGACAGTGATAAAGGTGAAAACTGGGGTAGATAAACAGTACCTACTACCTCAGTCTACGATACTAGAATCAAAAAACTTACAACTCAAAATTCGGTCGAAAAGTGAGAGGAGAAGGTGGAAGTAATTCTCCGAGAAATCAAGGAAAAGTGAAAGACGGAAATTTCACCATGGTAGACGTATAGACTCCACCAGCTATAAAGTGGACCTTAGAACTAAGGTCGAACACGAAGTAGGTCGCACCGTAAAGTGGACTACATGAGACGTATATTCAACTTGTTCGTCTACTGTTATATCGGAACTATATAAGGAAAGGGTTAAAACTTGGTCCGGTAACAAGGTACAGATTAAGATTGACAACGAAGAACTGGACGTATGTCAAAAGAGTCCTCCGTCCATTCCACCAGATCATAAGGACAGAGAAATTCTTAAAAGGTCAAACAACACTAGGTGTGTCAGTTTCCGAAACCGCATTAGTTATTTTGTCTTCGTCTACAAAAGGACCTTAAAAGAACGAAGATGATACTAGGTTTGTCTACAACCGTTAAACTAGAGACCGAGGAGACGGAAAAGATTCAGGTCGAACATATAGACCTTCAAGAGTCAAACACAAGACAACTTGTGATCGAACTTCGTAAATTCGTACTTGAACGATGGTACGCTTTACTCATGTCAACACGTCATCAAACTTGTAAGAAACCGTAACGGAAAGAAACCCTAACCTTACTTTTGACTGGAAAAGGTCAGGTCACCGGTGATGACTCAAAAGGTTTAAACGACGGTATAACTCACGCCGTGAAAGTGTCGTAGTAGAAAATCCTAGAGTTTATCGGGTCGACCTTAAGGTAGTGGAGACGATCGAGACAAGTATTACTACGAAGGATTCCGGGTGAACTGAAGTGTAAGGTATTACAGACCGAGATCCACTCACTAGTGTGGTAGTACCAATAGACCCAGTAATACTGTAAAAGGCATGTTAAGAAGACACATAAGAACGGTGGAGAAGAATTAGAGAAGACGAACACAATCCAGGTATGGTAAAGACAGGAAATAACATATGTAGAAACGTACTTTACAAGGGAACCATAGAGATTAAAAGACATTCTATTGAGACCAGAAAGGGTAAGACAACAAAAGGAGAGAAAGAGACGTAATAAGTGAATTCCGAAAGAATAGAAAGGAACGATAAGAAATGTTGAGATGAAAGTCTACTCATATAGAAAGGAAAAGAGGAAACGAGAAATGAAGAGAAGAAAAGAGTCTATAAACGTTCCGGAGGAGTCTGTTGGTAAGACGGAACACCGTAAAGAAAAAGGACCCCTATCGAAACCAGTGATGGAGGATATGTTACAATATTTGGAGGCAGGTATCAAGAAGTCCGTGAGATAGATAGCCCAGATTATAGAACTTAGCTAAACAGTGAAGGTGACATATTAGTATTCCCTAAACTAAATCCAGTATGGACTTCCCGGTTCACCAAAGGGGATGAAAGAAGTTAAATTTGGACAAAGTTGTTCCTCGACAACTACACTTGGTATCAATCGAGGACCAGAACACAAACGACTGTCACATCTTGAAGTAGAAACCGACGTTTCTTATATTAGTTATACTAAAACTGGTAGACCACTACAGGTGCACATGTCAAAACAGAACACAATAACCTTCTCCCACAAACGATACTGGTCACGCAAGAGAATTCTTTTGCGACGATTTTTCCTTGTAGTCTACGTTCTGGGTCTCCACCCTTGACGAAACTTAGACTCCGTGTTGTGTCACCGGTCACACCAACCTCGTCTCGTAGAATCCCCGACTTATTACTCCCTACTCGACTCTCTCCAATACGTCCTCCTTCTGTCGTGGCTCCGAAACTAGAAGTGAGATTCTGTTTTAGACAACCGCCCAAACTCATCTGTTCATTGACCTTGAGACTGAAAACCAAAATTTCTTAGTAAGAACAACGAAACAACTCTTACTTGAAACTTTCGTACTCATTCCTCGTCACTTCTCCGACGCCGTCATTAAGTCCACTCTCTCTCACCACTCCGAATCCATTCCCACCGTTGTTACCTTTCCCACCGCGATCAAATTTCCTCTGTCTGGCTAACCCTTAGTGACTCCGTCAATTATCTAAGCCACCCCAGGACACTCGTCTAAGAGGAATAAACTCCTAGTGTCCCTAGAGGTTTATAGGGAAGAACTAACTCACTAAATCGACGAATTTTTAGAAAACGACCGAAAGACAACGGAGGACGTATTACAAGTCTCGATGAATCCTTAGTGTCATACAGAAGGGACTAGAGTAGACCGGGAAAATAGTGAGTAGAAAGACAGGAGAAAGAACGTAGTACCATGTAAAATCTCTTAAACCAATAACGGTTAAATGCGTAATAGGGGAGATATGATAAACAGTGAGACCCCCATCCCTAGTACAGAATAAATAAAATCACATGAATAAAGGTTCGTGACACGAGGTGTATTGTCAACAGTTATTCTAAGTAGTGATTAAAGAAAGAAAATAAGGACTTGGAAAGTAGAAAAGTCCTTTACTGAGAGTTAAAGAGGAATTCATTTGAAAACAATGACGAGAGCGACGTTTAAGTCCGAAACGGATGATCTCCAGTTTAATCTGTCCTGTGGTTTAACATGTGAGATAATCGTAGAGTTACACAGAAGGTTAAGGTAATGAGAGTGCTCGGTCATGTAGTCTTTTGTCGGTGACATAAACGTATTTCTCCTTTTTTCATTTGTTACAAATATTTTTGGATGTTAGACTTCCTAAGCAGAGTGTCGTACAATAGTAATTAGACTAAAAACGACTCTAAGTCAAAAGACCTTGGGTCAGTAACTTCGTGATTCATACCCGAGTCTACGACTGAAATGGTAAAAGAAACCGTTCAAAGAATTTAGGAGACACTGATTTAAAGGAGTAGATACTTTATTCCTATCACGTCAATGGATGAGTATTATAACAGCACCTCACATTTACTCAATTTTATACAATTCACCATTCTTAACACGGAATGTGTATTATTTATGACAAATTTATAAACACCAATGAAAGTAAGTAGACTTCACTTAAATTTTATATCACTTTTTCCCTTGATTCGTGTTTTTGGTAAGAAAAAACAAACAAATCGATTTCTATTATTAAAATAATTAATGGGTATGACTAGTTTAATAAATATCGGATAGTAAATAAAAATATTGTGATCATCAATATTGATAATACACATATAAAAACACATATAAGTTTTGGTATACATATATGTATATATGAATTTTTACTTACGGACGAAAAGATAAGATAATCGATAGTCTTTTATTATTCATACATCATCATTGTAAGGTAGTATCTTTTAGGAAAGAGTACAATGTGTTCCTTCATCTAGAGACTTAACTGTAAAGAAAAAAAGGTGACTTGTGTACGATAACTAAGTTTAATCATAACTCGATTATTTCATAAGTAAATAATTTACTTCTCTTGACTCTAGTAAACTTACTTGACTAAACTTAAACTGGTTTAAAACTTTTAAGTAAGAGTATTGGAAAACGATAATCAAATTTTAATCTAAAACTCATGTAAAAAATAAGTATACTACATTCCTAACATGAGACCGCACGTGTCTTTTAAAAACAAAAGAAAGAAAGGAACCTTTCTATTGTAATCACCGATATCAGTCTTTAACCTGAAGTGAACTGAATCTAGTCCCTCAAAAAACACCTTACCGTTAATTTATAGACTCTTTTATTTAGACATCATTAGAAACTTAAGAATTCTGACGATCAGGGTGTTATGAGGAGTTTTTAGGTATAATCCTCCATTCTCATCTACGACGAATCAACACTAGGAGTCAGATTCTAAAGAATGAAGTCATCGTGCACCATAACTTTACCCCTTACTCCATACTTTTCGACATTCTAATTATGTCCCGTAAAAGAACCAAAACTCAAAATGGTCATTCGATTTTCCCCTATTTCTTAAATTCATTTAATTGATAATTTTTACAATTTAGAAACTAGAATATAGAATTTCAGAATTTAGGAATTAATTTTCTTAAACATTTAACTAGACTTTAAAAATCTATGGACAAGTAGTATACAACGAACGGGTGAGTTGTAAGTAAGTAAGGGAGAGAGTAACTGATATGGAGACTGAAAAGAAACTCCTTAAATAGGTAGGGGGGTCGGATAAGTGTTTCGAACGACCCTAACATGATCGGTTGCGACATAAGGTAGATGGACGGTATCGCTAACGAAATTCCTACTCGCATACTGGGTCAAACCTGATCGTCCTCTCTTATGTGGGTTCTTGAACACACCTTTATTGGTTTTTCTGTGACATTGATAGATCAGAGATGTATTACAAATATTATATTTTCTGTCTCTGTCTCCATAAACAACCATGGTAAACTCGGTAACTTATATAGGACTGGACTTCAGTAATAAATTTAGTCATTTCACAAAAGAATAAAGACAGGGTCTTACCTAGATTGACTATGTTTTTCTCTGATCTTTCAATCAAGGGTGAAACTTAGTCACTGACAGACCCGAGTATGAGGGTGCACATAAGTTATTATCGGAGATTCGTTACTAAGTTAGAGACAAAAAGAATTCTTATACAGATACTTTGTAAAAGTTTTGGAAAGCTAATAAATTTCTTCCCAGTCTATACCGAAAGACTTAGTTGATTAAAACGATCCTCTAAAGAGTCATCTTCGTTACGTTCCACTGTTAAACTACCTTCTTCTTCCTGAACAAAATATGGGAATTTCGTAAACTACAATCTAATTCTTTTGTAATCAACAGGAATGGTTTCGTCTTCATCCGGTTGTCTTTACCTCATCACAGATTTCACGAAGTTCCGTAGACACAAAAGAAAGGGTGACAACAATATTCTACGAGAAATAGGAAGGACAAGAGAAGATGAGAAAACGGTAACTTGGTAAGGTAACGACCTGTAGTAGCATCTCTAGTATCTTTACTGTACTACAGTGTCTTAAAGAAGGACATAAAAATTATAATTCTAAGGTTTTGCCGTCGAAACTAAGTCTCGATATAGTCTTCAAAATTTATTCTTTTCATATGTCACTTGGAAGACTTATAAATCAAACCCGAAAAGATCCGACGTGTTGTGTCTTCTACCGGTATACGGTACTCTCTCGACCTTGGGACGTCTCTTCGAGACTAACGTAGTTGTAAATCTTAACCAAACTTGTAACCAATCTAGTGATTCTCAGACGATGAATCTGAGTGAGTAAGTAGGTAAGGTGTCGTACATAAATTACGACCTAAAGTCCGTAAAACATAATCCAACCATGTTTTCAGTACCGCAAAAACGTAACAACCCGAAACGGTAAGCTATAACCTTATGTAAGAATTCATTTACACCAATACAATATGTAGTAAAATTCCGTGTGAAGAACAAAATACAAAAAACGATTTCTGAATAATGAACGACAAATAAAATATAAAATCTGATATCTTTACTACAATCTGTTTTTCGGTTAAACTCACTAAAAAAATTAAGCTCAAGTTTTACCCAAAATTTCTTCATCTCTGTTGAGTGTTCTAGTTGTTACGTAAACCGCGTCCTTGACGATTACTTGTATGTTACGTCACACCAAGTCCTTCAAAACGTTTCCTCTGGTCTCGGAACTGCTACTCCTTTCATCACCGGTTGGTAGTCTTCAGGTGTCACTGGTTAACTCTCGTTAGTGGTTTCGACTCGGAGAATTTTGATGTACTATTCAACGGCTTCTTGAGTTACAGTCAGGAAGATATCAGTAAACTGTAAACTTCGTTTTTCCTTTCAACTTTTTAGAGGTGTTCACCCACGGGGTACTCGACTGGTCTTTAGTTTTTTAGTAACAAAAATTCACAGTAGAAGAGAAAAAGACTCGTCGTCGTTTGGTAAAGAGTAAGTCCAAGACTACACCCTCTCTTTCAGCTAAAATATACTTTTACTCACTACTGGTAGAGTCACCAACCTTGTTCTTCTTCGAGATTTCGTGAAGGGTTTCGGTCTAAACGTGGTCTCTTTCAGTGCCAGTGACAAACCACCAGACGGTCAGACTAGGTGATATCAAAAGACTTGGGGGCACTTTGGTAATGTAGACTCTTCATACGAGTCGTTTAACCACTCTACGTCACTTTTGACGTCGTGGACGTCAGTGGTAAAAACCAGCTGTCTTTTCCGGGTTAAGAGGTACTGTCACCTTTTGACGGGCAACGCGTTGGTTACTCACGAAGTTTTCTACTTGTTTAAACCGATACTTAAAAACGGAGTAGACGGTATAAGCGGACTGAAGAGTGATGGTGAAGGAGTTCGTAGAGCTGTTGAAAAATGTCCCTTCTACGAAGGTGTTGGTCGTCTTCCGTCTTCTACGAAAGGTTCTCAAGTACCTTAGGACATTGTGCCTAAAAATACGATTCCTTATTTGTTTGAATAAAGGACAACCGTTTTTACACAACTAACATTAGTAAGTCTAAAACTAATTATTTATACACAAACTCGGATCAATGTTTCTAAATTTTAAGTGTCAAGTTTTGACGTTAATGAAAACATGGTTGGACTATCGTACATTGGGTCTAGACTGACGAATAACGAGTCTTTTCTCCGGTCCGACCACCTTTCCTTTCAAACGAAATAAAACCTACAACCGCTGACCCCGGTTCCCATGTGAACAGGTTTCCGGTGGAGGGGGAGACTCTCAGTCACCCGTTATCGAAAATATCAGACTCCCTCCCACCGATGTACGTCTTTGTAGCGTCAGTCGAGACTGTCAGTAGAACTTTAACCAGGAGTCACCAGACTGGTTGTAGTAGAACCAACAAATTTAGAAATCCAGGTCTCCATCAACAAAGGTAAAGAACTCTGGTCAGAAGTCTTAACACCGACGATGTAGTACCGATGTCAGACGAGTAGCACGTCAATTGAAGAAGGTGGCTCATCCGAAAGCCACAGATGGTCTGTCGAGTGTCTTATACCTAGTCTTATAATGGCTATCTGAAACTCTTCCTTGATTTCCAGAAACCGAGACGAATTACTGATTGGATAATAATAAACCAAAGGAAATCGACAAAAGGAAACAAAGACGTACAAGAGTGAAGGAGACTAATTTGAATGAGAAACCGATGTGAAAAAGGTATCTGTTTTCCGTCCGACTTTAACAACCGTTCCTACATCTCTCTTCTCCTGGGAACATGTGACAACCACCCTAACATTTAACAAAGTCGGTGACAACTTTTCACATACCTTCAAGGAGTCTTTTGATTTCTATCTCGATGGTATATTTGATCGTTGGAGTGAGGACCCATATGCAGACCTTTTTTGTGACAAAGTTTTTTATATACGTAGGGTCACAAGAATCCTCGTAGTAAATGTTAACGGTTCTATACCTTCGTTTGATTAACAGGTAGTTGATAACTTACCTATTTCTTTGACACCATATATGTGTATGTGTGTGTGAGTGTTACCTTATGATCAGTCGGTATTTTTACTTTTTTTAAGACGGTAAACGTTGTACAAACCTGAACCTCCTATAATACGATTCACTTTATAGTCTCTTTCTGTTTACGATATACTATAGTAAATATACACCTTATATTTTTCATGTCACTTGATTACTTATATCGTTTTTCTTGTCTGAGTGTCTAAGTCCTTTGTTTCATCGCCAATGGACACCCTTCCCCTACCTTCCTCGTTATATCCCGACCTCCTTACCCTCCATTAACGATAACTCGTATCCTATCCGAGTTCCTACACAACAGGTTGTGCCCTTCATATCGATCATAAAATATAATTGATATTTATTTACCCTTCCTTGGAAATTTTGACGTATTTTTATAAAAATTTATTTTTTAAAAAATTCATAAGACGATACCTCCACCATATTAGTCTATTACATCTTTATCTTGAGGTTGATGTCGTCCCTCCTCTCCTCCAACTTTGTCTACGAGAATAAGAAGAAATTTGATTTGATTCATATAAACAGAAATTTTGGTTTAAACCGGATCCTTATTAGGACTCCTAAAATAACATCACCTTAAACCCAAAGTAGTCACAACGATAACGAGAACAAGGGGAGTGTACAATTTAAATCTTTCACTCTCAGGTATACAAAATCTTAAAAATAAAGTATATAAAGTAGTTAGGACTTTCTAAAAATATCCAACAGTATTACGATTACTTTTTTTACTTATAAGGTTTAATCATACTACATCGTTCATTTCTTTCTTCAATATGACTTGTGAAATAAAAAATAAATAAAATTTCTCGGAGACTATTACATCGATATTCCTACAAAAAGTATTAATGACCTCTTCAAGTATAGGTTTAGAATGTATATGCATGGAGACTGGAGATGTATTTTCATATTTTATAACTATCTAATAATATTATAGTTACTCTCAACATTAAAAATTTATAGTACAAAATTATACGATCCTTATGAACCCTTTTTCAACATCATCAACACAATTAAGACAATGAGTCTGCATCATCCCAACAAATTCAAAATATAAGGACCTTAACTAGATTAGTAAATCTAACACTGTCACTAATTTAACATTGGTATAGTTATTAATTTTACAACTAATAAGAATACACAAATTAAATTTTAAAATAAAAGAAGATAAAAGTTAAATCATACTTCTTATAATATAATACATAAAATCCCATGAAATTACCTCTTCCGTTACCGTTGGGTGAGGTCATAAGAACGGACCTCTTAGGGTACCTGCCTCCTCGGACCACCTGACGCCAGGTATCCCAGCGATTCTCAGTCCGTGGTGACTCGCTGAAGTGAAAGTGAAAAGTGAAAGTACGTAACCTTTTCCTTTACTGCGGGGTGAGGTCACAAGAACGGACCTCTTAGAGTCCCTGCCCCCTCGGACCACCCAAAGGCAGATACCCCAGCGTGTCTCAACCTGTGCTGACTTCGCTGAATCACCGTCGTCGTCGTCGTCGTCCCATGAAATTATGTAAGTAGATATTACGTCAAAGAATCGTCCCACCTTAATTTAATTTATTATTGAATTAAGACAAATCTACCTGACATGAGTCCATACCAACTAACTAATGTCAGTCCCCTTTTGTGGTGTGGTCTCAACGTAAACTCAGTATTTTCTTAGGAAATGGAAACAAATGTTTCAGTTTAGGAGAAGAATATTAAACTATTTTCGTAAAGTTTCGCCTAAATGACTTCCGAATTTTACATCGAAACCAGTTATTTTTCCAATCATAATTTACACTTTTTGTACTATTATACATACTTCTTACACGGAAAGTAGGGGTCTCTTTACTTTCACAAATAGAGAAAGATTTTAATTCTGTCCGTTCTGACCAGGGGATGACAAAGAAAAATTTCTATGGCATTAATAAATCAGTTTAAGTCCCCTTTTTTATAAACAACTTGAAAAGAAAATGCTTTAACATGAAATACACCCAAACCCCCATGCGTAATTGGTATGCAAGACTTAATTCATATAGAACTAAAGAATTGTTGAAATGAGAAAGAGTATCTTCTTACCGTAATTAAGCTGACTTCGGATCACCAGGTATAATAAGATTAAACTGACGGGTGTACGTATTCTCCTCCTTTTATCTCGAGACCCCGGCAAGTCTCATGGATCCTCTCGAGTCTACACACGACGTGAAGACGGACCGATCCGTGTATACTACATGTTTCTGACTTTTACAAAAATGTTGGTTTAGTGGTGAGATGAATATATTTTATAAAGAAACAGAAAATTTCAAAGATGTAGGTATTTTTCTAACGAGTAGACTTCGTTGAATCAAAGTTAAAGTCAAAGTGACTTTGAGAGTTTTCATAATGAGATTTATTCACCCCAAACATGAAAGACATTTTACCATGTTCAGAATTTGGCCGACCTCGACTTGGTCAGTTCGTCTAGTACTCGGGACAACATAGTCCTTACCTGGTGTACCGTGTTTGGAAACCTCGAAGTACGGCAAGACCCTTCAACACGTCGTTCTGACAACAAGTAGATCTTACATCCTATGAAAGTAAACCTTACACGGGAGACTTCAAGAGGTGCTACGACTGAAAGTCGGGAAGAATCTCGATTTAAGACTCACGGTGGCGTCTTGGTCCTAGGTCAAGTATAAAATTTTTTATGCCCCTCAATGGTTTGTATACTTTTGTAACGTTGTCGTTGTTTTCACTTTTTAGCCACTTTGTTGTCATGTCAGTTATTTTTCTCGTGGGTACGGTACTTTAACTTCGAGAATGTGTTTTCCCCTTCTCAGTATTTAATAAGACTAGAAATCTTACATTCGTCATATATAATATTAAAAGTTCATACAAGTAAACCCGGAAGGGTCTACGGAGTCACCATTTCTTAGGTGGACGGTTCGTCCTCGGACCAGATATCTCCGTGTTTCTCAGTCTGTGGTGAAACATTGATTTGTTGTTATTGTCACAAGTAGATGTGTTGGAGATCATTCGATGAGACTCCTTATTATGGGTTTTACACCTAAGAATTTCTTTTTTTTAATAGATGTCGGATATGATTTCCCTCATTCTTACTTCATACGTTATTTCCTCTGGATTTTCCTTGTCGTTCTTTGTCTTAGTTTTCTTACAGAAAAACATCCCTTCGTATAGTCACAATTATTAATGACACTACCTCCCGACACGTTATATAAGGTCGGATAACTAGAGGGACAGTAAGAAAAGATTTGAAAGTTAATAAGTGACGACTCAGTAAAAAACTTCAATATTTAAGTGAAAAAACTAGTAAAAAAAACTGACCCTTATATGTTTAAAGAAAAAAGAATAAAAAAGTCTTTACCAACAAACTAAAACAGTTTATTGAAAGGATATATACAACTTTATGAGGATACTAAAAAGAAAGAATCACACCACTACCCTATCTCAAGTAAGTAACTCAAAACTTACAATTTGGTCTAGATAGACCCTATTTAGGGTGAACAGTATTACGTATGAAGGAAAATATGTAACAACCTAAACCAAATAATAATAAAACGACTCTTGAAAAGGTAGATATAAGGACTTTCTATAACCAGACATAAAAAGAAAAGAACATTACAAGAACGGACCGAAACAATGATCCCGTTATAACTGGAGTACAAATCCTTCGTGACAGAGACGAAGACGGAAGACATTCTCTAGTGTTTCTTAACCATATTAAAGAAGGAATTTACAAACTATCTTAAGGAGTCCCATGGGTAGTCCTGGAATGTGAAAGAGAAAAATTTCCAATAATTTATAACTAAGTAAAGATATTATCTATATCCGGATTAGTCTAACAGACAAAGAAGAATACACTGAAAACCGTTTAACGCGGAAAGTCCCTCGACGAAGGACAAAAACAAAAAAAAAAAGTCCCCAACACCTATATGTCTGTGTCCTAGTCTCTCTTCTATCTAGTCACTTTTACTGTTCTTAGTAATACATCTTTCTGTCTCTTATTATTTACAGGTGTATTGAATTCTCATACAAATAAACCTCCTATATGTATTAAATGTTTCTTTTTGGAGAGAAAAATATAATACACATATATAAAATTTCGTAACAATAATAATTAGGGAAATTTTAAAAATTTCTTATGTCGTCAAACAAATATTCGTCACACACCGATCTATTTCTGTGTCAGTCTCCTCATCGACTTATGTCCCAACCTTGAAGTCAAGCGGACGGAGACGAGGTCTGAGTTCGAGTAGAGGAAGACGAGTCTTACACCGGGAATATGGTCGACGTATCGTAGAGGGTCCTAGAACAATCTTTCCGTCATAGAACTCAGGGTCAGGTCTGGAAGACTTAGATTTAGTCTTAAAAAAAATTAACTCCATATCAAAAATTTAAAAAATTAACTTTATATCAACTGGACGTATCAATATAATCAAATCCATGTGTCGTATCACTAAGTCAATATGTATATATATAAGAAAAAATCTAAGAAAAGATATACGAAATAATATTCTATAACTTATATCAAGGGACACGACATATCATCCAGGAACGACAAGTAGACAAGATATATATCATCACACATACAAAATTAGGGTTTGAGGATTAAATAGGAAGGGAAGGAATCGGGAAACCATTGGTATTTAAACAAAAGGTACAGGAACTCAGATTTAGACAAACCATTTATTCAAGTAAACATATTAATAAAATCTAAGGTGTATATTTACTATAGTACACCATAAACAGTAAGAGACAGACCGAAAGAATGATACTATTAGAGATCCAGGTAGGTACAATGACGTTTACCGTAATAAAGTAAGAAAAAACATTAACTCATTATAAGGTAACACACACATTCGGTGTATAAGAAATAGACAAATAGACAGATACCTATGGATCCAACGAGGGTACAGAACCGATAACATTTGTCACGACGATACCTATAACCCCACGTATATATAAAACTTAATACCAAAAGAGACCTATGGACGGGTCCGCACCCTAACCTCTTAGTATACCATCGAGATAAAAATCAAAAAATTCCTTGAAGGTATATCTAGAGGTATACCGACGTGGTTAAATATAAGGGTGGTTGTCTCATCCTTCCACCTAATACGTTTAGAATTTACTTAAATCTGTTTCGACTATAAAAATGACAGATATTGTAGAGGTAGATCCTCGAACTACATAAAGAGGTAATAAACAGTTCAAAAGGAAATAAAAGGAGTCATCTCTAAACTTTTAATGAAACATACAACTCCTTTTTATGAGAATCTCTTTCTCTACCTCACTACACTAATGACGACAATGAAAGTAAAAGATTACGGACATTGAGAGTAAACCATTAGTAAAAGATTTTCGTTTTCAGTTTAATCGGTACAAGAATCTCCCTAGTCTTTCGAGTCAAAAATGAATACTAAGACAAAGACTCATCAAAAACATTCTACGTAGTTCGAAGAATGTTACTTTGAAGGTAAGTCAAGTCAAGTAAAGTCAAGTCAAGTAAAGTCAAGTCAGTGAGTCAGAACAGACTGAGACGTTGGGGTACCTGACGTCGTGGGTCCCGGTAGTGGTTGAGGGTCTCAAATGATTTTGAGTACAGGTAGCTCAGCCACTACGGTAGGTTGGTAGAGTAGGAGACAGCAGGGGAAGAGGAGGACGGAAGTTAGAAAGAGTCGTATTCCTAGAAAAGGTTCCTTAGTCAAGAAGTGTAGTCCACCGGTTTCATAACCTCAAAGTCGAAGTCGTAGTCAGGAAGGTTACGTATAAGTCCTGACTAGAGGAAATCCTACCTGACCAAACTAGAGGAACAACAGGTTCCCTGAGAGTTCTCAGAAGAGGTCATGGTGTTAAGTTTTCATAGTTAAGAATCCGTGAGTCGAAAGAAATATCAGGTTGAGAGTGTAGGTATGTACTGATGACCTATTTGGTATCGAAACTGATCTACCTGGAAACAACCGTTTCATTACAGAGACGAAAAATTATACAACAGATCCAGTCAGTATTGAAAAGAAAGTTCCTCGTTCGTAGAAAATTACAGTACCAACGTCAGTGGTAGACGTCACTAAAAACCTCGGGGGGGTTTTTTATTTCAAACAGTGACAAAGGTGACAAAGGGGTAGATGACGGCACTTCACTACCCCGATCTACGGTTCTAGAATCAAAAGACTTACAACTCAAAATTCGGTTGAAAAAGTGAGAGGAGAAAGTGAAAGTAGTTCTCCGAGAAATCAAGAAGGAAAAACAGTATTCCCACCACAGTAGACGTATAGACTCCAATAGCTATAAAGACGACCGTTAGAACTAAGGTCGAAGACGAAGAAGGTCGGGTCGTAAAGAGTAATATATGAGACATATATTCAATTTATTCGTCCCACTGTTATATGTCTGTTATCTGAAGGTAAGTAGTTGTACGTTTTAGTTGTGTCTTCACTTACACCACACTATATATAAACCCCAGAATATACGATGGGGATTATTTCATGGTAAAAGATCATTGAAAAGAAACATCAAACACGTAACTCTCTCAACTAGACTCAAACAGTTGGTATTATTAGGAAAATAAAGAAACCGTAACTCTAAGATGTCTTTATAAAGTTTACGGAGTTTTGTGGATCACGTCCAATAGTACTTTCCCTGTAATTTACAAATTGTTTCCTTTTTATAATATACATGGACAACTATCAAAATTAATTTACACACGACACGTGATTATAAAATTAAAGGTTTCATAAAAGTAAAATATCATCTGTGGTTTGTTAGTAATGGTGTTATTTATAAAAGGTATTGTTTTCACTTTCGTTACTCGACTATCTTTGAAAAATTTTTAAGATAATATTAAAGGTATCGGAACTACATTAGACCAAGGATATAAATCACAAAATTGTAATTTGCCTAGTAGTAAAATTGAAAATAGATATCATTAAATAGACATTATTACATCCTACGGGATTTTTATTATCTATCAGAAGTCGACAGTTATTGTCAAAAATAGAGTGTAATAGAGAATATCATCGTTGGTCTTTATTTTCTTTGTTAGGTTTTTCGTTTCGGGTTCCTATTTTCTCTTTTTATGAAATTTGGGCATACATTCACACTTGAGAGTAGGTATTTGTACTCTCACGTTCTTTTGACAATATTTAGTTACACAATTTTATAAATGGGTTTCTTGTAAAATTTATTATAACTAAAGATGATCAAGAGAAATCCGTTTCACTGGATGAAGTCAACCCGTAAACGGATCACCGGACACCCCTTCGTACGTGAAAATTTTCCTTTACCCCCTTCGTCCGAGACTGAGAACCTGACGGTCGATCCTTTAGACAGGAGACCTATTGTCGCTATTTACAGGAGTGAGACAGTTTGTCACGGAGAAGGAATGGTGAGAGGTGGTGAAATCAAAAAGGGACTCTCATAGTACTTATAGGAATGATAGTTCCAGAAATAGTCCGAAATTAAGAAAAAAGGGATCGAGACCAGTGTCGAAAGGACCCAAATCCTGGATTTTTCAAATCTCTGACAATTTCAAAATCCTGACCGTACTGACTTCGCTGCGTCGTCGTCGTCTAATCAGGAAATAGTCCTTTCCGAATACTTTAGAAAGATCTTTTATCACTAATCCATATTATACAAAGGTATACTTTCATTTCTATCAGACAAAGAGACATGTTAACGGAAGAGCGACTTAACAAATGAATTACACGGGTACAACTTCTGTGGTAGTGTTTCCGCACACCTTCCTTCAACAACACCATTGTGAATACGTAATTAATATATTATAGAGGAAACACTTTTAGTGCCCTTCTTTAAATGTTAAAAAAAATTTTAGTTCTTGTTAATATGGAGGGGACTTTTAACAGGATTTTCTAAGTAAGAACCTATTGAAACTATTAGTTAGGGGGAAATACAACTGACGATTCTTCGATTCTTGATACTAATACTCCTTTGACATTGGTCATATACCCTAAAATATACGTATTGACGAACACAATTGAAGTAAAGAGATTATAGAGATGAATTTTATTTATATAATGAGTTGAAAAATTAATGACAATCGTTATGTAATTTGGAAAAAACCTTGTTATACTGCATCCTTAATTATATACTTTAAGGGTGAAGGTCTGAATACGGACCTTAAACCTTTAGCTGGTCAATCTACCAACACTAACGGACATGGACCATACACGGTTAGGAGAAAAGGAGAGTGAGGGGTTAGTCAGTATACTTCCTTTTTCAGTATGTTACCTTTGTAACATGATACTTTTGAGGTAAAAAATGTAAAAATGACCTCATATCGACCAAATGTTACAACAAAATCAAGGACGGCATGTCGTTTCATTCAGTGAATATACATATTTATATAGGTGAGAAAAAATATCAGAAGCATGTATATCTAGTCAAGTCTCATGACTCATCTCGAGGGACATTCCAGAGGAATCAATAGACAAAATATATCACATCACACATACACAAGTAGGTAGAGGGTTAAATAGGGAGGGGGTGGGAAGGGGAACCATTGGTATTCAAACAAAAGAAATTTGTACACCAAGATAGGGTCTCAGGATTCGAACACTGAGTCACACAGATCTCTCAAGACAGAGTCTCTATTGTAAACGGTTTAGTTGTTTATTTAAAAAAATTAATCATTAATACATTTTTCAAGAAACTTTTACGTTCCGATATATTTACCTGAACCGTACAAAGTAATAAATTTCCATATTCTCTTACCTTCCACTGGATCTACTGTAAGACATTAACCTTTCATCATATGAGTGAAGTGAAGTGATGATTGTCTCGTTAAGTTTACCTCGTGAGAAAACAATAAAAACACACACACGTCTACACAAGACTATATACTTTACAGACTCACACATCGTACAAATAATAGTGTCAGATTGAATTTTACTAGTGGTGAATAGACTATTTTCGTGTTTGTAAAATCTTCTAATGTAAAACCTCTCGTCATAAACACCCGAAAGGAAAGTTTATCGTGTCAGTCGTAAGACTAAAGGAGAGTCTGGGAAGTCATATAAACATCTGACCACCAGAGGTATAGCTAGGGAGAACAAAGGTACTGATTTTAACTAAGGAGGGCGGACTGTGACTCTGGAAACGGACAGTAGTTCGAATGAAAAAGAGAATACGGTTTTACTGTAAACTAACCTAATAAGTTGTCTTCTTCCGAAGACAGTAACTCGTGTTAGTTATAGGAACACAAGTGACTAAAATATCTGGAAAGTCACTGATGGAAGTATTTACTTTCGACCTTACCAAGTCCAACATCAGTCTAATATGGTTTTGAACTTCAAAAAATTGACAACACTTTTCGAGAAAATAGTTGGATTTAAAAGTAGTTCAGATAAAGATTTTTACAATACATGAGTATACGTTTATATAGTCAGTTGTCTATAAAAGTTCGTAAGTTCTAAACGTTTTCATGTATATATGTACCAAGTATAAGATATATACCTGTATATATCTTATTGTCATTATATATACCCTATAAATGTATTTTCTATCAATGTTATTTTTATCCTGTGTTAATTTACTCAGTGTGATAATTATTACATCTTCATTATAGACAGTGAATGATATTGTTGAGAAAACATGGTCCGAGAAATATGACACAAGTCGAAAATATAGAGAGTATAGATTAGAAATATTTTCAGGTAGTTTTCTCAATCACAATTTAGGTAAAGTGTTTGTCCCTTGAAACCATTGGATGAGTTCTAACACGTCGGTTCTGTATCAAAATTCAAGTCGAGGTAAACTTTTACAGATGTCAAACAGTTTCATAGTACAACGTAGAGATATCTGAAGTGTCTAAAAGTCTCCAATACCTAACGGAGGTCGATATCCTCTTAAACTGTCTCCTGTCCAACTTAATCGTAAAGAATCACACTACCTTAAAGTCTTCCCAAAGACTCAACCCCTCTTTCCGTGTTCAACCACTCGTTTCTGTTTCCCTCCTTCACGTGTACGCAGGACCTCTTAACTTATACGACTATACATGTCTCGAATTCAAAGTAGATTTTCATCAAACCTCTATTTGAGTCAGTGATTGTATTCTAATATCTTCCCACACACACGGTAGATTACAGAACCATGAATAATGACTTGTCTGGTGTACATGAACTGTTGAAAACCCCCTTTCATTTTATGATAGTTTACGACCTAATTCTGATGACATAATAGGACTGTTTTGACCTCCTATCTCGGACTCACAGACCTTCATCTTGTTAATCCTCTGTAAATTTAATCGGGTTTCTATACCTCGATTTAAAGTGTTGTCCTAAGAGCGTCATCTTGATTTTCCGATTACTGTAAAAATTCCTGTTTAGTCTAGAAACGTTAACTTATTTATCATTAACTTTCAACTAAGTTTGTAAGGAAGTTTTAAACCCCCGGTTGATCTTTTCGTTTCAATGGTGTTTTTGTAAATAGATGTCAAATATCCTCGTTCACTGGAACTCTTCTTTCCAATAAAACTACTTAATCAATATAAACTCTATAATTCGTCGTATTCGTTCACGACACACTACTCATCCTCTATCTTGTAGTTTTCTCTCCAATCCTTACTTCATACTGAATAGTTTATATTCTATTTTGGTGGTCTGACCTAGTCTAGAGATTCATTTCTTTCGTAGTTAAGTCAAGTGAGTGAGTCAGTACAGGTTAAGAAACACTGGGGTACTTGACGTTGTGTGGTCCGAAGGGACAGGAACTTGTTTAGACTCAAACGAGTTTGAGTACAGGTAACTCAGTCACTACGGTAGGTTGGTAGAGTAGGAGACAACAGGGGAAGAGGAGGACGGAGGTCAGAAATGGTCGTAGTCCCAGAAAAGGTTCCTTAGTCAAGAAACTTAGTTCATCAGTTTCATAACCTCAAAGTCGAAGTGGTAGTCAGGAAGGTCACTTATAGTGTCAACTTTATTTTAACGTAAAAACAGACTCAATGATGATATACGTCTCATACGTGATCTTTGAAAATTTTCATTATTAAAATAAAGATAAAATATCATCTTACTTGACTCTGAGTCTAATTCATTGGACTCATATTATTGAGTAATAATTTGAGTATCGATAATTTATGAAAACGACAACTATTACTTCTCATTATTAATACTGACTAAGATTCTTGTTAAAATTGTCGGTCTTTTCTTTATAAAAAACTCCTGTGATCTCTCGATTGTTCTGTCACTTCTTAATATGCCTTTTCTAGACTCTCCTCTTACCGTTTTTTTTTTTTTTTTTCAAACAATAAACATATCAGAATCGACATACCTATAGATGTTGAGATCTTACCCTCCGACACACCGACTCTTCTAATTGTCGAAAATTATCGGTTTATCACGATACATCTGTTTTAATCTCAAGTCCTAGTCGGTTCTTCCCCTGACATCACTCATATAGTCATAAATGCTACTCTGGAGTTTCTTGGGATTGGATCCTATTTAGTTTTCTTATTTATTTACTGGTTATGTGTCTCTCAGAGTTCTGGTCGAAGTCTAATGAAATTAGTACTTTTGACCCAATTCAACAGGTCCTAACGTTCTCTGTTCATGTCTAATTATTCATTTTTGTGTTTTTGGTTATTCTTATTGTTTCCAAACTTTTCATGTTAATTGTTTAAACTTGATCTTCTTATAATATAGGTTATTAGTGTCTCAACAGAAGAGTCATTTATGTTTTAGAAAATTTATAATCCCCTGTATTTCGTTCACAGTTATATACATTTTCCAAAGTTTAGAAGGTCTTACATAAAAGATTAGTATCATGATAATTGGAACTGTAGTTATAATTTTGTTATCCATGTAAGAAGTACACACCTTTAATTCTTTATTAAAAGGTCAGTCACTTACTTAGTTTCTTTTTTTTTTCTTTTCATTTTATATAAAAATTGACTAAAGATCATATTTATGATACATAGGTTTGAATGCTTTACGTCGATTTAGATATACACTTCTCCTTAAATATTAGAATTTCTGTATAATCTGTATTCCATTTGATGTTTTTTTTGGGTTTATCGACTCATAGGGACATGAAATTTTTCATACGATCTTTATCTTCGTATTTATTATCCTTCTTTTATAAACTCACTTTTTTACATACCTTATCTTTTATTTCGTACGTGATCTATTACTATTTCCGTGTGTTTAAACAGAAAAATTATCTGAGTAATTTCTAAATATTTAGGTGTATCTCTGTTTACTCCTTTTTTTACTATCATTTATATGTAATGGTTAAATTTTCACTTTCCCCCTTATAGTAATCTATAGTATTTTTGTACTTTTTTATCATTTTATTATTCTAATTGACTAACTACGGTCAAATTTTTAAATTCACTTTTCTTGTCTATAGGTCTTTTTTCGTTAAGTGATTTTAACTTAGGTTTTATTTATAGAGGGTATTTCTTTTCATGTGTAGGTCTACCGAAATAATCGTTTACGACGGTTTTATAATTCCTTTTTCGTGACAGTCAGAATATGTTTAAAAACTCTCTTATTTTTTACTCTTTATTAGGGTTGAATAAATTACTCTGGTTAGTATTGTAATTATGGTTTCAATTTCAACTTTGACCTATAGTTTTAATCTTCGTTTTTAATATTCATTTACAATCGTTTATTATGGGTTAATATATATTTTACTCATTATCTATCGTTCATCAATGCCAAAAAAGGTCCTTACACTCCAGTCAAATAGTAAGTTTTCAGTTTGTCAACTAAGTTAATTGGTATATTTTCTTTTTTATGTTGAAAGAGTCATCTAAGTCCTTCCTATAAACCATTTTAAATTGGAGATAAGTCCTATATTTGAATGTTGTAAGGTCATTACTTTCCTTTGAATGAAATATAACTATTCATAAAGTATTTTAACGATTTAGTACATACTATAAATCACTATTTCGTCTCTGTAATGAAACGGTTGTTTCCAGGCAGATCAGTTTCGATCACAAAAAGGTCACCAGTACGTACCTACACTCTCAACCTGATATTTCTTTCGACTCGTGGCTTCTTGACTGTGAAAACTTGACACCACGACCTCTTCTGAGAACTCTCAGGGGACCTGACGTTCCTCTAGGTTGGTCAGGTAGGATTTCCTTTAGTTAGGACTTATGAGTAACCTTCCTGACTACGACTTCGACTTGGAGGTTATGAAACCGGTGGACTAAGTTTCTTGACTGAGGTACCTTTTCTGGGCTACGACCCTTGCTAACTTTCGTCCTCCTCTTCCCCTACTGTCTCCTACTCTACCAACCTACCGTAGTGGCTGAGTTACCTGTACTCAAACTCATTTGAGACCCTCAACCACTACCTGTCCCTCCGGACCGTACGACGTCAGGTACCCGAGTGTTTCTCAGTCTGTACTGATTCGCTGACTTGACTTGACTTGACTACGTTTGAAAGGAAGACTACATAAGCCTTACATATTTTTTGACGATTTTGAGTTATCCTTTTTGTCCATAAGGATACCTTTTTTTAGTAATCCTCTGGACTTGTCTGAAAAGGTTTTTCTGTAACGATCTAATATATATATAATTTTGTATGAGTAATCATTGATCTTTTACGGTTAATTTTGGTTTTACGATATGGAGATGTGTATATACTCCTACCGATTTTCAAGTTTTCAATCTGTCATGGTTTTCAATCACTCCTACATCTCGTTCCCTCGAGAGTTTGTGACGACGTCTTTTTCACTACCAAATGGTAACAGATCGTTTTTACTTGTATGAGTAGTGGTTACTGAATACTTAGAGTAAGGATTCATATACGACTTTCCTTTACGTTTTATTATCAATGTCACCCCTTCTCCCTCCCTCTTTAGCAACCTTCCTAGTACTGTTCAGTGGTCCCTAAGTTTTCGCGTTTTTTCACAAGATAAAACGTGAGAAACTATTCACTAATGGGTCCACACAAAAGACTGTTAATGATTTGGTATGTAAAAAAAATCTTGTAACGGGACACATATAATATATGAAGGTTTTTTACATCCATTTTGGTTTATGATTTTTATTCTTTTTTCAGGAGACAGTTCTTTTACTTTCATTCTCCAAGTTTAAGTCCAGACAGATTGAAGTTTCGGATACTTACTAAATAGGAGTAAGTCATTATATTAACGCTCCTCATTTTGAAACCAAGGATAAGTATAAACCACTCGTTTAAAGAGTCCTTCAGATATAATTACTTGTCACTGTCACCTTTGTAATCTTTTTCGATACACCTACACTATACAACGACGTGATAGAGGTCAAGAATCGAGACTAAAGTAAATGTCAGTCACGGCGTCTTACACTAATATTAAAGTGTACTCAAGTAAAACAGGTGACCTGCTTTAATATTTAAAAACCTTTGGTATTCAGTATAAATTAACCCAAAATTAGTCTTACCGACGGTAGTTTTTCAGATGTTTGTCATATACGACCTCTCCCACACCTCTTTTCCCTTGGGAGAATATGACAGCCACTCTTACGTTTGACCATGGCAGTGATACCTCGTGTCGTACCTTTAAGGAATTTTTTGACCCTTGTCTTGACGGTATGCTGGGCCGTTAGGGTGATGACTCTTATGTGTGGTTCCCTTGGTCTTTACTTTTTCTGTGTACATGGGGTCACAAGTAACGTCGTGACAAATGTTATCGGTCTGTACCTTCGTGGGAACTGCAGGTAGTCGTCTGTTTACCTATTCCTTCAACACCATGTATATGTGTTACCTTATTTTGAGTCGATATTTTTCCTAGTGTAAACTCAGTCAAGATTACTCCACCTACTTTGACCTCGGATAATATGTGTCTACATTTCTTGTCTGAAAANACAAATGTTATCGGTCTGTACCTTCGTGGGAACTGCAGGTAGTCGTCTGTTTACCTATTCCTTCAACACCATGTATATGTGTTACCTTATTTTGAGTCGATATTTTTCCTAGTGTAAACTCAGTCAAGATTACTCCACCTACTTTGACCTCGGATAATATGTCTCACTTCATTCAGTCTTTCTCTTTGTGGTTAGGTCATATAATTACGTATTTTTACCTTAAATCTTTCTGTCATTGTTGCTAGGATATACGCCCTGTCGTTTTCTCTGTGTCTACATTTCTTGTCTGAAAACCTGAGACACCCTCTTCCGCTCCCACCCTACTAAACTCTCTTATCGTAACTTTGTACATATAATGGTATACACTTTGTCTACTAGTCACGTTCAAGTTGTGTACTTCGTCCCGTGAGCTTCGACCACCAAAACACCCTGTTGGGTCTCTCTGTCACACCCCTCCCGTCACGCTCCCCTAAGTGCTACTCCCCTATATACACGTGGACACCGACTAAGTACTGATACACACCGTTTTTGGTAGTGTTATAACATTTCATTAATAGGAGACTAATTTTAATTAATTAATTTTTTACTTTAATATCTGTATAAATTAACCTGAAATTAATGGGTATCGTGGATCAAGACTTGTGTATCGTGTATGTACCGATACTTTAAAGAGAAGGTACATAGAGTAATATACGTAGAAATTTTGTATTAAAGATATGTCCTGTAAATACTGCAACACAAATTTTATGACGTCAACAGAAGAATGTCGAGTCTTGTCATCTTCCGGGATTTTTTTCTGAACTCCATTTTACCGTTAGTCTTCGAGTGTGATTTTATAATATTACACAACCTTAAAAGTAGGAAAATAGACTAAGGGAACACGAAAAAGAAATATCGAACGTGAAACAATATGAGTTACGTTGACAAAAATTACTGTATCTGCACAAAGTCCTTCCTTTTGTATAAAAAACGTTAGAGTCATATCATCCCAAACATCTAAAACATCATACCATCCAAAACTTTGTATCGGAAACTAAAAAAATTAATATACCTTTATAAAGATGGTAGAGAACAGAACTGACAACTGAGATAATGACACTGTTTACCGTTAAGTAAAATGTATACTTTTATTAATGACCATACCCTTCTTATAACAACGAAAGAAAAGAAAATAGTAAAACATAGAATATTTCTATGTCCTATGAAATCAATGAAATACACTAGTACTGACGTCAAGATTATCTATTGTCGACATATTTATCTCTGTGGATACGGGAGAATCCCCTTCCGTTACCGTGGGGTGAGGTCATGAGAACGGACCTTTTAGGGTACCTGCCTCCTCGGACCTTCCGACGTCAGGTACCCCAACGTCTCCCAGTCTGTGTTGACTTGCTAAAGTGAAAGTGAAAAGTGAAAGTACGTGACCTCTTCCTTTACCGTTGGATGAGGTCACAAAAACGGACCTCTTAGGGTCCCTACCCCGACGACAGATACCCGAGCGTCTCAACCTGTGCTGACTACACTGAATCGTCGTCATCGTCGTACGGGAGAATCCCGACGGGTCCACCGGTCACCATTTCTTAGACAGACGGTCACGTCCGCTGTGTCCACTACGTCCAAGTTAGAGACCTAGTCCTTTTAGGGGACCTCCTCCTTTACCGTTGGGTGAGGTCATTAGAACGGATCTTTTAAGGTACGTGTCTCTTTGGACCACCTGATACCAGGTCGCCCAGTGTTTGTCAACCTGTGTGTCTGGTACGGGAGAATTATGGTTTATCTTCACGATTACTTTAATGTCTAGTTAACCGTAGTATAGGGGTTTACGTGTAAGTAATCATTTGTGTATCACAGAGGATTGATTAATTCATATACATCTAAAAGTTAATTATAAATTAGAAAGTTTTTACGTTAAATTTAAGACGAACGGATAAAGAGAATATTTCAACAACACACTCCAAAAGACAATAGTTATTTATCGAATGAAAAAGGAGGTCTTTTTATATCCCAATTCTCAAATCGTCTATTAATTCATAAATATTGGTTTTATAACAAATGTCGTAAAATATGATTTCGGTCTGTTACCGGAATCATGTATATGTTTGTTCGGGTGGAGACGTACGTCTGTTCCAATCAACCGAACATTTTCGGAACAAAATAGAATATTACCCTCACTCACTGATATAGTCACTTCACACGAAAGTATTAAAGATAAGACCTTTTTGATTGTTCAGACATGATCCAGTGAATCTCAGTACTTTGTTAAGAGTCTCAGTAAGAGTCCCATGTTCCTGTAAGTCAAGACAAGTCAGTGAGTCAGTACAGACTGAGAAAAACTGTGGTACCTGACGTCGTGTGGTCCGAAGGGACAGGCAGTGGTTGTGGGTCTCAAACGAGTTTGAGTTCAGGTAGCTCAGTTACTACGGTAGGTTGGTAGAGTAGGAGACAGTAGGGGAAGAGGAGGACGGAAGTTAGAAAGGGTCGTAGTCTCAGAAAAGGTTACTCAGTCAAGAAAAACTTGACTGATTCAAGTACGAGCTTGAGTACAGGTAGCTCAACACTACGGTAGGTTGGTAGAGTAGGAGTAAGAGGACGGGCTTCTGTAANCGAGTTTGAGTTCAGGTAGCTCAGTTACTACGGTAGGTTGGTAGAGTAGGAGACAGTGGGGGAAGAGGAGGACGGAAGTTAGAAAGGGTCGTAGTCTCAGAAAAGGTTACTCAGTCAAGAAAAACTCGACTGATTCAAGTACGAGATTGAGTACAGGTAGCTCAACACTACGGTAGGTTGGTAGAGTAGGAGTAAGAGGACGGGCTTCTGTAATCGATCCAAATTAGTTGAGATGAATAGAAGGCAAGACGGAAAGGATAAAGTTCTTTACCTAGTTACGGCGTCAAATTTTGAAAACTAAAATATAAAGTACATAAACACACAAAATATTCACATCAATGGAATTGGAACCTCCACCTTTACCGTTGGGTGAGGTCATAAGAACGGACCTTTCACTATACCTGTTTCCTCGGACCGTCCGATATCAGGTACCTCAGCGTTTTTTTGAGTTTACTCTGAATCGTTCATTTGTTGTTGGAATTGGAAACCACATCTTAAATGAAAGTCATTCAAGTAATTTAATGATTAATCCGTAATATGAAGTAATATCGATTTTATGTCGAATTTATATGCACATATTATGTTTATCGTCGAGAATAATTAATTATCCTTCCCCCTAACCGTTTATGTTAAAATTTTTACTAGTGTCGGTTTTCAAAAGTCTAAATATATTTGTTTAATGTAAGTGATGAAGATGAATGTCAGTGTCATATAAGATTTAGTACTAACTATGACGATGAACCTTATAAAACAGTCCGAGAATGACACTAAACCGGTCAGTGTTAATACTTTAGGGTTGAGTAAATCGGTTTCGTCACGAGGTGACAAAAGTCGTTGGAATCTCTAATATAGGGACCTATCGTGTTGATCATAATACATATGTTTAGTAGAGGTCTCCTTATGACCTTTCTGATGATTTATACTTATTTCTTTGTCCTTAAGATTAGGATCAAGACAGTGAAGGACATTTTGTAACCTGTTTAGAAAAGATGATAGTGGTCAAGTCAAGTAAGTAGAGAGATTTTTTTTTCTTTTCGAGAGAATTCGAAGTCAAAAGGTACTACTATTTAGTCATAGACCGTTACTTAGGTCGGCAAAATTTGTGTTTCTGTATTTCAACAAAAGTACTAGTCATCCATTCACTTTAAAGGCATAATTCATTTATGCAATATAAACTAATGACCATGAACACGAATAAATACCGTTAGACCTAATAATTTAACGGACAGAACTTCTAAACGACCTAGTCTCTCCTTAAGAAAAGAGAGTTGTTTTTCTATCTTCACGCACCAGTTCAATTGTCGACAGTCTTCAGTCGGTCCCTATATAGTTGTTCATCTTTTTATCCCAGTCAAAACTCCCAAACTACGGTTAGAACAACCTTAACACTGATAATTCAATTTTATGATGTATGACTTGTTGACTAATATGATAAGACTCCGGTTATCCTATTTATGTCTCAAGTTGTTTATTTCAAGTGACAATCTTGCCTTTGGTCTTAGTCTCGTCTTAAAAGGGTAAAAGTCAACTTCCGAACATAAAGTTATAAAAGATTACCTTATAATTAGTTCAAAAGGTTCTTGTCTCTGTACAAACTCCGTTCTCTTTGCACAAACCTCCCCTAAACAATTCTGACGTCGGGTCCTCTGCGTCTAGATTCGTGAACTTAACACAAGACGGTGTAACGTTTTACCCTCTTTGAATGTTTCCTTTTTTTGGGATTCCTAAATATTTAACAGTTCTAAATCCTAACCTCGACCGTTCTTCATTCCCACGACCCATTCGTTCATAACCTGTACTCCCTCGTTACTTCACTTATAGTCTCTTTATAATGTTGGTCTTCCTTCTCAGGTCTGTCGTGCGAAGTTCACAAGGTCCTCCCAGTGTACCCAGCCACCCCGACCTTGTCTTATACTTTCGTCGCTTTCTAACTACACTGTTCTTGGTGTGGTATCTCTCGGGAAATCCTGAACCCTTCGGTGAGGTGTAATTACCCTTCGAGAGCCTTCTAAAGTCCTCTCCTTACTACACTAGTCTTAATCGCAAAATTTGACCGACTATTCACCTCTTCTCATCCGCACCTTCGACCTTGGATGTTCCACTGACTTACTCATTATTTTACTAGTCCTATGTTTACTTGGTTTATATTATTATTGGTATATTTAGTTCCTCGTAGGAGTACGAATCATCATCTCACGTAAGAGACACGATACTTTTATAATTTAATTGTCTCTTTGAATTTTTACTTTTGTAGTTTTGTGTACATAAAAAACGTCACAGGGAGTCACTCTAACGGACATGTACGACCATTGAGACGAAATCAGAACGAAGTCCTTGTGACAACAACGACATCCTAGAGAAATAGGGACACACCAAGAGTATCTTAAAATATATTAAACGAAGTTTTCATGAAAAGTTTTGTCCATTATAAAAATTTCGTGAGAATCGCGGAGGTAGGGAATTAAGGTTTACGAATGGTACGGTTCAGTGATGGTTTTCCTGTTCTTTTATTCGTGACTTGTGGTGTCTATGTATTTAGAGTTGGACGTTACGTACTGGGTCATTACGTTATTGACGTGTTTACGGTAAGTCGGTCGAACGAAGTAAAGGAGTAATATGACTGAGGAGGCAGTCAAAATTGGTTGACGTTAAAGGGCACTGGGATAAGTGGTTTGTTTGTACGGTTACAATATACGTAAAGAAAAGGTAAGATTACCTTTCCTCAGAGAGGGACTCAAGTGGATTTAGAAAAATAATATATTTAAGAGGTCACATAAATTTATAAAAAATGGAATTTATATACAAGACGAAAATTATTTTAAACTACAAAGACAGACACCGTGGAGAAAATAAGGGTTGACGTGATATTTTGACTAAACGGAAATAGAAGTTTCAGAAGACGAAACTAGTAAACTTAAGTTTTTTCTCAGGGTGTCTACGTACCTATTTTTTCCTACACCCCACACACACACACACACACACACACACACACACACACACACATCAACAAGTCAGCGAGTCAGTACAGACTGAGAAACACTGGGGAACCTGACGTCGTATGGTCCGAAGGACAGGAAGTAAGAGAGGGTCTCAAAGGAGTGTAAGTACAGGTAACTCAGCTACTACTGTAGGTTGATAGAGTAGGAGACAGCGGGGGAAGAGGAGGATGGGAGTCAGAAAGGGTCGTAGTCCCAGAAAGGGTTACTCAACCGAGAAGCGTAGTCCACCGGTTTCATAATTTCGAAGTCGAAGTCGTAGTCAGGAAGGTTACTTATAAGTCTCAACTAAAGGGAATCCTAACTGACCAACCTAGAGGAACGTCAGGTTCCCTGAGAGTTCTCAGAAGAAGTTATGGCGTCTAGTTTTCGTAGTTAAGAAGTCACAAGTCGGCAGAAATACCAGGTCGAGAGTGTAGGTCTGTACTGACATATATTAACTCACAATAAGACAGTACTTTTCCCTTTATCAGACGGTAAACGAAACCTGGAACTCGTATAACACGACCATCCTAATTAGTCTGTCTTTCTTTCATGACACACCACAGTGAATATACTTTTTAGATTTTTTTATTTTTATTTGACATTTTTATTTTTGTCTCATCTTACCACCAATGGTTTCTTACTCCTTCCTATTCAAACTAACGTAAATTCTCATGTCTGAACAATGAGAATGGTACCATTTATTCGACACCTCTAGGTTCATGTCATACTACTTATATCACTTATTATGATACGATATTAATATATTACACTATTATAATGAAGTCACTGTCAGTATAATATATACATAGTTTCAATTGTACAAAACGTAGGATTTAAATATTTAGAATTGTACAGTTAAAGTAGTTTATCTTCATTAAGGAAATGTTACATTATAAGAACCTTCGTATCTAATATCGACACGATTCAGGGAAGTCAGTACAGGTTGAGAAACGCTGGGTTACCTGATATCGACAGGTCCAAGGAGACAGGAACCCTAAGAGGTCTGTTCTTATGACTTCACCCAACGGTAAGGGAAGAGGTCCCTTAGAAGGACTGGGTCCCTAACTTAGACTCAGAGGACGTAACGTCCACCTAAGAAATGTCAGACTCGGTGGTCTTTTCGGGTAAAGCCAACATCGACTCAAGAAAACTTTATGAATTTAGTAAGGATGAAATTCAACTTTTCCGTTTTCCTTAATGAGAGAGTGTAGTTTATAACCTTTACCTACAAACGCCAATCACTAGTAAACAAACATTCTGTAAAATCTCTCTTCTTAATCTTGTCGACTACTTTACGTCACCTGATATGACGTTTTACACAAATGGTTGACCCATTAGTCACTAAAGGTACGAGAGAAACTTCGTCACGACCTAACCCCTAACCGAAACAAACTTAACGAAAGAGTTCTCGATGAAGTAAAGATTACACAGGACTTCTTTACCTTACCCCACTTAAAGATAGTTATGGTAAATGACCTTCCACATGGTCTTGTAGAACGAATAGAGTAGTCTATATACAGATAATTTTAATGGAATAACTAAATACAACTAATCGAATTAAAGACCTAAGTACCGTAGACACACCAGAAGACATTACTTCAGAGTGTCAATGAATTGAAGTGTGAAGGAAATAAATGTATCTAAGTCAACGAGAATAGTTTGGGTATTGAAAAAGAACAGAAAGGATGAGGTTTCAACAACTGAAACCAAGATGAGAAGTAACCGACTTAAAGAAGCGATAAAGAAAACAAAACAAAGTTCTTTTAAGACACAAAAATTGGGGTACACACGAGGTCACTCTAAATGACAAAGATATAAAGTAAGTCTCAAAGGAGTAAACGTTTTCGTCCTATCATAAAAGACGAAGACTTCTAATAAAATTCGTCAAATGTATCGTGTTCATAGAACCTGAACCTTCTTCACCTTAAACACAAAGAACCACGTAGTCTATTAACTTGTGTCACACCACTTCCCCATAGATATTAGAGACATTACCGGAGCATGTATTCTTTTATTGTCTATAAAGAAGGGACTTGGGAATTGAAGTATACGAGTGACTTACTTATCATCTTTAGGTCGATATAGTAATTGTTACACCACACTGGGACCCGTTCAGAAAGGAAAAGATACCGGGGGTCAGAAATTTGGCTTAGTGAAGGTATAGAAAAGAAAGGTGTGAAAAGATGCACTTGTTGTCAGAAATTAACCTCTTAATGTTCTATAGTTAGTGTATAATAAGTTGAAGGTGTGGAATTAAAGGAAAAGACATTATGCCTATGTCATTAGTATACACGAAACAACCTAACAATCTCTTCACGTTAATCGATTTTGGACATTGTGTGAACGGATTGTGTATCGTTACAAGTTTACAGTCGTTAATAGTAAAGGTCTTACACTAAAATACAAGTACAGGAAAACTCATCTTTCTCTTCACATCACAAGAGTATACTAATATCGTAAACAAATATGAAGACTGATATCTTAAATAGTGAACTTTTTAAATACTAGAACTTTATAATGACTGTTCAAAGGAGACATCCAGAAATAACAATAAGATCCGTAACTGAACGGTCATTGAACGGATTTTTAGAGTTGAGAGGTTTAGGGGACAATAAAACTCAGACACATAAAGTAGAGTACGTAAGGGGGTTCCGAAACATTCAGGTAGGTTTGGGTTCGCCTCATCGAATAATAAGTACGGGAGCCCCATTTCTGAAGTTTTCAGAATCGTGTAATCGATACCTTGAGTAAGACGGACGTAGAAGAGAGGAACAAACTAGTGTATCCGTCGGAGATCAGGTAGAAAACCTACATGTGTATTCGACTCATGAAAAATTCTAAAGAGATCAAGTTATCACCAAAACTAAAAAAATTACCGAAGACCTCTCGTAATAGAACCGTATGTTACGATTTTCTATATCAAAATGTTATCTTTCATAAGTGTGACAAAAAAAGAAAAAAAAATAGAAGTAACTATGAGATCGTCGATGAATACCTTGACCCCCTATTTTCACGACAGTCAAACATTCACTTACATTAGTACCAAAGGAATCATAAATCCGACTAAAAATCATTTTCTCAATCTGTATTTGACAACAAATAAACGAATGAGTTAATAATAAAAATTGTAAATAGGAGTAATTCGTAATCCTGGTTACGAGGAATTTCGAAACAACGGACCAATGACGTACACAAGACTTGGAGTCTAATACTTTCATGTTACATTTTGTCGTATACGTACGTCCCACAATTTTTATTTAGTTTTCCACTCTAATATTTAGTCTACTTTAAAATAGACTTTTTCGTAACGAAACATTCGGTTAATAAAAATAAGAAAACGAAAAAAATTGAGAGGAGGACTTACAAAACAAAAACTTTTTAATAGTCCGAGGTACGAACATTTTTCTCTACACAGTTTCCAGTTCAACGAATATTTTCGTATTGACTTTACAGTCTTTGTCAATGCGACGTATCTTTTTATTTGGAGGTTTCTTTAATTCGGAGGTAAACAATTTTCAACACTGAAATGACACCAAGGTAAAGAGTTTCAATATGACAAAAGTCTAACATTATACGATGTACCTTAACCAGATTATATTCCCATCTAATATGAGACTTTCTTTTTCTTTTATATAAAACTTTTTACGTAATCATATATCTAAATCCATTTTATCTTTGAGTAAAGAAAATGGTCAAAAATTAGCACAGACATTCTATGAATACGGACCTTAAACAGTACAATACTACCTCTTTTATACTCGCAACCTCAGGTCCTTACACCCGAACTTTAGGACGGAGACGAAATTTATCGACTACTTAACCCCGTCTCAACTTTTTTTTTTTTGGTGAAAGACCAAAAGTTTATAACATTTTACACTGATTGTTTTATAAATGGACAACAGTACTACCACTAGTAAACGATCTGTAAATGTCCATGAGTCTTTACAATAAAGTAGAGGGAATTAAATCTTACATTATTAGTCACGTTTCGATAATATCTAAAGATTTGTCTTTTCTTTGTGCTCTCTAATAGAATGGAACTTAACGTCACCATCTATCTAAATCTAAATCTGACCCCTCTTGAAATTCCGAGAACTCGAGTTTACGTATTAAAAAAAACAAAGAAAGGAAAAAAGAAAATTTTGATAGTACCTTTGTGATCCTTAATTTTCTTGTCTTGAACATTTATTTAATAACGAATATGAGTTCGGAAAGGAAACATTATGAATTGTTTCATAAGTAACTGGTTCTGTGTTTGAGTCTGGTTAAACTTTTCTACGGAATTAGACAGTCAAAAATCTTTAGTCACACGAAAAAAACACATGTTCGGTCGTGTGTGGTTGACTTATAATCGTAGTATAAATGGACTATTTTAACACATTATAGAAATCGGATTAGATCAATACAAAGTTAAAATCTTTTATAAATGAGAAAGGACATTCTCGTCTCAAAGGTGATTACATATGGTTACGAACGAAAATGTAAAGCCTAGTTTAATATAATGTATATATAACCATATTTACACACATACACAAGGAAGTCTCGTCGTTAACATAAAATAACTAAATACTAATTTATCGGGTGGATGTGAGTAGTTTCATAGAATATTTGTTTTATAATGGGGGTTTACAGAAATAATCCTTTGGTGATGATATCTTGAAGTAATGAATTAGACAAATATCTTCTACTTCATTTTTTTTTTCTCGGGTGAGACTAAATGAATACAGACGAATTTTATGGATTTAATAGAGAAATCGAACCCCGAACTCTACTTGTTGTTGTTTTCAATAAATTCTCTTTAATTCCACTACGTTACCCGGTCACAATAACTGAAAATTAATTTATTCATGTGTATTTACAATCAGGGTTTATACTGATACTCTTAAACCAAACTTGATAATCAGGTAAGAAGGAAGATAGACAGGAAGGAGTCTTTATTCATTTGTCTTATCGAGGACTTGTGACTACATGGTCTTAGTGAATCCCTAAAAGGGGGTTTTTACATAACTTTACATTAACTGTATATTGTAATATATTGAAACTCTTCATGTTCTACAAATAGACTATGTGAATATATGATGGCAAACCACAATCGTAGTACGATTCACTTTATAGTCTCTTTCTGTACATGTTATACTAGAGTGAATATACATCTTAGACTTTTTCGACATTAAAGGTTCCCGAACCCATTCGTCATTACTCCTCTGTAATCTGTTTTTCATGTTTGAAGTTCAATCTTCTACGTACTCAAGACCCCTAGATTCCGTGTTACAATACCAATATTTATTGTTGTGATACAGTATATACACTTTTGACGATTCTCTCATCTAGGATTTACAAGAGGGGTGGCCTTTTTTTTTTTTTACTATTACAACACTACACTACCATCACAGTCCCTAGAAGAATTTATTTACGAAGACTCTACAACACATCTAGGTTGACTCATCAACACATTACCCTGGACTTCTGCTCTTATAAATCTTGACAACGGTGAGGGGTGGAAGGGGGTCCAAGTCTTTTGACACTTGATCTCATTAAAAAGATAGAAACGAGACTAAGAACAAGAGCAACCGGAAATTAAAACTGAACACAACTGACCAAGGACTCAAGGTAAGGCCGAGTAGAAATTGGTTGGTTGAGAACAAAATAACCATGTCTATAATTAAAAAATATCGTGAGAGTCCAAATGAAGGATGTTTATAAGTAATTAGTACCGAACCGAAACAAACTAGAATTGTCTCCGAAAGACAAAGTCAACAACTTGAGAAAAAGATGGTTGACATCGATACGAAATAATAATAATAATAATAATAACAATGTTTGAGCACTAACAAAAATCCAGACTCTACCAGGACTCGTTGTAAAATACTTACAAATGAGAACTCCTTTACCCGACCATCAAAGGTTGTTAGACACTAAAAGTCACACCTTCACTTGTCGAAAACCTAGTTAATTATCCTAGTGTAAAGAGGGTAGTCAAGTCAAGTCAAGTCAGCGAAAGTCAAGTCAAGTCAAGTCAGCGAGTCAGCACAGGCTGAGAAACGCTGGGGTACTTAACGTCGTGCGGTCCGGAGGGACAGGTAGTGGTTGAGGACCTCAAGTGAGTCTGAGTGCAGGTAGTTCAGTCACTACGGTAGGTCGGTAGAGTAGGAGACAGCAGAGGAAGAGGAGGACGGGGGTTAGGGAGGGTCGTAGTCTCAGAAAAGGTTCCTCAGTTGAGAAGTGTACTCCACCGGTTTAATGGTCTCAAAGTCGAAATCGTAGTCAGGAAGGTTACTTGTGGGTCCTGACTAGAGGAAATCTTACCTGACCAACCTAGAGGAACGTCAGGTTCCCTGAGAATTCTCAGAAGAGGTTGTGGTTTCAAGTTTTCGTAGTTAAGAAGCCGCGAGTCGAAAGAAGTGTCAGGTTGAGAGTGTATGTATGTACTGGTGACCTCTTTGGTATCGGAAGTCAGCGAATCATTACAGGTTGAGACGCTGGGCTACCTGACGTCGTACGGTCCGAAGGACCAGGCAGTGGTTGAGGGTCTCGGATGAGTTTGAGTACGGGTAGCGTAGCTTCTACGGTAGGTTGGTAGAGTAGGAGACAACAGGGGAAGAGGGGGGTGAAAGTTAGAAAGGGTCGTAACCCCAGAAAAGTTTACTCAGTCAAGAAACGTAGTCCCCCGGTTTCATAACCTCAAAGTGGAAGTCGTAGTCAGGAAGGTCACTTATAAGTCCTGACTAAAGGAAATCAAAACTCACCAACCTAGAGGAACGTCAGGTTCTCTGAGAGTTCTCAGAAGAGGTCATGGTGTCAACTTTTCGTTAAAGAAGGTAGTCACTTCGAAATAAAAGGGATCCTAAGAAAAGACACTAAATGATCGTCTATGAGGTGACCTCAATAGGTACAATTTCTCTGTCTGACACTGAATCGACATTGAGACTCGGGTGTCTCAAAAGTACCAGGTTTGAGATAAAGATGTAAAGATCACACGTTTTACCTTCTAGAACCTTTTTAAATTACCACTACCAATTAATAAACTCAATTAAAGACGAAGTCTCGGAAGACATATCTTGTCAGAGGATATAAAATGACAAGAAAGAAGGACTAAAGGTCAGTCAATCGAAAGTAAGGGAGTTTTGACACAAGTTTAAAGTCTTACAGAGGGAAACTTTTGACACACTAGAGACTAGTGACTAGTTAAGATAGTCACTCGGTTTAAAGTGTGATATAAATAAATCATAAATAAAAATAATATCTAATGAAAATAATTAAAAATAACTTCATATCAATGAAATGTTACAACACAATCAAAGAAGACATGTCGCTTCACATATTTATTGTACATATGTATATACGAGAGACAAAACCTAAAGGAAGAGAAAATCCAACGGTGTCTCGTGACTCAAGGGACACGATATGTCATCTAAGAGTAATCAACAGATAAAATATGTATCATAGTTATGACATATATACAGTCAGAGTTAAAGGGTTAAGTAGGGTGGGTGGGTGTGTAGGGGTGTCTATCGAGTTAACTAATACTTAGACAGACGTTACGTCCTCTGGGGTAAGCTAAGGACCCAGCCCCTCTAGACGACCTCTCCCCTATCCGATTGGTGAGGTCATAAGAACTCGAAGGGACCACCGAGTCGACCATTTCTTACACGGACGTCACACCCTCTGGACCCAAGCTAGGTACGTAACCCTTCTGGGGGACCTCTTCCCTTTCCGATGGGTGAGATCATAAGACTTGACCTCTTAAGGTCAGGTACCCCTTAATCAAGAACCCCTTTATCAGGTCCCCCAGCGTTTCACAGTCTGTGCTTACCCACTGAAAAAGTGAAAGTGGGTAGGGGGGAACCACAGGTACGTAAATAAGAGATGTAGAGGCGAAGACGAAACGTTTATTCTAGTAGAGATGGTAAAAAGATCTAAGGTGCATATACACAATTACACGTTATAAATAAAAGACAAAGACTGAATGAAGTGAAACATACGGTCAGAGATCGAGGTAGGTGTAGAGACGTTTACCATACCAAAACAAGGAAAAGTACCCACTCGTTATAAGGTAATATATATGTATATGGAGTATGAGAAATAGGTAAGTAGACAACTAACTGTAAATCCAACGAAGGTACAGGATTGAAAACATTTATCACGACGTCACTTCTGACCCAATGTACACAGAAAACCTTAATAAAAGAGACTCATATACGGGTCATCACCCTAAGGACCCAGTATATCATCAAGTTTCCTGAAGGGACAACCAAGTCTGTTATTAGACGGGTGTTACACCCTCTGGGTCCAAGTCAGGGACCCAACCCTTCTAGGGGACCTCTTCCCTTACTGTTGGGTGAGGTTATAAGAACGGACCTCTTAAGGTACCTGTCTCTTCGGACCACCCAATGTCAGGTACTCCAATGTCTCAGTCTGTGCTAACTCACTGATTGTGAAGTGTAGTACCATCAAGATAAACATCAAAAAACAAACAAACAAACAAATTCTTTGGAGGTATGACAAGAGGTATCACCGACATAGTTAAATGTAAGGGTAGTCATCACGTTCTTCCGAGAGAAAAGAGGTGTGGGAGATGTCGTAAATAACAAACATCTAAAAAAAAATTATCAGCGGTAAGACTACCCACACTCCACTATGGAGTAACATCAAAACTAATCGTAAAGAGATCACTTCTTTCGACTCGAGACTTCTTAACTACGAAAACTTGACACCACAACCTCTTCTGAGAATTCTCAGGGAACCTGACGTTCCTCTAGGTTGGTTAGGTAAGATTTCCTCTAGTCAGGACCCACAAGAAACCTTCCTGACTACGATTTCGACTTTGAGGTTATGAAACCGGTGGAGTTCGTTTCTCAACTGAGGAACCTTTTCTGAGACTACGACCTTTCCTAACCCCCGTCCTCCTCTTCCCCTGTTGTCTCCTACTCTACCGACCTACCGTAGTGGTTGAGCTACCTGTACTCAAACCCATCCGAGGTCCTCAACCACTACCTGTCCCTCCGGACCGCATGACGTTAAGTACCCCAGCGTTTCTCAGCCTGTGCTGACTCACTGACTTGACTTGACTTGACTTGACTTGACTTACTAATCATTACAATTCGTAGAAAAGTATACAAACACCCGGTAGACAAATGGAAGATACCTCTTTACAGATCAAGAAGGTGAAAAAAACTTAACCCAATAAACGAAAAACTATAACTCGACACACTCGACAAACATATAAACCTCTGATTAGGGAACAGTCAGTGAAGTAAACGTTTATAAAAGAGGGTAAGATACCTAATAGAAAAGTAAAAATAACTACTTGTAAAATACACTATTTATATCATAGAGATTTAGTAAACCAGAGGAATTAGGACCGTTCTAAAGTTTCAGTCTATATCCAGACGCATTATAAAAAGACATTAAAAAGGTAATGAGGTATCTGAACAAACACGTAACACTAGAAGATTATCGATGAACATCTCATTGATATGAAAAATAAAAACACTTATATTTTCTCTAGGGTTTTACATTCTTACGAACTTCTACCATTTTGTTCTTTTAAATGTTTAACGGTAACAAAAAATTACATCAGGATTTACCGAAGGGACTCCCGAGTCGTCCATCTCTTAGGTGGACGTCATGTCCTCTACGTCCAAACTAGGGACCCAGTCCTTCGAGGTGACCTCTTCCCGTACGTAGGACGAGGTCACTAGAACGGTCCTTTTAGGGGACCTGTCTCCTCGGACCATCCGATGTCAGGTACCCCCAGTGTTTTTCAGTGTGTACTGACTTCGTAACCTCGTGTCGTGCAGGTTTCTCAACTATTTCCGGACCTCAGTAGAAAAAGGTTCGTCACACCAGAGGACTCGGATTAGAACAACTTTCGTATGGGTCTCGTAACCTTTACCTAAACAACCTGTTCCATACAGTTCACCACTGTCTACCGCCTTACAGAATTTTGTGTTGTCTGTCCTTGCGTGCGAACTAGACCTTTTGATGTCCCTTAGTAATCTCCCACATTATGTTAGTGTCGTTACACCGACCGACTGACCACCTATTAGACGTCCTGTCTAACCTTTACACTTTGAGAGAGTCTCTTTCTTACTCTCCATTGGTTCTGGACTTTTTTCCTTTTTGTCTTCAAACTTTTCTCGTTTTGTTTTCCCTTTCGGTGAGGGTCACGGGAGTAGGAGTTTCTCGGAACGTCTCAACATTCTCCCTGATTGACCCTATGTCGGACAGTCTACGGAATCACCCTGTCTCCTACTCAGACTTCTCTAGTTGTGTCCTCAACATAAAGTAAAGGTTCATGTACCCTAAGATACCTTTACGAACTATACCTTGACACATAAGTGTATTCGAAAATTTCAATTAATTTGGTCATCCACTATTATTTATCCTGACAAGACAACCACCATAACTATTACGAAGTTTTACTGGGATTCCATATTAACGAAAATAAATCATTGTATTAAAGACAGTAAATCATGACATTTTGTCAAGTCATATTGACATAGTGACGTGGAGGTTTCTTCGATAGAGAAGGGAACAGATCTTCTACGGACACTCCGAATTACTGATTTTCATCAACACACGTCGATAAATTACATGTCAAAAATCTTCAACGTATCCCTTCCCTGACTTCCTTCTAATATCCTACGGTGTCCAGAACCATGAAGACGAATAGTGATACTAGATTTATAAGAGATTATATTGGAATCTAAAAATTTAAAAACTAACTCCGGGTCTTATGTAAATATTATGTTGAGATCTATTAAAAGCCTTATACTCTCAATTGTAGATTACCAGTATTAATGTATTTAACCGAAAAGGTTTCCAAAGACATAAAAGGGTGTTGGAATCGTGAAATTGTTTTTCTTTTTATGTTTTAATGACTTACCACTTCAAATACTACACTCAGATCAACTTACTATAAACGATTATGGAAAGATGTTCGGGTGAATATTGGTCTTAATCCTCCCTCTACTAATTCGTACAATTACGTTCACGTAACTTTTTGTACCACAAAACTTACCTTACCTAGGTAAAGGTGTTCCCACTTCCCTCCCTACAAGTTGAGGAGGTGACTGTCTTCCTCTATTTTATCCACACTATTACGATATTATACATTGAAAAAAGTAGACACGTGGTCTGTAACTCGATCCGTGTTAATTTTGTAAAAAGAGTAAATTATACGTGTGGTCGTGGTATTTGTTCAAAGAGTAAATTATACGTGTGGTCATGGTATTTATAAAACCGGAAAGGACCACCGAGTCAGTCATTTCTTAGACGGACGTTACGTTCTCTGGGCCCAAGTTGGGGACCCAACCCTTCTAAACCTCTTCCTTTACCGTTGGCCGAGGTGATAAACACGGACCTTTTAGGGTACCTGTCTCTTCGGACCGTCCGGTGTCCGTTACCCCAGTGTTCTCAGCCTATGTTGAATTACTGATTTGGTGGTGGTGGTATTTATAAATTGAAGGTAAAACGTCTAATCCTTTGACTTAGAGTGTCGTTAATTTATTAAAAGGGTTCTTGTGTATCATCAATTCACTATCTCCGTCATAAACGTGGTCCCGATAAAGTGAAGATCAATTGATTTTTACATTTAAACCTTCTCTACTACAATTGTAATATCTATTAAAGTTTGAGTCTTTGTTCCTCTGACTTCAGTGTTCTTCCTCGTTTAGTTCTTACTTTTATACTTTAATTTTGATTGACTCCTTGATTCTTACTTAATTCGAAAGAAATTAGAACTTATTACGGTCTCCATTTTAGTAAACTAAACAGATCTCAAAGGTACCTCACTTTACAATCAACGAGTCAGTACAGGCTGAAAAACGTTGGGGTACCTGGCATCGGGTGATCCGAGGAGACAGGTACCTTAAGAAGTCCGTTCTAATGACCTCACCTATCGGTAAGGGAAGAAGTCCGCTAGAAGGACTCGGTGTCGAGTTTGGGCTCAGAAAATGTAACGTCCGTCTAGGAAATAATAGACTCGGTGTTTCCGAAGTCTCTTAAAGATATCACGAAAATATTTGCACGCAGTCAAGTGGAAGATCAATGATTTTTACTCGTTTCGTGCCAAAACAAGTCTGTCTACTTGTTTTCAATATTGACCTTTCTCGTATTTTACTTCATAATTAAAGTCAATTCTTTATGTAAAGTGTGGAAATAACGTTTTGTGTACATGGAAGTCAAAATGGTCATCGTATAAAATGTATATCTCTTATACTCAAATTTTTAAGTTGTACTATCAACTGTAAGTTGTCTCCGTCTTCAGTACCTGGACTATTGGTAGAAATGACAAATGAATAAAAAGACGGATTGGGGTTCACTTTAGGAATTGATCTCAATAATCTTTTCCTACAGTAACTACCTCATTGTTTCTCAACAAACGGATTGTGGGATAAGTGATTTACCCGTTAAACGTGATGTTCACACGATTTCAGTTACTTCGTTCTTTACGTTTCAATACCAATATAAATCATGATTTAAAAATAGTAAATAAATATTGTTTGGTCAGATGAATGATGTGGAACAATCCAAAGAAGAGTTTTTACTTTAATTTCGAACATAATGAAAAATAAAATAAAATATCAACTAAATGTTACACAATCAAAGTTTACATATCGTTTCACTAAGTTAAGATGTGTGTGTGTGTATACATATATATATGTATGTATGTATATATATAGAGGTCTGAAGGGACCATCGAGTCGACCATTTCTTAGGTGGACATTACTTCCTTGGGGACCAAACTAAGGACCCAGCCCTTCTAGGGGTCCTCCTATTATCCCATGGGTAAGGTCATAAGAACCTGAAGGGACTATCGAGTCCACTATTTCTAAGACGGACGTTACACCCTCTATACCCAAACTTGGGATCCAATCCTTCTAGGGGACCTCCTCTCGTACTGTTGGGTGAGATCATAAGAAAGGACCTCTTGGGGATACTTGTCTCATCGGACCGTCCGATGCCAGGTACCCTAACGTTTCTCAGTCTGTACTGACTCGATGATTCGTATCGTGTCGTGTATGTATATAGTCAGGAAAAGAACACATCCAATGACATCTTATAACTCTTTAAAGGATACAATATGTCATCCAGAGACAACTAATAGACAAAATATATATCACCATACACATACAATTATGGTTGGAGGATTAAAAAGGAAGGGAGGTGGAAAGGGATAACCATTAACAATGAAACAAAAATTTCAGACACTCAGATAAAACACTTTTTCGAATAAACATAGTGAAAAAATCTAAGGTGTATATTTACTATTATATACTGTAAACAGAGACACACAGACTGAAGACAATCATACTATTAGAGATCCGGGTAGATACAACGACATTTACCGTCATAAAGTAATAAAACTGTCGACTTATTATAAGGTGATATATATATATATATACATGTCGTAAAAGAAATAGGTAAGGAAACAACTACCCGTAATGTCAAAGAAAGTACAGAACTGATAACATTTGTCATGACGTCACTTGTAACTCAACGTACATAGAAAAGTTTAATAATAAAAGAGGTCCATATACGGCTCCTTCCTCATCCTAGCAACCCAATATACCATTAAGATAAAAATCAAAAATTCCTTGGGGGTGTGATGAGAGGTATCACCAACATGGTTAAATGTAAGGTAGGTTATCACATCCTCCCAAGGGAAGAGAGGTGTGGAAGAGATCGTAAATAACAAACGCCTGAAAAACTGTTACCGGTAAGGCTAGTCACACTGGACCAAAAAACTAAACGCAAAGAGATTATTCACTACAACTCGTAGACCACGAAAAGCCGGTAGACATGTAGAAGAAACCTCTTTACAGATAAATCTAGAAGGTGGGTAAAAAATTAACAAAAAAAAATTATATAACTCAAAGTACTCGAGAAACATATTAAACTTCTAATTAGACAACAGTCACCGAAGGAAACGTTGATGAAAGAGGGTAAGATACCCGATAGGAACAAAACGATGCCAAAGGAAACGACATGTTTTCGAAAACTCAAATTATTCTAGGTCAAATAAATAAAAACAAAAAGTAGATACTTAACATAGGTTTTTCTATAACGACGCCAAACACAGTTTCTCACAAGATACAAAAAGAGATTCTCACAATATCATAGTCCAGAATGTAAATCCAGAAATTAGGTAACACAAATAAAAACATATACTACAATCACAAGATTAAAGTAATAAAACGGACATCGACATGGCAAAAAGGTCGTGTTTAATAACTTCTCTGACGAAAAAGGGGTAACATATAAGAACAAAGGAAACAGAATCTAATCAACTGGTATCCACGTACCCAAATAAAGACCCGAAAGATTGGATAAGATAACATAAAGAGAAAAACACGGTAATGGTATGATAAAACTATTGACATTACAACATTATAGTAGACTTCAGTATGTCGGTCAAGAAGGTAGAAACAAAAAGAGAGAGTTCTAACAGAACAGATAAGACCCAAAAAATGTAGGGGTATGTTTCAATTTTTTTTTTTCAAACAAGATCAAGATAAATTATACAACAACCATTAAGCTAACCTTAACGTAACTCAGACATCTAAAGGATCCCATCATAAAACTGTCGTAACCAAGAAAGATAGACTCTTGTACTATGTAGAAAGGTGGACAAACACAGTAGATAAACTACTAAAGAAAGTAGTCGTAGAACATCAAAAATCCTATGTTCAAAAACAGAGGAATCCATTCAAATAATGAAAACTACGTCTCCGTTTATCCTAATCAAGGGAATTAAAGAGAAAGACTAGAAAACAACTATCACATATCTTTACGTTGTTTAAAGACACATAACTAAAACATAGGATGTTGAAATGACTTAAGTAACTATTCAGGGTCATCAAAAGACCAATTTCGGACATAATGAGTGGTGTAGTCTCGGATCTAAACGTTATACCGACGACAGTCCCTTCCTTCTGCAAAAAATAGAATCCCAGTGAACAAAGTCAAGACGGACCTTACACTTTTGTCCGACCTCTATTGTTTTGTTGCCACCGCTACTTTTCTTGCCTCACACCTGTATTTTCTATTCGAATAATTCCTACCTTCCTCAAATTTTTTCTACTACTTTTACTTCCTTTTAGGACTTTTTTTACATATCATACTTCTGGGATTAAACTAATTTCTATAAATTTTCAGTCATCCATTATATATATATCCTTCTCATCCACTTCGATTTCTATTGTAAGAATACTTAATGTATATTTAACCAGTTTTATTTTTGACGTGGTTTAAATGTGTCACTCAGTCAGGAATAAGATCTGACAATGTGACCTCTCTTCGATTTTAGTTGATACGTCTTTGTGTTCCGTAAAGATTCGTGACCCCACTCGATCACCCTTTTGTGACCTCGTACAATCTCCTCTAACTAGTTACCCTACAAAACTCGTGTATCTCAATGAGGACTCAGACGTCTACAAAAACACAAACACACTAATCTAGTAGACACAAACGATGAACCATGGGTTACTTCTTTTATTCGTGGATGGTTGGATGTCTCTGACCCTTTAGTCCTGTGATAGAAACTACAAAGGTACTGTCTCTACCAAGGGTTGAGAACTCTTTCTGTAAACGACCCAACATTTTGTGACTGTTCTCCGATCCTTTTCTAAATGTGACTAAAGTTTCTCCGTCTTTCTATTAAATGTTAATTTTAAAAAGGTTTTATTTAATAGATTCTCTTCCCTCCAGTTCCCGGTCTCAGTCCTTCTTTAGACAGATTTTAAATCAGTTCGACTCCCATTACAATTCCGACAGAATCAATGTAAAATAATTATCATTAGACTGTTAACCTTTACATATTATGATCACCGAAAAAGTCCTTTTGCTGTTTACAAGACCCGAAAGGTTAAGTAAAAAAAGGGAATAGGTTGTTTATAAATGACGTTTTGAGAAAATTCAGAATTGTTATTGACTTTCTTCCCTAGGTCTATATTTCTACAACTTATTCTTCTCTAGAGACCAGTCTTCCAAGAGTATCCGATTACCCCCTTTCCACTCATTTGTCTATTAACATTTGTCAAAAGTTGTTACAATACAAATGTCTTGACGTTTGTCTCTCCTATCTCGCATTGAGGTGGACCTGTCAACTTCTTTCAATCTCCTCCAAGCATCTCCTCCCTTTAGGTCAGGATTTCCTACTGAATCGTTCTGCACCCCGTCACTCCGTACCTCTTGGTACATGTGCTTTACTGTCTCCTCGTTCTTTCGTCGCACAGCCAAGGATCTTTTCGTTTACCGAGAACACCACTCTTAAGTCCCTTTGGTACTCCGTCACTACCCCTTCCTCCTACAAAACAAAAGACGGGATCACTCTTAAACCGGAAGTCGACTATCCATAACCCTTCTGACACTACGAGTATAAACGTAAAATCTTTATGGGGGAACCCCAGTCCCACCCACTACCCGACGCTTCCCTTACGGTACGACGCCCCCTGGTCTCGTTTCACCCGTCACTAGACCTTCTCTTGTACCCCAGTCCGTTATGACTCGTGTAGTTTATTTAGTCTGGACGATGACTTACACTAGTGTCTCCCTCACGTCTCTAATTTTGACTAAATCTTTGAAGGGAAACTTCATCTTCTCTACACATCGTAGAGAAGTTCTTCCCCTTACTTTTTCTCAATGTATTCAATACCCAGAAAATGAAGTTATTCATCTCTCACTAAGACTTGGATGTATAGAATGTCGACAAAATTTCAAGTCTATTCTACCAATAAAATTTTACAAAAGATCCTCTACATCCGTTTATCCTAGGAGGTAAGAAAAGGATAGAGTTAAGGGTAGAGTTAAGAAATAATGTAAATATAACTAACAGTTATATATTCATTCATATATTTATTATCGAAAGTGAAAGTTTTCAGGTATACTTAAAAATTCTGTTAAAGACTTCTTATGTATTCTGTAGTTGTTGAGTTATTATTAAGAATGCCACCGAGATCTCAAACATATACAGACCGTTCTCCTTAGACTAGGGTTTCAATGTTATAATCTCTGAAAGATTGATCACACTAAATTTCATATATATATAACTGACATATAGACCAAAAGGAGATGAAACTAAAGAGGTAAGACGAATGGGGGTAGAGTCAAAGTAACGTGACTACTTAAGACTAAAATGTTACGGAAGACCTCCACATAACGTGTGTCATGATGACCCTGACAATTTTTAGTTGATATTGTTAGAGGTATAAAGATACTAATTTTTTATTAGTCCCACTACGTTCACTGTAAATACCTTATCCTGATTTATATAAAAATGTTATTTTATAGCCAATAATATAAAATTACATAGTATATGTAAGTTTTACATAAATTACATAATCACAACACAAGAATCACTGAGTCGAGGATTTGATATTTTTGTAACTGAGGTATTTTTGGAAGTATTTGGTTCCAAACAGAAAATATAATGTAAATACGAAGTGGTGTTACTCATGTTATTTGAAAATCATATATGAAAAAGGTTCGTTTCTTTTTCAGAATTGAAGACTGGAGTCAAGAGTAGCACAAAATAAAGAGACCTTTAGAATTACTTAAAAATCAAATTAATGAAGTTCGTCTACAAGTCAAGAGAATATTATATGATTCTTTGTCGTCTTACTTTCCTCTATGAAATCTTCTCAATCTAAAACCACCATAGATACTTTTATCTAATTTGTTCCCCTGTAAACCCTCAATGAAGTTTCTACTTTTTATGTACAAATTTACCTAACTTTACCGTTTAATAATTCTTATAAGAATCCTGATATAAACACTTCTTTTTACAATTTACCCACAGTGGTTGAATTTATAAATTATGTAAAAACTCAAGTATTTTTATTTGAGTCCGTAAAAGTAGAATAAGGAGTTGAAGAACAATACCCAAAGTGTTTGTTCCAACTTGTTTTATACGAAGTCAATTCCGTAGTCTCGTTCTGATTTAACATTATGCATCTGTTACTAAGTAAGGAAATAAAGACACAATATGTAAAGTACATTTTATACGTATAAAAATTCTAAACCAATTTTACAGATCTCGAACTACACCTGACTCCCCTACTCATACAATAGATTTTCGTTGCGTCAGGAAGGTTTAAAAAGTACAACCTTTACGGTTTTTTTATCGTATAAATTATGTCTTTCCGTTCGTACTCCTCCTAAGATTTACAACCGTAGTGTAAGTCTTATTGTTCTTTAATTGGAGTCTTTTCCGAAGGGACCACCGAGTCTGTTTTCTTAGACGGACGCTACGGCCTCTGGGTCCAAACTAGGGACCCAACCCTTCTCGGGGACCTCTCCCTTTACCGTTGGGTGAGGTCATAAGAACGGACCTCTTAGGACACCTGTCTCCTCGGACCATCCGAGGTCAGGTGTCCTGACGTTTCTCAGTCCTGTGTTGACTCGCTCATCGTGAAATGAAGTTGAAGTCTTTCTAATTTCCTTTTTTTTTTTTTTTAAGACACGGACTTACTCAGTATCTTGTTACGATCAGCGGCATTACTATTAGTCTACACGGACGGACCTCAATACCCCTACGTGTAAGTCTATTAGTCTCAGAGTCTACCAAGATATTACCTCTGTATACCACCAACTTTCCCAGGATTATTATCCCCCCAACTATACCTTTTTTACCTTAAAGGTAAAGATACCTTTCTAATATTTAATTGGACTATAAAATATAGAAATACAAACTAAGTGACGATATAAAAGAGACCATCACAGTACGTTTGTCAAAAATAGAGGAATTTTATTACAAATACATATACATTAGTATACTTTTACAATTAACCTGAATGACACTACTGACATATATGGATTTTAATTACATCGCAGTATACAGTTAATATGGATTTTTTTTTTTTTCTAACAACAGTGTTAATCGACCCTACTACACATATTATAAGCACCGTGTCACGGACTGGTTCCTACCCGTTAGTCATTGATAAGTAACTTACTGACAAAAGTGGGTCTATATCTCCGAATTTTCCCACAGACTGTCTCTTTACTTACTACAATCCATACTTTAGACCTACTTAAACAAAATATACGAAGAGAAAGTGTTCCGTTCAACCAAGATTAGTTTGGTGTTCTCTTATTCCCGACTTTTTAGAATTTCGTTAGGAAAAGATCAAAATGGACGTATGTCTAGTGGGTCCTTAGTAAACTTTTACTTTCAGTGTTAAATACTCACCCTTGACTCTCTGACGTAAAGACCGTTTGAGGCCTAACACGATGACCGGCAGGAGACGTATGTGGAATCGTGTCAGGAGTTCGTCACCTTATGTACCGGTAACTTCTTTATGACACGAATTTGGGTATACGCAGATCAGGTCGGAAGACAAGGGATCTTGTCATTGAAGTCCAATTAATTAAATAGACAAATGTATCGTCTTCTAATAAAGTACGGATGATCCACTGACCACGAGAAACCCAAGATTCATATTTTATTACTCGTTCCGTCTATTCTTAGTACGGGAATAGTTTGAGTATGAGATCATCGTCCTAGTCTATGATCTGTACATTTGTTAAGTAATGTTATCAAAGATCACTTTGATCTTTTATCCGAAATTTAATAATCCGAACGAGTGATCACTCATTCTGAGTGATTTTACTTTTATTTTACTTCGATGATACTTTAACATAGACCAGTCAGAGACTATCGAGTCAACCATTTCTTAGGAGGACGTTACGTCTTCTGGGGTAAAGTTAAGGACCCAACCTTTCTAGGGGACCTCTTCCCTTTCCCATGGGTGAGGTCATAAGACCGGACCTCTTAAGGTACCTGACATAAGGTACCCTTGTGTTTCTCAGCCTGTGTCGATTCGCTGAAAGTGAAAGTTTCGAGGGGAGTGTCCCTCTGTTGACTTGACTTTGGACGTACCACTCTTCGTCAGATGACACACTCCTAGACTTTCTAAGGACTTTTCACTTCTCGTTGCTCCGTTGTCACTCTAACCAGACATCCTCCTTTCCCCTTTTTCGGTGACACCGATCCTGTGTCATGACCATAAACCTACGTTCTGGTTCTACCCGTTAGTCCTCGGCAATCCCCTGTTTGTCCGTTCCAGTGTACACTGTCTCGAGTCCCCCGTCCCCTCCTCATTTGATTTGTGACTTTAGAACCTCCAGTCTAGGTTTCACCTAGAAGTCTCGAGGTGTCGCCCAATTCCTCTGAGATCTTCCTTACGTTGATGTCCTTTTATATAATTGTGCATTGATTTGGTTTTTACTACGCACTTTTTCTCGACTGTAGTCTACACCCTGTGTTCAACTTTTTTTTTTAAGTCTTTCGTTTTTTCCAATTTTGACAGATAGAGAATCCGAATTTGATACTCTCTTTCACTTCAGTTTCACAGCCAATGAGTCAGCACAGGAAGAAACGCTGGAGTATCAGACATCGGGTGGTCCGAGGAGACAGGTACCCTAAAGGGTCCGTTCTCATGACCTTACCCAACGGTAAAGGAAGAGGTACCCTAGAAGGGCTGGGTCTCTAGTTTGGACCCAGAGGACGTAACATCCGTTTAAGAAATGACGAACTCGGTACTCCCTTGAGTCTAAATACGATACACGTTGTCTTTATATAATGAATACAGTAGGTTTAATTACATTATTGTGTGTCCATCGTCAGAAAGGAGTTTACGATGTCTTACTTAATTTAAAAAGACTCATTTTTACTAATCCATTGATAATATCTTTTGTTTTGACATCGGGGTTTGAACGGAATGTAAAATGTCTGATAACCTTTGTTTTCACCCACTTTCATCTACTTTGTTATTTTCTATTGTTGTTTCCTTTATTTTGTATACGTTCAGTGAGAAACGTGATTGTTTTTTTTAGATCCTTTGTGTTCTCAGTAGTAACAATAAGTTTACTATTTTATGATGTACGGAACATAATATTACTAAAAACATGAGATGGGATATTAGACAGTACAGTAAATACCCTATATTCCGTTTGAGTTTTCTCTAGAGCGACCAGTCTCATTGATTTCCTCTTACTTACTACATCACTACTGAGTCGAAGTAAAATCACTCAGAATGATCACTCGTTGAGATTAAGAAATTTAGGAACGTTTGATCACTAACAATTGTACATTCACGTAATATTAACTGAAAACTAAAACGGACTACTAAATTTCGGGATGTTTGATCATCGATAAATTTTACAATCTCGTAAAGGTTAACTGAAGACTAAAAAACAGAACAAAAATTTTATATACTTATTTGCTGACAGGTAATTTTACTAGGAAGATTGGGAGGTAGTCACTGTTTCGACTCCACAAACGAATATTGTTACTTGTTTGCGTTCTAATCAGTGGAAAAGAGTAGACTTACGTATTACGGAATTTCGTGTGTAAAGACTATTATGAGTAGGTCTTAATACCTATATCGGATACCTTTTTACCGTTTAATTAAAACGAACAAACATAAAACACAATGAGACAAACTTACTGGAGTAATCGAGGATGTGAATGGTCGATAGGTTGTCTCAAGTCTGAAAAAAGTATGACATAAAACTAGTGAATAAACATTAATAAGATCCAAAGAAACCGTAAATAATTGTCGTTGTTTTAAAAGAAAGAGTAACCGGAAAACATATAGAGTGAAGTAAGTGAGTTTTTTGTGGTTTATTCACGGTCTGAGATCCCGAAACCCCATTGTCCTTCTGACTTCACTCTACTTCGGTCTTTGCCTTCGTTCTCGGTACCCCAAACTTCAGAGTATTTGAAAACTATTTAGATCGGAATAGAATTCTCGTCTTCCTTTGATGACTTCTCGAAATTCGTGACCTCACTGTTGTAGAACGAAGACGATAAACACATGGAACAAGAAAAGAGGGGAAAGTTTTACCCTAGCGATATCGGTCACCAAAATATTATGACAGGATAAATACGAAGGACAAATAAAGGTCGATTGCTTCAGTAAAAATTTACTTTCTTTTTCCAACGGTCAACATGTTTTTATTTAAGGGACCCTCTGTGTCCTCAAATGTTTATCACTGATACTCAACCAAAGTACTTTTGTTTACCATGTACGATACCTATCTTAGTAAACACTTACTACCGAGTAGAGGTTGTTAATTTATTTCCCCCATCTGTATCAAGTGACTACAAGAAATAACGTCTCTAATTATAGATATTTGTAGCAAAGGACCCGTCCATAATGTCGTATTTTATGAACTTCGTTACGCAAAACAGATATATGGATTTGTAACTATTATTTTTTCGAAGTAAACCCCTAGACAAATAAGTAAGGACCATAAAAAAATTGTAGACCGACATCATCTGTCACTGAGAAAAAACAACAACAACCGAAAATTGTCTCTTGTTTTCCTTTCATTCGATTAAATAAGACCACGGGCAGACCAAAGTCATCGAGTAAAATGTAATAAAATTTTACTACCTGACAACCACTACTACAGAAAGGGTCCTCTTCTTCAACTGTCTGTCGACACGTCTCTGCGGTAGAAGGGGTAGGGGCAACGGACGCTACACGGGACAGGGTTCCTGACACACGAGTCGTACACCAGTTGCACCAGGAGGACGAGAGTGTGGACGAGTCCTTTTTGGTGTCTTCCTTTTGTCTATGCTCGCGCCAGGTAGGACCGGATACGTCCTCTCCTTCCATTCCAATGGTCGAAGTCTTCCCTGAGTCTAGAGAAGGTCTTCGACCATACGGAAAGTGACACACATGTCGGACCTATGTCACTATCAAGGTGTTTTTAGTCGAAGGACTTTGGGTCCTTTGGTTCCTCGACATTATAGACAACTGTATAATCCGTCGAACGAGGACAAGGAATTATAATTGGAACTTGTATCTAGAAATCATTTTCTCTTTTCTGAAACTTTTTACTTAAGTGAAAAGGAAGGGAGGGAGGATTATTGAGTCCAAGAAAGATGAAGTTTCACAATTTGAACACCTCTTTAGACTTTTACTGAGGAATTTAAGTTTTACTGTCCAAAGTAACAAAAGAGTAAAATCATCAGTTAAAAAGGGTCAATTCAGGATAAGATGGAAGAGTATTGATGATTTGAAATAAATTTTATTAGTGGTGGTACTGACAACGAACTGACTTTTACTGTACCTAAAAGACGGTAAGTCCAAAGACTTGTATCCGAGACTCAGAGTATACATCTAACACAAGTGAAAATTTTATACAACGAGGATTTAGTGAAGTACGATAACCCACTTATTTCGTGTTCAAAAAGTATATAAGTATGGTACGTTCGAGGTAACAGTTCTTTATGTTCCGAGAACCATTACCAGAGAGTTCAAACATAGACTTACGATTAAACCGGAGACACACTGACCCACTCTATTACAGTATGAATTAGAACAGTAAGACCTTTTATTGTGTCCTCATTCCTTTTGTGTCTTTATTCAGTTCTAGACAGTGCACAGTGCACAAGACAGAGTTCTTATATCCGTATACAATAAATTATATCCGACTTACTGATAAAAGTAAGTGTAAATTGTGATCAATTACTAAAGATAAACATCATTCGTGTACAAAGAAATACATATGGGGATCAATTAGTTAAAACCTTCTCAAAAGTGTAACGGATAAAGTAAAAGGACAAATACTTTGTAAAATTACTATCTTTAGACGAGTACAAGAAAAAATTAGTTTAAACGAAAGAAACATACAATAAGACACTTTTTAGTATTCCGGTTTTTATACAACCGGAATTCCGTATCCTCTTTTACATTGTATAAATTTTATCAGTTGGACACTCTTTTAAATCTTAAAAACTTCACAGGTTTGTGAAAAAAGAACAGTAGAGTTATATTTGTATTAAAAAACGACGGTTTTATTCTTACATAAACACCTTGGATTATCTTTTGTATCTTGGAAAGGTTCTTTTTCAATATAAGGAATACAACAGTCTGTTATTGAGATGGGAACATATCTAATATAAGTCTGAAGTGTGAGATAGTCGAGTTTAATACAGAACCCGAAGTAATTTTAATCTAGACACCAGTGGGACGAAGGATATTTAGGTAATATGAGACGTCTGTGAACGACACACTGATCATTACTCACTGAAAAGCGGGATACTCAGTGTACCGACTCTAAAACGGTACGAACGTCTTGAGTGGTCTAGTAATAAAGACATCTGTACTACGAAGTGTGACTTTCCAGTACTTTACGAAATTTCCGTCCTTAAATACTAACGAGAAACCATACATAGTAGACGAATCAAACTTTCCTACCCTGAACCTATTAAAAATTACTTCCGATTGTCGACGTAGTATTCTTTGTGTACGACCTCTTAATATTTACATATTTATTAATTAGTATTTCCAGTCCACTTACAGTGAGTCAACACAGGCTGAGGAACTCTGGGGCACCTGATATGTCAGGTACTTTAAGGGGTCTAGTCTTATGACCTCTCCATCGGAAAGAGAAGAGGTCCCCTAGAGGGGTTGGGTCCCTAGGTTGGGTCCATAGGGTGTAACGTCCGCCTAAGAAATGGTCGACTCGATGTTCCCTTCGGGCACTTGAGTTTTGTAATAAAATTCACCTTTGACATCTCCTCTAAGTCAGTTACCTCTTAGACGACAATAAACAGAGACAATTATTGTCGATGTCTTTGATCATAGTAATACACTTTATAAACTACTTCTTAAACGGGAAGTTTCTGTTAAATTATGGACAATAAATGAACTGTGACTTTGTGTAAAAGAAAGGAAGTTTTATTCATAAAAGATTAAGACTACGATAAAAAATGTACTAAATCTTTGATTAAACGTTCTTCAAATTCTATGTAAAGGGACGGTTAATCTATTGGAAAAATATTAAGACGTGTTTTAGATAAAAAAGATAATAAGGGGCTCTTAATTATGAACATGCACAGTACACACGTACATAGATTCAACGAAGTCAACAAAGACTGAGACGTTGTGACACCTGGCATCGGGCGGTCCGTTCTTATGACCTCACCCAACGGTATGGGCGGGGGTTCTCTAGAAGGGTTGGGTTCTTAGCTTGCAGAGGTAGTAATTGTCTACCCAAGAAATGATGATCGCGATAGACCCTTCGGACTAGAAGAATTAATAGACACCTAGTCTTATACTGATACTATTGGAATTCCCATTTCTAATGTAATTATTTTAATACATAACTAACAAATCTGTACTTTAATTTACTAAAAGACTACTTTATTGAATGTTCAAGTACACGTTTCGTAATAGACCTAAATGTTTTATTTACGATATTGGATAAGTAAACATGAAAATAGAGTCATTTTTACAGTGGTAATATGTAATATGACCTCTAATATATTGGAGACATAACTACTTCAGTTTCAACATGAAGTCATTCGGGTATTTAAGTCATTGAATTATCTTGTTAAAAAAAAGGGAGAACCCTTAAAACGATGTCACTATCCATTGAGAGGTACTGTCAAACAGGGGGTACTTTACAGAGTCGTAACGCGGAGGCATACTTTCGGATGGAGTCTTAGAAGTACGCTCTCCTTCTTCTATCGACCCCTGAGAATAGACAAAATTCTCTCAGTCGTTGATTTAAGAAAGTAGGTCTCACTAAATATAGTAAGGTTAACTGTAAAGTAATAGTTTCGTCCAGTGTATGAGTACTGAACTTAAACTTGGATTAAAGTCGTCCCCGTCCCCTGTATGTAAGGATGACACACGACCTTTCTTTCCTCACGACCGATAACTAGAATGGGGACCAAATAGTCAGAAGAAAACATATACACAGACACATAGATGGAGATAAAGACACACGTAAATATAGGTACACACATATATATTCACACACTCTATGTCCTCATAAGGTATACTGGGGCTACTTGATCTGTGTGAGAGGTAACAATTTTACAATACTGAGTAAGAAAAGAATAAGGATAATTTTCTTACCATTTTATTATCTTATCGTGAAGGGAAATGGAGCACGATATGAAAGAAAAGGGAAAGGAAGGACAGGAAAGATCCGAGAAATCGAGGGAAACACTTGTCAAAATAGACGTTTCAATAATTCACCTCGGTTTGTCAACTCGTAGACACGTCGTCCACCCGTCCTCCCCCACCAGACATCACTAGGTCCCACCCAACAGTCTCGGGTCGGACTCACTCTACCCGTAGGGGTCACTCTTTTCCCACCGGACTGGACTTTACAGTCTCTGTGACTCTTCAGATTTCCCTCCCCGTGTACCTAACGTGTTCTCTCACTTTCGTGTTCGTCCTACTTCTCCCTTAGAATCGCAACTCCTTTGGTTGGGCCCCCTCCACAGCCTCGGTGCGTCCCAACTCTTCCCAAAGTTATTTCACCTCACCAACTTACGTCCCACAGTCTCATACTCGTCTCACTACTTCCACCGGGTACCCCCCTCGTCACTTCTACCGTCACCCTCTAACCACTCCCGTCAACCAACTGGTTTATCCATGTACATAATTTGTATTATCAACCCAAAGAATAACGATTTCTTCCCTCAAAACTTATACAATTCTTTCGTTTGATCTCATTTGGAACAACATAATATAACCTTAAACTTTAATAGTCACACTTAAGTACCACAAGTTAAACATTTAGATATGTACTTTCACTTTCACATCAGTGAGTCAACACAGGTTGAGAAACGTTGGGGTACCTGATATGTCGGGTACCTTAAGAGATCCGGTGTTATGATCTCACCCATCGGAAAGGGAAGAGGTCTTCTAGAAGGGTTGAGTCCCTAGTTTGGGTCCAGAGGACGGAACACCCGTCTAAGAAATGGTAGACTCGGTGGTTCCTTTGGGTTCTTAAGACCTCACTCATCGGAAGAGGTCCCCTAGAAGGGTTGGGTCTTTAACTTGGTCCCAGAGGATGTAACGTCGGCTTAAGAAATAGTTATCTCGATAGTCCCTTCAGGATCTGTATTTTTATGTATTTTAAGTTCATATTCATTCTATATATAAGTATAATATCTACATATGTACACAATCGAGACAAGGGACTTTACTGTACCCTCGTCACCCTGGGATACTCGTCAGTCACGCAAGTCGTGACTCTAGAACCGCAGATTATGGTAAGAGGTTACTTTCTTCGGTCCCGAAGAACCTCTTTATCGACTAAGATCCCGACCCTATCGTTTTCATGTTCTACACGGACCTCCTAGAACACGGTCTTTCTTTTCTTCTCCTTTTATAAAGTTTTCCAGTGTGATAACATATATATTTTATCTCTTGATTATTCCTGGATGGCAAATCGTATCTCTTGAGATGAGTTATAAGACATTATTCGATATACACTTTTCTTAGACTTTTTTTCACCTGTATGTGTGTGTATATACATTGACTTAGTGAAACGAAATACGGACTTCGATTGTGTTGTAACATTTGGTTGAGATGAGATCATATTTTAGTTTCACTTTAATTTTTTTCCAGTCCCTTCGATCGAACTTCTCAGAGGGTGACCGGTGTATGTCCTCGTTACTCTTACGTTTAATTGCTATTATCGATAAAGATATGTAATTGATTCCTTCGGTACTTAGGTATGAACTATATTTATTTAATTAACCTTCAGACTATTTCTCGTAATATAAAATGTCAGAATTCATGGGAAGATTACTTCTTCAAACTGTCTGTGATACAATTGGGTTATTAGTTTCAAATGTAGTAGTCATTACCCCGTCTATGTTTCCTACACAAGGACCGCACCATGCCACTCTCGTACTACAGTACAGGCATGGCAGGGACAGTTTCTACGTATAACATCCCAGACTAGTACTCCCTTGTAGACTGTCGGGGATGGACCTTCTCTCAGATGTTTTATTGACCGGGGACTAGAAGTCTTCACAGATTCAATACTTTTAATTCCTTTCTAACTCTTTCTAACTTCCTTTGATCGGCCTGTATTCGAGATTTACATTATCAACTAAGACTTGGTCCAGGAAAATAATATTTTTTGCAAGACTCTATTAACCGTTCAAATTTACCCAGACTCCTGTCCTACCTTTATTACGTAGTCATAATTGACGGATTAGGACTTATAACGTATACGAATACATATCCTTTTACGGGAACTAACGTCCTTTATGCATGACTTCATAAAGCCCATTACCTCGTAGTAAAGTTATTGAAGAAGGTATACTAGTTCCCCTTTTTTAATAACCATTGTAAAATTTATAGGGATATCAAAACCCCAATCAAGTTTCAATTTGTATTTTTTATTATCTTATTTTTATTAAACTTATGTTAACGAAAAGTATATTAGAAACTCATTGTTATACATTGGACAATAAAACACATAGCCGTCATTTGGTTTTACAGTATTTTACGGAGAATGACTTTATAACAGTAAACATTTGGTTTAGTGTTTACCGTATTACCTTCTATCAATTATGTTTTTATAAAGAAAAGTTGAACTTTTATTTGAACACACATACACAGAATGAAGTTTTCGGAACTGAAAACCAATTTATTCTAATTATTAAACGAAAATCTAAACAAACTGTGAAACTACATTTTTAGAAGAAACATATCACACTTTTATGTCCTACCCAGGGTTCTCGATGAAATCTTAATAAAGTCCTTAAGATTTTCTTAAGTTAGGAAATTGTGAATTCAAACTGTATAAAAAATATATTTATCATCATATAACTAAAAAATTTTTTTAATTTTTAACTACAATATAAATACTGGAAGAGGTAAAAAATCGAGTACAACGTCCAAGAATTGTTTGAACCAAATTTTCCTTTTTATTCTAAAAGTTTCACAAAAGGTATTCATATTGTTGAAGAGAAGAGTAATATCAGTTAATAGAAATTTTTCGTTCGATATTCTCTTATAATAAAAACGTCTCAAGTCTCACTGGACTATAATATTGAACTCGGTTCACAATTACACAGAAATGTGGAAGAAACATGAACGTCTTTTATCTACGTTTAACTTTATTTTAATACGGTCAAAAAGGAGTTTATTAATCATCAGGAGTCTTCAAAATGAAACGTCATATTTTGTAACTCCCCTATTTATAAAGACAAAATGGAACATAGTAAAAATGTCACCTTACTACAATCAAGACTTTTGGTCCTTCATGGAGATAAAGGATATCTCCTTAAACTTCTCTAGTCCTAGATAAAATTCACATGTATGTGTGTATTGAGACTGAAGATTCATTTATGACGGTGAAGGGGTAGAAGGACGATGACTGAAACTTTCTCGTCAAGACGAAGTCAGACAAGGATGTACTGGTGGCGAAGTCAGACAAGGATGTCAGAACGTCCTGAATATGTCTGAGATGACACCCTATAGAAAACAGGGAATGATGTTCCCCTTTTTTTTACCTCGCCCACCACCGACGGGGTTACAGAGAACTCCAAGAGACACTGATTGCGTGAAGGTCAATTTGAGGGACTTTAGTACGGTAACGAAAAGTGGGTGGTCATCAGACGACAGTTTCCATAATAACGACGTTATCGTCCGTTTCGATGTTCATAGAATTTTAACATTAAGTGTCATGTGACATTGTCGGAGAAGAATGGGACTCGGATCAGGTAAAAAAATCGGAATAGCAGTCAATGAAGGGACACACTTGAGACGTGAGGTCAACTGACGTAGTTATAACGATTAAGGGTCCCAGTATGGACGGACTCACGGAGTCGAAAATAAATCAAAGAGAAGACGAATTTAATTTAAAAGAGAAGGAACAGAGAGAAGGGTCTTGAGACGAATAGCTTGAGGATAAAGAAGTTTTCAGTAGAGTTACGGAGTAGAGTTGTTGGAATCAGTAAAAATCATAGGGGGTTTGATTACATTAAAATTTGAAAACTTAGAGTCAATATGATTTATGGAGAAAATTGTATTAACAGTATAAGAAATAGTAATATAATAACGTAAGTGGATCTTAACATGAGTTCAGAAACGTATATAATAGTGAGGATATGAAGAGAGGTGACGTGACATTCTAGGAACTCTCATCGTTCTTAATAAAGATAAAGATTGGGGAGATCTGATAGGGAACTTCGTATCCATTGGTAACGTATAACGTCAGTCAAGTATCCATAAGTTAATTACAAAACTTTTCCAGAAAAAAATTTTTGGTGAATAAATAAAATAAATAAAGAAACCGACACGGTCCCAGAATCAACACTATATGTCCTAGAAATCACCGTCGTACACCCTGATCAAGGGACTGGTCCCTAGCTTGTGACCGGAGGACGTGACCTTCGAGTCTCAGAATCGGTCACTTGGTGTCCCCTTCAGGGACTTTTCTAAGAGAAAACAAAGGAGAGGTCAGACAGTAGATTTTACATTCCTGAAGTTACGGTATGAGTTTTTGTTGTCGAGACAATTTACAGAGGGTTGGTTCCAGAAAACCCGAACTACCATCCCTCCTTTTCAGTATAAATCAAAGACTCTCTTCAAAACGTATAATATTAACCGTAAAAACATACGTGTACTTTCAAATAAATATATCGTCTTCAAGTAGTTTCATAATATTTTAGAAAGGAAAACCACTTTACTATCTTTCGGTTTTATCAGTGTAATTATACTTCGTATATAAAAATACATATTCTCCTAAAAATTTTTATGTGAATAGTGATTAAAATAGTGTCCACTGTAAAATATTAGAGTCATGATGTCCTTACCCTTATAAGGGTCTACAGACCTTAATTTAGAAGGACATTTATTATTTATTTAAGTCATAGTATTGATAGTTAAAAAGTTGGTATTTTCATAAGGGGTTTGTTGTACTGTCACGACGTCACTGACTAATAGGTTCGGTACGAAAGGTTTAACGGTGTATCAATAATATTAATTCTGGTGTGTCCCTGAATAGACACGTTTATAGAACTGTGGTGTGGCTTTTACGACTACACCGAAATTACATCTAACCCCGTTCTTTTATTTATCAGAAATACAAACATTTGAATTATCAATAGAACGTCAAGGACCTGCGTAATACGACTACAACATCTTCGAGAAAAGAATAATAAAAAAAGTTTTGGTTGGTCAGTTAAGGTTACAGTTTTGATTAAGTCTCAAAATTTTAGTGTTGAATGTATCGTATGTATATAAGTTCCATTTTTACCCCATTCATTTTTGTAATAAGTTAACTCCTCCCCATTAAAGTGATAATTTGTTCTTCTATATCAAAATTTACCAATACATTGTTACTTGTATAAAAAGATGTCAATCGTACACAAAAGGACTCTTTATGGTAACCTATTTAGATCTCGGAGTCCCTTCAGCCATTATTCTCACGAGTAAATGAAGAGAGGTTAGGTCAATCGTCCAAATCCTCAACAGGGATAAGTCTATGATTGGAAGAACGAGGGGCCCAACGACTCGACACACTACCCTCTATCCTATACTCGACACTGTCTACAAAAGTGGAAGTACTTCGTCCTCTGTTCATTACTTTACGACAAATTCTGTCCAATAAGACTACAACTAGGGTACAAGTTGTAACGTATTCACTGATATTTAATGTCAATTTAATAGTGTACTTAACGGACGACTAAATGTACGACTTATCTCCCTACAGGAATCAGTGTTTACTTTACTATGGATTTCTAGTCGAGTCCCACACTAAAACGAATAATGAAAATGGGTCTAGAGTTTGAAATCCTCGGTAGGGGGTATAATTACAATCAACGAGTCAACACAGACTGAGACACTGGGGTACCTGACATCGGACGGTCCAAGGAGACAGGTGCCCTAAGAGGTCCGTTCTTATGACCTCACCCAACGGTAAGGGAAGAGGTCCTCTAGAAGGGTTGGGTCCCTAGCTTGAGTCCAGAGGACGGTATAATCCCAGTGATCGATAACTTAGTGAGAAGAATTGTAAAATATGAAAAATTTTGAACGAAAGGATTATAGATTTCGGGTGGAGAATAATACAAGTCATAAGGAGGTAAATGATAGTGTCTATACATACTACTTGTGGGTCCCAAGGTGACAAGGTACACTTGTTGGTCAATAAAAGATAAGAATTTTACTTTAGGTCTCTGATGTATTCACACTGATCTAGTTTAACAGTTATTTCATTCGTTATTTAAGGAGGTTTATGAGACAAAAATTGTCCTATTTCGAAAAATAAAAGTCTCGACCGTAGTGTTTATCGTAAATCCATTTTTGTTTTTTTGTGGTCTGAGGTATTTAAGGGTTGACGAGGACACTGACGTAGTAAATTCGATAGACCTGAGTAGGTGAAGTATTAAAAATTAAACAAGTCGTCGACACCTATATTTTACTCTAGGGTGGATATTTCATGAATATTACCCGGGTCGTACAATTTTTTCTCAAGGTATAACTGTTGAGGTGTGGTGTAAGATAACTAATTTCCTGTGTACACAAATTGGGAAATAGTAGAGACATTAATGACGTAGAATATAATCCAAGTAAAATTTTAGTGACACCGGTTCGTTGTCAATATCAACAGTAACGATCATGAACCCTTAAAGTAACAATAAGGAGTCTCGTTAGTCAAGTCAAGTCAAGTCAGCGAGTCAGCACAGGCTGAGAGACGTTGGGGTGCTTAGTGTCGTGCGGTCCGGAGGGACAGGTAGTGGTTGAGGGCCTCAAGTGAGTCTGAGTGCAGGTAGGTCAGTCACTACGGGAGGTCGGTAGAGTAGGAGCCAGCAGGGGAAGAAGAGGACGGGGGTTAGGGAGGGTCGTAGTCTCAGAAAAGGTTCCTCAGTTGAGAAGCGTACTCCACCGGTTTCATGACCTCAAAGTCGTTGGGGTATTATAAAGATGGTTTTTGTTCCTTTATTTTTGTCCATTCCCGGTAAATTCCTTCCTTTTATTTGGGAGGGAACCAACGATTGAATTTAGAAAGTAACTGTTTGTAGAAGACCATGTTAATTTTTACCTCGGTGTAATCTTGAATCTTTATCCATGGTCATAGGACCTTTTTTTTTTGAGACCTCTGTTGTCCCTTATGAGAAATTCTTTAGGACCTATTGGTTACGTACACTACGGTGTCTCTACTATATACATCCTCTTGTGTTTGAAACTACTCACAGTTGATTATTCGATGAACTCTCTAAACCTAAGACTTACATTTCTTCAAAATCCTTATAGAAGGGAAAATTAAATACATTTTCACCGTGTAAAAAATTTTTCATAAATTTATTCAGTATGTTTCGATAAACCCACTCGTATGTCATTTTTAATCTCAACTATTTTTTTCATAACGTCATAGTACATTCTTAGTTTAGTGGTCAGATACAGACTACGTCCTATGTCGTACGAACCCCGACCACGTGCCCCTACTGGGTCTCCCTACAACACCCCTCCCTCCACCCTCCCCCCAAGTACAAACCCTAGCGTACATGTGGACACCACCTAAGTACAGTTACATACCGTTTTGGTTATGTCATAACACTTCATTTTATTTCATTTTTATTTTTAATTTTTTTATTTTATTTTACAAAGTAAGTCATTTTTTTTTTTTTCATAACATCAAATTAAACTACGGTAAAATGAGAGAGACCCTGTGTATTTTACTACCAGACAGAGTCAGTAAGTGTGTAAAATCTAAACTTCTTTATACCATATAATAGTAAGTATGTACATATCACATAAGAAGTCACTACGGTACCTCCCAGTCTTTCGTAGATAACTAAAATTTAGTCGGATTTAGGATTAAGTGACTTTACTCGTGGTGAAACTTTGGATATTAATTCTGAAAGTTAAACTACCTATAGTAAACACTTGTACGACCCAAAAGGGTAGATATCTTAAATAAGATACAAATGAGGGTTCTCTCTCGGAATCCTATCCTACTCCCAATCTTATTCGGTTTTTTCGTGGTCACAGAGTGACATCAATTGTTCATCACACTATTGTGTCGTTTCAAACGATCTCTTGGACTCTCAACTGTATAACATACACGGAACACTCTTTAATTAAGAGTCACAGGTGCAAAGGAGGTCAATCCTTAATGTATCCGAAGTAAACAAGGAGGAAGAGTAGAAGAGATCTCTTCTTACCGGACAGAAACTCCAGGAGGACTCAGGGGGTTTGGCTTATAGTTTATATGGTGTTTCAAAATTCGATCTGTTACGGTAAGTACGCTAAACGGAAGGGTCGTCACACACCGGTGTACACGATCATTCACCGGTCATAGTAAGAATAACAATTAAGGTTCCGTGTCTCCTACTATTCCAAAGACAACCGTGGTGTAGATTAGACGATTATGACAGACAAAAACATCCACCACAAGTCACGGGTTTGTCGTCACGAGACGTTCTCCATGCGTCGACATTGCTCGTAGGGACATGACACATGGTGACCGTTTGACCTGGGACCCCGGTCACGTAGCTCCTGTGAAGTCAAAGCAGGAAGTTGTGTTGACGTTGAACCTTGCCCCTCCGGAGAACGAGGCAACCGTACGTCTGTTCTTTTCAGTAGACACATGCCCAGTTACAACCAGTTCACCCTGGGTTTTTCATTCCTGAACTTTTGCTGTCATCAATTGAGGACACTAGTTGGTACATCCCTACCCGGGTCCGAAGTGAACGAAGTACTTTACCTTACAAACTACGAGTAGTATGGACTGGAGTTCTCATTCTGAAGAGACAAAACTTCCGTCGGTGACTATTTCAATATTGTCGAACATGGACCCTAGGTATTTAAGACATCTTTAGAGAGGTACACCATGGATGAAAGTCACAATATCATCGTGAAAGACGAAAATAACTCGATCACTCCGTCACTTTCTTCACGAGTGAGATCCGGACCGACTAGTTATCACTGTCATAGGTTTCAGGATCGGTACCTCCAGTAGTTACTGGAGGACATATGGGCAATCCGACACCTCCGACGGGTAGATCAACTTAACCCGTTATCGGAGGATACTAGACGGAAAGTAAAGGGAACCTTCCATGATATAGTTTTTATGACTCCGGTTTACATGATGTAGAAAATTACCAATTTACTTATTTGGTAAATGAGGGTTCTGTCTCGGAATCCTATCCTACTCCCAATCTTATTCGTCTTTTTTCGTGGTCACAGAGTGACATCAATTGTTCATCACACTATTGTGTCGTTTGTCAAACGATCTCTTGGACTCTCAACTGTATAACATACACGGAACACTCTTTAATTTTTTTTTTATTTTTGTATAGTCGTATTTGACCCGATTAGTAAAGAACCTCTTTTAATTATTTAGTCAATATTTTTATATACGTTTCTCCCTCTTTTGAAAAAAAAAATATAAAAATTTAAAAATAAAAATAAAATAAAATGAAATGTTATGACATAACCAAAACGGTATGTAACTGAACTTAGGTGGTGCCCACATGTACTCAAGGGTTTGTACTTGGGGGGAGGGTGGAGGGAGGGGTATTGTAGGGAGACCCAGTAGGGGCACGTGGTCGGGGTTCGTACGACATAGGACGCAACCTGTATCTGACCGTTAAGCTAAGAATGTACTATCATATGTACAAAGTTACGGTAAGAGGGTTTAGTAGGGTGGGGTTTCTCCCTCTTTTGAGAATAGTAAACGCTAAATCTGTCGTAGGTAGAAAATTTCAAGCATAGTGAAATCGGTACACTTTATACTTTTCATTTTGGGTAGTCAAAAAGTGACCATCTTTTTACCGAATAAAAGTCACCATATTTTTAAAGACTTTTGAACCAACTCATGAATCCAAAGTACACACCAGAATTTGTATGACGAATTCAGTCTAAGACCGAAGTCAAAAGTTTTTATAAACGTCTTTAAATTACTTTTGTTTTTCATCATTACATTCGTGAGTTACTTAGAATCTTTAATAAAAGAGAACCTTTTAACTTTTATGAAGAATCACAAAGTCTCTTTACTATTATTACATTGACTATATACTGTTTGAGGTCCCCTGTTTATTCTTAAAGTACTACTGAACAAAAAAGGATTACCGGTCTCAAGACCTGAAATCGTTATAAAACAGGGTAGTAAATCAATCTTTAATCCTTTGTACGTTTTGACTACCTAAATGAAAAGTACAAAGTGTACCGATTCTACTATGCTTGAAATTTTCTACCTACGACAGATTTAGTCGTTATTATTGTCAAAAGAAGAAGAAACGGACTTAAAAATGTTGACTAAACAATTAAAAGAGGTTGTTTACTAATCGGGTCAATACGACTATAAAAAAACAAACAAACAAAGAGTGTTCCGTGTATGTTATACAGTTGAGACCCAAGAGATCGTTTGTTAATACATCAATCTTTTATATACGGTTTTCTAAACTTATTTAACTCTTTGATAAGGTATACAAAGTATCCATCGGGGTTTGGTTATAAAGTCATTTTTACTACGACTTAAACACTACTCACATTGTTTCCTATAATTGCACGTCATATAATTTTCAGTTATCGTCATTGTCGTCTTCGTCTTCAGGGTTCACGACTCCCTAACACCCTGAACGACCCTGTTCGTTTCTCCGTCTTTATAAACGACGTCCCTCAATAGTGGACTGGTCGAACAGTACCAAGTCTAACCTCCCAATAACAAGACTCGAAGATGACCATTCGAGTGAGACCAGGAGGAGACGTCAAGGTAAATGGAAAATCTACAATGACAGTATAAAAGGGGGGAATACGTTTGATGTCTCACAAAAGGAGTCGTCACCTACATGTACGTGCGTTCGGATACACACCATTTCGGACCACCTAATTACAGTAATTTCGTAAGCTATCTTTCCTATAGGACTTCGGGGTACAGTCTCGTGGTGTTATTAGGTAATTTTTACACGAAATGGGAACGACGGAAATAAGTTACTGGACCTATGTTCATATCTAAACAATTTAGTTTACTCAAAGGAAACGGGAATTTCAAGATTTTTCATTTCGTTTATGACACTTAAGGTTTCTTTTATAATGATGGGAATACGGATTTATACGATCGAATTTAAGTCACTGACGAAAAGCCATGATCTGTAAACTTTGTTTTTACGTTTATCTTTGGAACAAAATTTGAGGAGAATTATTTTGTCTAATGACACGTTACCGTTTTAGTTACAATAACTAGAATAGATAGGAGGCTCATTGTTTGAAGTTGAGGATAGCGTAGACAAATTAAACTGGAACTTATTCTAAACCCCCCTTTAGTTAAGGAACTAAATTTGGTGTTTGTGATTTATGTTTGTCATGTTTCCTCTTTTCTTCGTACAACTGACTTGGTTAACGGAGTGGTTTCCTTCAGACTTAAGTAAAGTAACCTACACTAGATCCGACATATTAAATATAGCCAGACAAGTAAATTGTCGAAACAACAACCAGTAAAACAAGAGGCGTCGATTGGTTTATAGAACGACTCCTTTAAAGATTTGATTTTATCTTAAAAACTCCAACAGTTTCTATCGTAACATTTAAGGTAACTAAATAAACCTCGATTTTAAACTTTTCCTACATTAACTCATTACGACAGGGTAACAATCTCAAGATTTTAATGGAGTAACTCTTCCTTACGAAGGTTATTATGAATGATTATTAAGGTATCAAAGTTATTCTTAATTGTCCTACTAATATACACTCCAAAACGGTATATTACAAAGGACCAATTCTTACATCCAATTGTATTAAGATCACTAAATACTAGAGTCAATATTGTTTTGTAATTGAAGATTACTAAGAATGGATTTAAAGAAAAGACAAGTACTGAAACTAATCCGTATCGTCAATCCTTTCAGGTTCGCATATAAGTTGTATTTGGTCTCTCTTATAAAGTAAAACTTTACGACTTAGGTCACATAAAAAATTTTAGGTGAAAGTTTATTTCGGACGACAATGCCTCATTCGTTTTTTTTTTTTTACATAGACATATCAACTTATCTTATATTATGAATACCTACTCTATCCTGTGTATTTATTTTTGAATATAGTTTTTACTTCACAGTCGTCTCACCATATATCTTTAATACCCTTCCTCTAATTACTACGACTAAATAAGTGAGTATCAAGTCAAGACTTTTGGACTAATTGAATGAACAACTTTCTGTTAAATAGAACTGCATGTTCTTTAAACTGAAGAGGATACCCCTCATAAAAATTTAGGGTAAAAAGTGATTAAACGGTTCAATAAGGTCGTTGTCAATATAACCAACTAAGTAAAGAAGTGACGGAGAATTGAATGAACAGTCTCTACTATACTACGGTGGAGTTTTCTTTAAAGAATCCTTAGTCTTGTAATGAAAATCAATGTACTTAATACAATAATACAAAACAACAGGAATATACGTAGAAGATCATAACTATTGTAAACTAACGATTACTATCATCTTAGTCTAACACTTCTACATCTTTTCTTAACCCTTTAAATTTTTAGTACATTATTCATGTATTATTTGTTTTCTCATATAAATTTTGAGTAGGTAGTCGAAGGACTTTAAGAAGATCCTTCACTTTGGAATATTTCATATTCCGTAAAGTCACAAAACAGTAATAAAAAGAGAGCACAGGGATTATTATATAAAATATAAAACCACAGAAATTTTTTAATATTAATTCGATTAAAATGATATTAAATACAGTTTTTGTGTCACAAAACAAAAAGAAATTTAATGAATAACTGAGAAAAATAAATATAAGTAAGTGAGAATAATATTAAATAATTTTATGGATTTTATAAAATTTAGGTCATTTAATTTTGAACCTTATTTTACCTTCTTTTTTATTCTTATGTCACTTACTTTGGTCCTTGTCTTGTTTTTAATAAATAGAATTAATCGACATATGAAATAATAGAATAATGAATAAAAAATACTGTAAGTATCGATATTTATGTTATAACCAAAAACTCGTACATGATACATATCTTATACGGTAATATTTAAATGAAAAATGATTTGTATAAAACATTTTTATTTCATGTCTCATCGGACCTTTAAATACTAACTGTTATTCGGATAAATCATTTAAACCATTTAAATACTTTCAAGTTTAATGGTTAAATTCCTTGGTTAAGATTTGGAAACATATTGATTTATCCGAATAACAGTTAGTATTTAAAGGTCCAATGAGACATGAAATAAAAATGTTTTATACAAAACCGTACAATCTTTTACGTCAAAATAATTATCTAACAATGTTTACCTATTTCTTATTAATAATATAAAAGAGAATGTATCGTGTTAATGATATTAATTTAAAAGTGAAGCACTGAACTCTTCGAAATAACTCCAAGTCAAGTCTTCTTAATAAAATCAACGTATCTATCAAGAACAGTTTTTTATCTTTCTTAGGACCTCCTACTTATGATGTCTACATACTGACAAATCGTTAAAATCTTCATTTTTAAGATTTCTATATTTAATGGACCAAGACCCAATCATGTCTCCAGATCATTGGAGGGAAACGAGAAGGATCCACAGGACTTTCGGAAGCTGGACTTTGTCATGCTGGGACAGACGAAGGAACATCCTTCCTGACATAGCACTGTGGTATATCGCTGACCTGTAGTACGGGAAGGAGGACATTTCTTCCATACGGGACTTCTCAAGACTTCCGTCAAGTGGGTCCTAGGGAGAAGATCCGGAGGTTCAAGGAGGCTGACTCGTTACAAAACTAAGAATGTACCCCGACTGAGATACTAGGACCTAATCCTGCTTACGGTACTTTAAACCTAATGAAAGATCTTTTATTATGTCCAAAATCTCATGGTTTATTTATTCAGTTCACTCAAAATACGGTTTTGACTGAATTTATTGACACACTATCTCTAGATTCACTTTTATAAGATCTAAAATAATATAAGTATTACAAAGGAATTCGTAACTAAGATGTTCTTACACATCACCGGAACACATAAAGTTTTTCTTACGTTTCACTAGAAGACTCATGAGGACCAAAAGTTGGATGAATCGACGTTCTTTATCGGTACCCTGCCCTAAGTGATGTCTAAGTTAATACACTGGGTTTCCTACCCTTATTTCCTTTCTCCCTTTACTAGTTTCACATTGAAACGGTTGTGAATTGTACGGTACTCCGTAAATATTCTACTCCTAAACAAGGGTCAAACCAAACCAAAAAAGAACCATATTAACAGGACGTCAAACACCGAGTAGACGAACCGCCGAGATATCATCCCGATTACCGTTGGCGGAGGTTCTCCCGAATACGGTGCACGTATTCCAGGAAAGAGTGACGGCGACTCTTTCTACAGGAGTAGGACATCCTCGGACATGTCTTTCACTCGTGGAAAGAGAGTCACAGTGTCTACTGGAACAGAGGCCGAAAAATAAAATGAGAGGACTGTTTATCTCCAGCAAATAGAACAAAAAAGAGACGAAGATGAATACGAAGAACTGAGAATGATATCCCTAATTACATTCTTAGTTGAAGACCAAATTGTTGACGAAATTTAATGGTCTTATAAAAAAAAAATTAGGACTTCTATAATGTATTCTAATATTTGAAGTATTAACTAACAAAAACGACACACCAATAAAATATATCAAGTTTATACCCGAGGAAAAATACGAAAAAGATAAAATTTATGGTAACTATATATTTTATTTAGTGTTTCATTATCTTTAAAAAAGAGACAATAAAGTAAAAAATTGTAGAATAAATAGATAAATAAAAACCGACACGGGTCAGAAGTAACGACCCGAAAGACAGCAACGACGTTTGTTCCCGGGGAAAAGAAAGGTACGACCCTGAAGAGTAACTCTACAGAAGAAAAGAACACCTCGTGTCCAAAGTCATCAACACTGTAAGTCCGAGTCAACGAGACACCGTACACCCTAGAAGGACTTGGTCCCTAGTTTGAGTACAGGTCACGAAACCGTTCATCCAAGAAAAAAAAAAAAAAAAATTAACCTCCTATTAGTCAAATGTTGTAACAGAACTAAAGACAGTATGTAGTTGTACATAGCTAGTATCTATATGTATATAGGGGAGGGAGAACTTGGAGGGTGGGGTAAGGTAGGGGAATCCAACAGTGTCTCGTGGTCGAACTCGAGGGACACAGGATGTCGTTTAAGGGTGACCGATAGACAAAATGTATATCATTACATATACAAAGGTACGATGAGAGAGTTAAGGAGACCTAAGAATTGGAGACCTAGTTTTCAGAAAATTCCGTAAAATTTCCGAAACCCTGTTTTTCTCAATAGTAATTTAGAAGTTTTTACAATTACTGAAATTAAAATAACGATATCATTACAGAAACAGTAAAAATAAGTCTAAAAGAAGAAAATAGGGGAATGAAATAAAAAAATTTAAATAAAAACTAACTACCTATAAACGAATTGATAACGTAACCAAAGATGGTTTGTAGTTGTAATTAGTCGGTATCCAAATGGGTACAGGGAAGGGTGAATTTGTAGGGAGGGTGGAGGGAGGGGTAGGGTGGGGGATCCCACAAAAGGGGACTCAGTATGTCGTTCAAAGGTAAACGATAGATAAAATGTATACTATTACATGCAAAGGTACAATGAAAGAGGTATGGAGAGTGGGAGAAGATGGATGGGTTGGAACAGGTATTCAGACAACAGTCACAGACACAGAGGTAACGACGAAAACTTTATCCATGTAGTCATGGTCGAAAGATCTCAGGTATATATACGTAATCATATACTATTAACAAAAAGACTCAATGAAGTGAGACACATTATCCAAGATGCAAGTAGGTGGAGTAATCTTGACTGAGCCAGAGGAATGAAAGAATTTTTGATTTATCGTATACTATAGGAAATCAAACCAGTGTTAGTCGTTATCTCAACATCAAAGGGTATCTAACTATAAAGACACTATTAACAACCAATAAGTAGTAATGGTACTTTTTCCAACAAATAATGTACTTTAAATACACGAACTTTTAAAATAAGACCTATAAAAATATGAATTATAAAATATAACTACATTCGGTAAATGATTATTAAGGTTTTGTACGTCAATGTAACCATCATGGTACTAATTATTGGAGTGTCTTGAAATTGTAAACATTCCTTTTAAAAACTTTCATCTCTTTTTGAAAAGGAGAAGAAATATAACCTGTAAAAAGGTAAAACGTATTTTATAAAACTTTATTGTTAAGTGAACCAGAATTCACAAAATTTCTTTATTTCATCCCTGAAGGGACTACCAGTTCACCAATTCTGACACAAAGGTGACTCTCCCGTATCCAACCAGTCCCTTGATTTTAGGATATACGAGACACCATATCGATTTTTTTTTTTTTTTTCGGACCACACTAATATAATTTTTTTAAAATTCTTTATTTGGTCTTTATAAGGTAATTTAACTACGATCTGATCGGGAGGATTTTTATCCCTTAGTCTATTTATATAGAATAAAGTAATATGGAAGTAAACTTTCATTAAACCCTATAACTTTACACAGGTTCTTAATCCATTATCAAATCATCGGATACTTAAACAATAAAATAATACGTAATAGACACAGACCTTTTCCTTCTTTTATCTATATTGAACAATTTTTGGATATTAACCTTTCATTTATTGTACTAAAAATTAAACTAGAGACGACTATGAAAAGTATCGTAATTTCGACAAAATGAGAAGAGACTGGTAAATATTTTATATTTTAAAAATATACTGTTTGACATTATTGAATATATTCCGTGAATTTTTTAAAATGTCTACTCCCTTGTTTATTTAACATTTACGAGACGTACATAATTAATTTAATTATGAGTAGACATGATATACATATTTATGTATAACGTAAAGATCAAATAACTAATGACATAAATTGATTGTGAAACTACCGGGATACCTCTTTTCGAAGTTTCTTCGAAAACTAGAGTAAATTTTATATCTTGATAAGATATATCTAGTCTATTACATTCTGAATTTACTGAGTCATTGTTCTAAATCACCATTTCGTCTTTCTCGAGATCCCTTCTTTGTCCCTTTTAGGTGACACCCTCGTTTATAGTCCCCTTTAGAACGACTTTTCTTCCCTCTTCTCTGGAAAAACTTTCTCTCTTACGTATTTTCTTGGGGTCCACTAGTTTTCGTAGTCCTTTTCAGAATCATTGGTACAATTTCTACCTGGTAAGTTTTCTTTCACCCTAGGTTGGGTTACCTCGAACCTTACAGACCCCCTTTCAGTCTTACACTTCAACCTTTTAACTCCGGCCAATATCTTCTAACTTAATCCGAATCCACCGCGATCACCATTTCTTGGAAGACCGGTTACCTCCTCTACATTCTCTACGGTCAAGGTAGGAGCCCAACCTTTCTAGGGGACCTCTTCCTTTAGTATTGGGTGAGACCATCCGAACGGACCCTTTGGGGTACCTGACTTTTCGGACCACCCGATGTCAGATATCCCAACGTCTCAATCTGTACTGACTTCGTTGACTCGGACGTACGTATCGTCCTGTGTTAAAGATCAAAAGCTAACTTGTATTTTTACTCATCACTCAAAGTACTACACACACACATACACACACACACACATACATATATATGTGTGTGTATACATACGTAGTCATTTGTCCCTTTGGTTAAAAGGACTGTAGTCCTTCGAATAAAAGACCATCATACTCTGTCTTTCGTCTCCTGTGGTGGGAATACCGTCTTTCACTTCTCCTTGATTTTTCGGAGAACTACTTTCACTTTCTCCTCTCACTTTTTCAACCGAATTTTGAGTTGTAAGTCTTTAAATTCTAGTACCGTAGACCGGGGTAGTGAAGTACCCTTTATCTACCTTTTTGTCACCTTTGCCACAGTCTGACATAAAACCCCCCGAGGTTTTAGTGACGTCTACCACTAACGTCGGTACTTTAATTTTCTACGAATGAGGAACCTTCTTTTCAATACTGGTTGGATCTATCGTATAAGTTTTCGTCTCTGTAATGAAACGGTTGTTTCCAGACAGATCAGTTCCGATACCAAAAAAGACACCAGTACATACCTACACTCTCAACCTGACACTTCTTTCGACTCGTGACTTCTTAACTACAAAAATTTGACACCACAACCTCTTCTGAGAACTCTCAGGGAACCTGACGTTCTAGGTTGGTCAGGTAAGACTTCCTCTAGTCGGGACCCACAAGAAACCTTCCTGACTACGATTTCGACTTTGAGGTCATGAAACCGGTGGAGTACGCTTCTCAACTGAGTAACCTTGTCTGAGACTACGACCCTCCCTAATCCCCGTCCTCCTCTTCCCCTGCTGGCTCCTACTCTACCGACCTACCGTAGTGACTGAGCTACCTGCACTTAGACTCACTTGAGGCCGTCAACCACTACCTGTCCCTCCGGACCGCACGACGCTAAGTACCCCAGCGTTTCTCAGCCTGTGCTGACTCGCTGACTTGACTTGACTTGACTTGACTACTCTTTTCCGTAAATTGCTAGCAAGATTACAGAACTACGAACACTTCCTAGTTCACTTCCTACGTCCCATCCATTCTTTTTTCTACACTCTAGTGAAACTTCTTGCGTTTTCACCGACTCATTGTACATTATCTTAAACATTATCCGTTGTACCTTATCGGTACATCAACAAGTAAAATTTTAGTCAACGAGTTGTGTCAACGGTGACAAAGAAGTCGGTACAAGTCGACGGACTTACTTCCGTTCCACATCCTTTTATTAATCGTAGCTAATTCCAGTCCCGAGAAGATCTTCTCGTGTTCTTTCCCTCTCACCTTGTCTTTCAGTTCTCACAAAAGTTACCTTATGAAAATTATTATTACCTGTGTGCTGACTTCACTGAATCGTCGTCGTCGTCGTACCTTAGATTCCACCAAATCCTACCTTCACTCCAGTACTTCCCCTACTATATCTCTTTTTTAACTAACCCTCTTACCTAACCGTTGGAAATCTTCATTCACGTTTCGTAAAATCATTTTAATCGCAAATGAAAATCATATCATCCATTTCACCATCCAATCCACCTTACTGGTCTTTAATTCCACAAATTTTTACTCTTACATGTTTATAACTACTTCTACAATAGTCCCCTACTGTCTTCTCGATCATTAACTACGTTCTACGTGTTTTTTTCAGTGACCTCGACTCCTCCATGTCGTAAGTCTCGGAGGCCACGGAACTTATCTTCTTGACACACCTACGGGTTTGGTTGTCTCACCACCGTCCCCATCCTTCTCTTTCCTAATGTCACTCCCTATAAGTTTTTGGTAATGTATTACTTTACAATCAACTACTGACGGTGTCCCATTTATCTACTACCATTTTAATTACTGTCCTCGAAGTCTCCTCAATCTATAATAACTTAATCAATCATAGTGGGTGAATTACTTGGACTTGAACTGGTTTGAGGTCCTCTGTCCCAATCTGTTTCCTCGGACTACACGATAGGTCAGGTACCCTAGCGTTTCTCAATTTGCACTGAAACGCTGACTTGATGTTACCGCAATTTCGCTCCTCTTTTCTGACCCTTTACCGATCCATCTTTGACGGAGGTGACCGTTTCTTACACTTCCCTTTAAGGATTCTTTTCTAACTTCGACTATCTGTTACACGAGGAAACCCAACAACAACAAGTAATCGAGTCAGTACAGGTTGAGAAACGTTGGAGCATCTGACTTCGTGCGGTCCGAAAGGACAGGAGGTGATAAAGTTTCTCAAACAAGTTTGAGTACAGATAACTCAGCTACTACGGTAGGTTGGCAAAGTAGGAGACAGCAGGGGAAGAGAAGGACGGAAGTTAGAAAAGATCGTAGTCCCAGAAAAGGTCACTCAGTCGAGAAGTGTAGTCCACCGGTTTCATAACCTCGAAGTCGAAGTCGTACTCAGGAAGTTTCCTTACTGACCAACCTAGAGGAACATCAAGTCGTCTGAGAGTTCTCAGAAGAGGTCGTGGTGTCAACCTTTCTTAGTCAAAAGTCACGAGTCGGTAAAAATAACAGGTCCAGAATCTAGGTATATACTGATGACCTTTTTTGTATTAAAACTGATATACCTGGAAACAGCCGTTTCATTACAGAGACGAAAAATAAACTATACGACAGATCCAACCAGTATCAAAAAAAAAGGTTCATCGTTTACAGAAAGTTAAAGTACCGACGTCAGTGGTAGACGTCACTAAAACCTTGGGTTCTTTTATTTCGGGTAATGAGAAAGGTAATAAAGGGGTAGACAAACGGTACTTCAGTACCCTGACCTACGGTACTAGAAGTAAAAAACTTACAACTCAAAATTCGGTTCGAAAAGTGAGAGGAGAGAGTGGGAGTAGTTCTCCGAGAAATCAAGGAGAAGTGAAAAACAATAATCCCACCATAGTACACGTATAGACTCCAATAACTATAAAGAGGGTCTTTAGAACTAAGGTCGAACACGGAGTAGGTCAGGCCGTAAAGTGTACTATATGAGACGTATATTCAATTTCTTCGTCCACTGTTATATGTCGGAACTGCACGAGGAAAGGGTTAAACTTTGGTCAGGTAACAAGGTACAGGACAAGAGTGGAAACCCATGTTACCACCTTTCTAATCTTTTATCTTTTCTGACTGTTTAAGTGAATCCAACACGTGTCGTACATACGACACTAGGTCCACTACTACCTTCTGTACGTCCCCCTTAGCCTTGACGATCAAACAGTCCCGCTCACTTCCATACACTCTACAAATAAACCCTACCACAGAGTCGTTTTCCATGATTGACGACATTTAATTTTACGCACCTTGGTGATCCTAGGACCAGAGGAGACCTCGAGGATCCACCATCTCCGGTTCCTCACGTTCTTACGGTCAAGTCCTTAGACGATAGGACACTCATTCTCCAAGGTTCTCCACCCCGACACAAACCGGTTCGAGTCTGGTAGAGTGGTGGTCGTCCCCTCGAGACGGAGAGGACAAACCGTCGAGAGACAACTCAGAGGTTCTTGTTTTCGGAAAGTCTTTAGATTTGGATCTGTGAGTCTGAATTTTTCTTATTGATATTAACACATAACTCCCTTTTTGTTTTCTGGTCCCCCACCGTTACCTCCAACGTTGACTTGTCGTCACGGTTCTACGAAACACGTGACCCTCTTCGGAAAAGACAAAACGGACATCTGACGACATTGACTCTTATTTCTATGTTACCAAAATATCTTTTGAACAGAAAACAACGTCTCTTTTATTTCGTTACTGTACAGCAATTGAAAAGTAATAAACTATACTTTATCCTTACTCCGTTCGAGGTGACTTTAATGAGACTGAAGGTGTGTGTTAAATTTTTACAAATTTTTCAAATTGTAAGCTCCTATCTATTATCGTTTTCTTTTCATTAAATCCTTACCCCAACAAGAAACTTTAAATTAAGATATCCATTTTAAATGTAAAATATTCTCAGAACTTGAATACTTTTACCCCGCGATAGGAGGAAATATTTATTGAAATCTATCCATTGTAATATCATATTTTAACGTCTATCTTTCTCGTCTCATCGAATCCCAAGGTCTTTCTTGTCTCATTAAACTTTAATGAAGAGAGTACCATACACACACCCCCCACACAGAATCAGTGAGTCATCATAGACTAAGAAACACTGGGGTTCCTGACATCGGAGACAGGTACCTTAAGAAGGCCGTTCTTGTGATCTTACCCAAGGGAAGAGACCCCCTAGAAGGGTTAGGTCTCTAGTTTGGGTTCAGAAGGTGTTACGTCCGTCTAAGAAATGGTGGACTCGGTGGTTCCTTCGGGGAGAGATTACTATTGCAGAACTTTTTAGTTACGACCATTTGTAGTCATAACTCCTCTCTTATCAAATTAGGAGTTTGGTCACATGATCAATTGAAAAGGTTTAAAAGAAATGTTTCCCGAAATAATTTCTACCTTTTGTAAATACATATATAAACATTGAGTAGAATTTTTTAGTTATGAAAACTAGTTTATTATGTGAACTGACGAGTGTTAGACAAATGAAGAAAAAAAAAAAAAAGAATGATGTAAATAACTGCACTCCTGACCTTCCCTATAACCTCTCCGTGGAAAAGACGAAACTACGAGAGTTCGACATGAGAAGATCTTAATGGGGACTACCCGAGTTTTGACGAAATTTAAAATGAAAAACGTACTTTACAAAGGGAAAGGTAAAGAATCGTGATACGACGGGGTGGACAGTAGATGGAGTGAAGGGCGAATTGGGTAGAATCAAAACGGACGGGAAATTTAGGAAGATAGGTCTTTGAAGAGGTCACTTCAAATGGAACTTACAGAATTCTATTGACTTTTCTCACATTGACTCTTTCTCTAATATATAGGAGACTCAGAGACACCGGGTAATGGTGTATTTATACAATAGGGAAAAAAGAGATGGATAGGATCCATCCATAAAAGTTCATATTTGTGATGTCCTTATATGGACAAAAAAGGTACGAGTAATAAAGGTTACTTTCACTATGGAACAAACAAACAAAAAATTAATTTTGATTTCTTGTCTGAATCATGGGTACACTTATTAAGATATTCCTTTACCTATTTTTTCTTGTCTTCTACAATCAAATATTAGGTCAACTTTTCACTTCAATTACACAAACGAGTAAGTCGTTTGTAAATAATTCTGTAATGAGACACACTGGTAACGAGAGTCACGATTTTATGTTTCTATTTACCTTTGACACATACATAGGGGTGGTGTACGTTATTCACTATATTTATGTATGTCCATTGATACTTGAAAAGTTCAAGGTGTAAATGATTAAGTCCAATGACCACTCCTTCGAAGGTAAAAACAAATAATTGAAGAAAATTTGTACACGATATCGAGAGGGGAACGTGAGACTAGACTCCCGACACATTGACCGGACTCGAGATGTCACGACAAAACAACGTACATATTCATTAAGTAATTGACTCTCGACTCTTCTTTACTTGGAGGATCAAGTACCCTTGCACCTACAGTACTGTGAAAGACACATTGAGGTAATTTGAAGGAGAGATCCACAATACCGAAACCTTACAAGGAAAAATTAGTCCAGTGTTAGAGATGGGACACCGAACGTGTTCCAATTCCATAAACTTGAAAAATATTCTTATTTACCTAAGGGTAACACCTTAGTTAATACCTTCACTTTTTCTGAATAGTCTCAGAATATATATAGATCATGTTCGAACACCTCTACCTCTATTCCGTGATCTTACAAAGTCTCGAAATATAATCCTCCGAAAAACGAAAGTTCAGTCATTTGTTTCATCTTAACTTTATGATTGTAAACTAACGACGAAGGATAGACTTGTGGGACCCATGTATGGTCCACTATAGATCCATTAGATATACCATGGTGACTACGATTTGAGCAACAGGAGAGGTCAGAGGTCTAGGGAACTGGATTTAAGACACAGACAAAAAATAGTCGGCCAATTTTTTTCAATGACTGAGTTCTTAAAGTTGGTGGGTCCTTTGCTTCTGGGGAGACACGAGAAAGGGAGAAAAAGAGATAATTTTTTGTTCGTGTACAGAAGGAGGAAGGGAGTTACGATTTGTTTACTATACTTACGAGTAAATTATAAAATTTTTCTAATTTCTGTGTAGTATTTATATTTTGTATTCCTTTCATTGTCTATTATCACATTTTTTATTTTCGTACCTCAGTCCATCATTTATCCCATCTCCCTTCCCTCTTCTCTTAAATATTACATTTTAGTTTCAATTCCATTCGAAGACATGAACTCTTTTAATTGAGACTCTAAGACCACTTATTTCGTTCTTTAACTTCGTGTCACCCAAGAATTGTCTAAAACTTCCCTTTGTTATAAAAAGGATCGAGAATTAATAATCTCCTTAAATAGTGGACCCAGATTTTTATCGTCAGTCACTCGTTAATTATTGACTTCTATTGTAACGGTTAAAATAACTCAGGATAACCGTGATGAATCTAGAAAGAATCTATTTAATACGAATTATACATTTTCAACGTCAACTGTAAACCTGATACTAACGATATTAAAAATTTTCGGATACTATTATAAAAGTTTACACGATTATGAGACGATGGGTGATGGAGGTGGAGGATCAAGGGATGTAGTAATGGATATCACAAGGTCGACAAGTGATTTTATCAATTTTGTCAGTAATTATCATGTGCAAAGGGGGTGATATCCTTTTTAAGATTTTTCGATGTACGTTTGGGATCTTAGAATTTAACCCTGTATGTCCCAATTAATAAGGTTATCTAGAGTTTGAGTCCACAAATAGTGGTAAAGGGTCGTTCGAAACAGTTTTAGTCTAAGGGTGTAGGTCAAAGTGTGTAAGTCTAGGGATTTTAAGAGTAAATAATCAAGATCCATGAACGGTTCTTTAGACAAAAATCAAACAAACAAACAAACAAAAAAGTTTCTTTAAGAGGACACAGCAGTCTGTAAATCCTAAGGGATTAGACTGGGTAAGAGGATAGATTATATCCGTAGAGGTTAAGTGTAAAGACCCTTAGTCACCGCTCTGGTACAACTCCCCATTGGGACTGAAGTACATTTTACAACAAGGTAAATAACCTTTGAAGATTAGTATTTTAGTATAAAAAGATGTTTGTTACTGAAATTCCTATAAAGTAAAGACCTTTTCCTTTACCGTTGGGTGAGGTCACAAAAACGGAGTTCTTAGGGTCCCTACCCCTTCGGACCACCCGACGGCAGATACCCCAGCGTGTCTCAGTCTGTGCTGAGTTCGCTAAATCGTCGTCGAAAGTAACACAATTCCCGATGATTGAGGTCACGAGAACGGACCTTTTAGGCTACCTACCTCCTCGGACCATCCGACGTCAGGTACCCCAGTGATTCCCAGCCTGTACTGACTTCATTGAATCGTCGTCGTCGTCGTTGGGAAGATTTATAGAGACAAAAACATCAGATGTAGAGTTTATAAATTAACAGAATACTTTTTTACATTTACGTAGTCCCCTTGAGATAATTTACTGTGTACTGATAAGTAGGAATTTTACATATATTTAACTCTATATAAAATAGTTTCGACAGTCAGAAGAAACAGTGGACAAAGAGTATGATTTTTTAAGACTTGTTGAAATATAGTCATTGTGACAATTCAACTATAGAAGTAGATTCCATTTGGAATTAATCTATGTAACAAAAAATTGTATTAAACCTCGTTACATGAATGTTATTAATAATGATAAAACTTACGAAGAGATTTTTAAGACGGAGATTCTTTAATGTCGAGTCTACAAATCCTACACTGGACTTAATTTCTAGAATTTAACAAATTGTACTTATTACTTACTGGTCTTATTAAATACTCAATATGTAAAGTTTAATTTACTTATCGGTTCTTTATTTTAAAGTGTATTTTGTAACTTATATAAGAACATTCTTTCTAAGTAATCTACACATACTCAGGGTACACCATTTGTCCCGATATATACTTTACCGTACTTTTATTTGAATTCCCTCTCTTTTTAATTAATTAATCTAGACAGTATAAAGAGTTCCCCTTTCTTTGTATGTTGTCTCGTCAGTGCAACATTGATTCGGAATCCTTCCGATCGACTGATACCTTGATAAAAGAGGTAAGAAGTGTAAAAATAAAAAAAATAAAAAAATTTTTAAAAAATAAAAAAAAATTAAAATTTTAGAAATTAAGAATGTACGCAAGGGTTTGTACTTGGGGGGAGGGTGGAGGGAGGGGTGTTGTAGAGAGACCCAGTAGGGGTACGTGGTCGGGGTTCGTTCGACGTGGGATGCAGTCTGTACCTGACCGCTAAGTTAAGAATGTACTGTCATATGTACAATCTTAAGGGTAAGAGGGTTTAGTAGGGTGGGAGAGGGAGAGGGAGACTCAGGTTTTCAGACCATATGTGTAGACACAGAAAAAAGGACAGAACGTATGTCCCAGCAGTAACGGTAGAAGGATTTAAGGTATATATACACAATCATATGACATAACCACAAAAAGAAAGACCGAATGAAGTGAGACATATTAACCGAGGTCAAAGTGGGTAGAGTAGTCTTGACTAAGTTTACTTAAGAAAAATTGCCGACTCATTATGAGGTAACACATATACATGGTGTCGAAAGAATAGGTAAGTAGACGACTACCTGTAGATCCAACAAAGGTACAGGACCGATAATATTTGTCACGACGCTACTTGTAACCCCATGTACACAGAGAAAGTTAAGACCAAAGGAGCCACACATACGGGTCTTCACCCTAACGACCCAGTACTCCATCAAGATAAACGTTAAAAAATTCCTTAGAGGTGTGACAAGAGGTATCACCGACATGATCAAACGTAAGGGTGGTTGTCACATCCTCCCAAGGGAAAAGAGGTGTGGGAGAGGTCGTAAATAACGAACGTCTAAAAACTAACTGACCCAAAGGTTGTATTCGTCAGAAACCCTCTTGACTCCTTTGTTGAGTTACTCCGGAGAGTAAGTCCCTAAAGTTTCGGCAAAGGAAGAGGTTACGTACTTTCACTTTTCACTTTCACTTCAGCGAGTCAGCGAAGACTGAGAAGTTCTGGGGTACCTGACACCGGGTGGTCCGGGGAGGTTGGTACCCTAAAAGGTCCGTTCTCATGTCCTCATCCAACGATAAAGGAAGAGGTATTTCGTGTACATCGACCTCCGTTACATTAAAGAAGTGTGTCGGACCATAAGTCTCTAAAGAAATAGTCACGTCTCTTGTTTCCAATTTTTCGACGAAGTAAGGTCCCCTGAGGCCTTAGTTCTTTGTCTGAGCCGTGGCCCAGTAGTAAGTCGACGGTCGGTTACCTCCGTCCCTGACGCGCCTAGGTGAGATACTTCTTTTCCGGACGCTCCGGGGATTTGACACGGTTTCGATGTCCATTACCCACTTTCTTTTCGGAACACTCGTTCCGTGACTCGCTTTGTGAAGTCCAGGCTGAGAAAGGCTACAATTCTTTTCCTTCGATTGTGATATACGTCTAAGTCACCTCGACTCCTACAAATAATGTCACCCGTGGCAGAGAACGGAAAAAGTTTCTCGACGAAACGATGGTTTTAGTAGAGGTCCCTGTGTCTATGAACACATTTGAAGGTTCAAGATAAAAATCGAAGCCCTCGAACTCCTTTTAAGAAAACAACTATATTTGATATCCTTTTACGTCTTTTCACTAATTATTAATACTTTGTACACGAAAGTTCTTATCGGTTTCGTCGGGAAGGACTCGAGGTCTCTCGTGTACAAGAAGTACTTGCGACCGTAAGACCGAGTGTTTTACTGTAGAAGTATAGTCACTATAATTATTCTACAGATAAGAGAAGTAAAGACCAGTGGAGTTCCTTGAATTTCGATAACTTCGATATGTATAGTAGTAGCACTATTAATAATCTCTTCCTCATAAAAAAGTATTGATAAAAATTTTATATGGATTAATTTCGAGTTACATCACTTTTACACATCAGGACTGTATTGAAAGTCACGGTTGTTTACTTTATAATACCGTAGTTGACTACCTTACACACTAGTGTTTTATTATTAAATTCTACTTTAACTACCGTTTAAACAGTAGAATTAAATAGACATAAATTAAGAATCTACTGTCTGTTATATTAACATTCCAATGTACTACCTGTAATTGATAATCGGGTCTGAATAAATAAACTCCCTAAACAAAAACACTTCACATAATATTTAACGTGGAAGACTCAATGGGGATGTTACGATTAGTTTTCTCGTAATATGTTTTCCGAGTACCGAACTTACATCAACATGATGAACTAATATTTTATTTATATGGAAAAATTTTACTTTGTGTAGTGAAGACTATGATAGACGATGTAAACGACCGTTAGGATTAGTAATTTTTTCGATTTATACCGTGAAAGGACCACCAGGTCACCAATTCCTAGACGAAGGTGACGTGCCCCAGTGTCCAAACTAGGGACCAACCCTTTGATTCTAGGGTGTAAGAAGTACTACATCGAATTTTTTTTTAAAAAAAATTATTAACCTTTAAAAATTTACGATTTATGATAGTTATCTCAAGTAAGGAATTCCTTAACTGTCCCTACCTGGGAACAGAGGTGACGGTATCTTTCACGAAAATATGAATCCCGACGAAAAATATTAAGGAACTACTTCTAAATTTAACTTAAACCTATCCTGGCTTCGTAACAGTTTAAGGACAGACATCACCAGTTTCAGTACCGAGGAACCGTAACATAGTGATACTAAAGAGACCGTACAAAAGAAGAAGAACTACACCGAAGACAAGAAAGGTACATCCACCTTCTGAGTGTTTACCGCGGCCACGGTCGAACAGGGAACCTCGCACGTTGTCCTGTCGGGGCCTCGCGTCCTCCCGACACCCGGACCTGCCGTCCGTTCTCCACCCTCCGGGGTAAGGTGTCGACTAAACGAAGTGTAAAGAGGTCGTAGTGATTAAATTGGAGATCGATCGGACATCTCCAACAATAAGACTACGGTGTGATCCGTTCGTCTCGTCTCGGGCATTTTTAGACGATGAGAAGTAAGATGGTGTGTGGTCTTGTGCCTCTGGACAGAAAAATTCAACACTGGAAACAAGAAACTGTAATCCTCAAGTAAACAGTAACAACAACAAAATCAACGAGTCAACACAGGTTGAGAAACGCTGGGGTACCTGACATCGGGTGGTCCAGGGAGACAGGTACCGTAAGAGGTCCTTCCTTATGACCTCACCCAACGGTAAGGGAAGAGGTCCCTTAGAAGGGTTGGGTCCCTAGCTTGTATCGAGAAGAGTAACGTGAAGGTAAGTACGAATAGACTTTCCACTAGTCTTACATGTCACGTCGAACAAAAACAACAACAAGAACATTAATCAAAAACCGAGTACCATAAGGCATTGTGAAACGAACAGTGGAATTGTTATTCTAAGAACGTAGAAACGGGTATACGTAATACATACACGTACGCATACTACATTATATTAACCAATTGAAAGGGTCTTTAAGAGTCGTTACTGAAAGAACAGTAACAGTACCGATGGGGGTTAAGCCAAGTATAAACCATGACTAAAAATTTACCGTTTAAATACATGAGTTTCGGACGGTATACACCTGACGTTAGACAACTTTGACGATCTCTTGTACCATAGAACGTCTTTACTTTATACCTTGATAAAGGTCGAAAGGTACTAATAAATGATCTATAATACCTATTATGAAAGTAAGGTTCGAAACTTTTCACAAGAAATATGTACATCGTTTAAGTAAGACATTTTTCATGTACTAAGAAAAGTGAGTACGACGAATATCTAAATTAAGGTCTATGTATTAATTTTACATAAAACTTATACATTAACTTATGTGTCGGTGAAAAGAAATTAAGTATTTTTGTATAAACCGTGGGAGTAAACATCAATGTATAAACTACTATAACGTTTTCACACTTGTATGTCTTAACCTAAGGTCAAAAACGAATAAAGTAGACCCTGGGGAAAAGAAATGTCTCATTTCCAACGAAAAAATTTTAAACTTTTTTTTTTATCGTAGTAAAAACCATTTTTAAAAGATAAAGCTTTCAGTAAAATCTTTAGAAGTAAACTTTGTAAATCAAATGTTAATTGTAATTGACAAATCACTAACAGTCCTAAAACAAAATTACGAATAAAAAGTAAGACATAGGAGATGGTAGTCGTAACTGACTTCTTTATTGAGAGAGAGAAGTGTCAAAGTCTCTGAATCCATAAATCTCAACTTTCAGAGAGAGAGGTAAAGTTTGGTAAGTACTCTTTAACTCACTATATTCCTAAAGAACAGTACGGGATGATTAAGGAGGAACTTAGTTCGTATGTAAACGTACGTCAGACCTGGGACGTGTCTCAATTATTACTTTTGTCCGTACGCAAATCCTCAGTTCTTTGGCTTTAAAATCAGGGTCAAGAAAGTGAGTGTGTCACACTCAAAGTAAGTAGGGAAACGGAAAGATCCAGAGTCAAATAAATCTACCCCTTTTTTTCTTTTCTCCCGATCTGGTTTACTAGACAATTGCTAAAAAAGCATAGGATGTTAGATACGTGTCTATTATAGGACGGTAGATTCACACTGGACTTAAATCCATTTTGTCTACTTTTGATATGAAAACATCCGTGACTCCCTTAAATTCTACACTTTTGACGTGTCCCACTTTTGTCGAAATCAAAACTTGTGAAAGTGAACTGACGTGTTGGAACCAAATAAGTAAAGGAGAGAGACTCCGACTCTTTCATTACTAGGAATGTCACGAAACGTGTGTCACTTTCACTTTCAGTGAGTCAGTACAGGCTGAGAAACGCTGGGGTACCTGATATGTCAGGTACCTTAAGAGGTCCGGTCTTACGACCTCACCCACCGGAAAGGGAAGAGGTCCCCGAGAGGGGTAGGGTCCCTAGGTTGGGTCCAGAGGGTGTAACGTCCGCCTAAGAAATGGTAGACTCGGTGTACCCTTCGGGAACGTGTATCATTTAGAAGTAATTTACGTTTAAGGAAGGGGGAAGGACAATCTAGTACCGGATTACTTACACACGTATCTAGCAACATCCGTATTTTCGTTGTCATAATTGTACCAAAAATCAAAAAATAACTGTGTCAGACATATTTTGTAAATAAAACCACTAATGGCCACTAGAAAAGTAAAGGCTTAGACTTTTGGAGACGAATAAGGAGAAGCATCAACTGATAAGTAATATTGTTCACTACAGACGTATTTATATGAGTTTCTTGGGGAAATTTAAGACATACTTCTATTCGAAAAAGAAACAACGGAACTATTTCTAAAATAAAAGGGAGTCTCGGATATATGGATGTCTTCGTACTTTACCTCTCTCAATTCTCACATCTTTATAGAACATAATAACCGTCTTTCCGTTTCTTAGGAAAACAACTACCAGTACCGACAAAAGTCGTGAGACGGCTTAACCGGACAGTCTGAGAACAAAATAAAAGTAGAAACAGGAATAGGTCTCTGAAAAATTTTACTGTTTAACACGATAAAACTTATTAATTTTATTCTTATATAATCATAGAATGATTTAACATTCCACTACATCACTTTTAATAATAGTCACTCGTTTCTGATACCTCTTCGATAAGGAGGAAGGGGACATTATGAAGTCTGAAAGATTAAGGTCAGTGAGAACACTGAGACTAACGTAAGTCTTCTGACACATCTTTCTCAGGACTCACAATTCTTCCCTACTTCTACAAGTCGGGTCCCTCGAATTAACAAATCCCTTTACTCTAGTGACCATTGTAGCGGATTACTCCTCTATTTCTGCCTTTGGTTAGGTAACGTTTTCATCAGTAAACTTGTATTTCTCGAATTCTTTCTAGATTTCCTACTCGGTCCTGAACTGAACATGGTATTATAATCTAATTTGTCTTTCCTCTTTTCTTATCTTTTACTCTCGTTCAGATAATAAATTCGTAGCCTCCATTCCTTTTGTGTTTTTTAATTTACACAAGTGTCTTTTCACCCATCTAATGTCGAGACTTCTACACTCGACCTCGGGCCCCATTAAAACATCTCCCGGTATTTACAGTCCTAGTCATAAAATCTGGAACAAGCTATTCACCACGTTCGTTCCTGGACTACTTTCGTCACAAAATAGACAGTCGCACATATCTCATTCAATCTTTCTATTCTGTGTACTCAGACCTACGGTCGGTCCCGTAACAACATCGTTACGTTGCAACTTCTCGAGTCTGACTTAGGTGACATCAGTTTTACCCATTTTTATTTACCTAAAAGTTGTACATTATCTTCTTTTATTGAAATCCTGTACCATCGTCTGTCATCGTCGTCTCTACCTGGATTCAGTTTCTTCTAGCATATCAAAAATCGACATTATAAAAGTCACACATATCGTATCCCCTAATAAAAAATTTCTCTCAATTTATGACACACACTTAGAAGATTGATTTTTAGAATACTTTAGAGTCTAGTTTAAATCCAAAACTAGATTTGATTAACATTTTGTGATGTAAAGTTCTGAGTTTTTCTTCTTGTCCTAAATAGAACAGGAAGTAAGACTACACTTGATGTAAAACTTCACGATTAAATTTAAAGAAGTCAATTTATTTTTACAACATATTCGGTTTTCTTCCAAATTAAATGATTCATACTTGTCTTTCCTTTATTACACACACAGAGTATATGATGTGTAGTGAGTCTTCTTGTGAATCTTTCAGTGATAAGTAAAAAAGATTTTACTGAACTCGGAAAGGATAATCATCTTTTTTATATTGAGAATTAAGAAAATGGTCGAAGATCGTTCGACGGGAGCAGCAGGAGTATAATTCAGTGGACATGGATGGCAATCGGTGGACGATTGTTGTTTTTAGTAATGGGTCACGTCCTCTGAATTCTCTACTCCCAAACTAGGGTTATACCCCTTGTAGGGGACCTCTTCCTTTACCGTTGGGTGAGGTCATAAGAACGGACCTCTTAGGGTACCTGTCTCCTCGGACCGTCTGATGACAGGTATCACAAACGTGTCTCAATCTGTACTGACTTCCCTGAATCGTGTCGTACCGGTAATATCTGTCTATTGAAATGAGAAGTCAAAATGAGAATTAGGACAATAGTCGTATTAAGGTCGACATCCTTGAGAGTCGATGCCACTACACGCAACGTTTCCTCGACCTCTCGTCAACACAAGGGTCTCAGAGAAATTACTCAGTGGTTGTCATCGACGAATAGTAGGGTCACGACCGTGAGGAACATTTCGTTTCGTTACTCTTAGTCGGAAGGGGTGTTTGCTCAATCTTATTGTGTCCACATTCTTCTAGCCTTCTAAGATGAGGTCAGTCCATTTACGTCAGTACTGGTTCAGATATAAGACACATAAAGTTTGGATACACTTTCATGAGAGATACCTTTACGAAACGTAATCTTGTGTTATCCCTCAAACCTCAGTATTCCTTGAAGTCGCTCCGAAACCTATAACTCTTACGACGAAGGTCTTTTAAAGTAGATTACCATCACCACCACCAAATCGGTGATTTAGTGTAGGTTGAGAAAGCACTGGGGTACCTGACATTGGGTGGTCCGAGGAGACAGGTACCCTAAAGGGTTGTTCCTATGACCTCACCCAATGGTAAAGGAAGAGATCCCCTAGAAGGACTGAGTACCTAGTTTGGAGGTAGAGGGTGTAACGTCTGTCTAAGAAGTGACGACTCGGTGGTCCCTTAGGGAATAGATCACTATATTCGTGATTTTTCTCTCTCCTCTTTTTCCATAAAATTTCTTCCTTTTTATAGTATCTAATCTAGGAACCTAAAGTATTTAAGTTTACATAAGAAAGAGTTAGAGACACAACTAGAACTACGATGGAGGACGGTTCACATAAAAGACATTAAATCTACCTTGATCTCAATTATTAGGGGTCCCAGTCGGGACGGACTAGAGGGTGTGTGAGACATAGGAACGTACGGTTCCTTACAGGTGATACTACAACGGGGTAGTGATTCTAGACTGTAGTCGGAAATGTACCTTCGGTCGGACTAAGTCTACATAAGAGTTCAGGTCTGGTGTCTTTTCTTTTTTTGAAGTTAACATACGGAGTGTACCGGGACCCTCAGGAATGGGACATAGTGTATAACCAATTTTTCCAATATTTTCCTTTCAGATCCTTATTTTTCCTTCCAAGATTAAAAGGAGGGTTGTTTTAATTTAGATTTACTTAAACATCTTCCACTCTACATTCATAAATTGATATTAAGTACGACAATAAAAAACACTCGTTTATCACCGAATTTGGCATAACGGTGGGAACCATAGAGAGAAAGTCAATTAAAGATTTTCTAATATGGAATCTCCGTAACAACCCCAATCCGGGTCTTCTAGACCCGGTTAAATAGAGTCTTTGAGTGTAATTAGATAATTAAAAGTCTCTGACAAAATATTATCCTTACTTTTATTACCACATCTTTCTCTTGATCCATCTTTTCTCGGTTCCTCAAACTACATTTCTTTAAAACACGTCTGTACCAAAAATATGAGAAGAGACCCGATTATATATTATAACACACACATACACATACACACTCAACGAGTCAACACAGGCTGAGAAGTGCTGAGGTACCTGACATCGGACGGTCCGAGGAGACAGGAGGTCCGTTCTTATGACCTCCCCCAACGGTAAAGGAAGAGGTCCCCTAGAAGGGCTGGGTGCCTAACTTGGACCCAGAGAACGTAACGTCCGTCTTCGAAATGGTAGACTCGATGATCCCTTCGAGTACTATAAATCATAATTAATATAATTATATTGATAATTATATATGATAAAATATATGATAAAATATATGATAATTATGATTAATGATATGTTATAGAAGTATGAGAAGTGACTACATTCAACAATAAATTTTGAACATCTTAATAAAGACGAAAATTTAATGAAGGAGATCAAAAGATACTTATAGTCGTAAGATCAACTAAACCCCTAAAACCAAACCAAAATCTAGAGAGTCTCGAGACAGTATTTTATTACTCATCGTAAACGACAAAAAATTTATCGACTATCTTATGCGAACTGTGCCCCCACAGAAACACTACCAAGGAGTCACGGGACAACCAACACTACGTCAGTCAATTGGGAAGGGTCGAGGGTCAGTTCCTAGGTCGACTGGAACCAGACACGACGAGGTGCCCCTCGACTAATAATAAAGGATCATTCAGAGATGTGTTCCTGAAAACGTACATAATTCTCGTAGTCACTCTGATCTCTAGTGACCATTGATAAATCCTAGCTATTAAAAAAAATTTTTTTCCACGTAAAGAAAGGTAAGTCGGTCTTAAGGTCAGTGTTTAACATTAATCCTTCACATTAAACCGTCTGAACAGACACTTTTTAGAGAAAGTGTGTCTCTTTCTGGTTCTAGTAATTTAGGTGTATCATTTGTTGACCTCGGGAGAACGTAATAAATATCCAAACCAGAAAAAAGATTCGTGTTAATCCAGAGAACCATTGATCGAGGGTGAGTGTAATTCGAAAAAGAGAAAATAAAGATGTACTAGGTAAAAGTGATAACAGAAACAAAAAAAAGAAAACATTATGGTATCCTTTTTTTGGAGTGAGAAGATTAACGAGTCAGTCGGGTAGTATAAGACAGACGTCCCGATAGGTCTGTACCAACGACACCCTTTTCGGTATAATTATACCGAGTTAAATTATTTATTCCGGAGTCTCGAGGAACTTGAGAAGCAATGTATCTTCGATTGTCGAAAGTGAGGTGAGTCCGTAACTAGAATAAGACAAAGGACATTACTTGAAGACACATGTTTAAAAGTTAGATCAGTAAATAAAGTGAGACTAATAAGTTTGCTTTACTGTTGAACCGGAATGTACGACTTCCCGTTAGGTATCTGGTTATCTTATGGAAGAAAGCCACGTAGAACTTATCATTCCCGTAAAGTAAGGAGAAGTTTTTTTTACTTCTACTCGTTGAGGTAAGACTTGAGAATAATCTAAATAAAGTCTCGACGTAGTCATCGGAAGGTAAATGTATGAGTATCTACGTATTAATCTATGGGTACAGGAAAATCGAGTTTGGTTACAATAGATAAGGGAAAGTAAAGTCTTTGGAAATAATAAGAGGAGAAATTTTGTATTGAGTTGTAAGTTGAATGTACCTTTGTGAGACCTTAACCGAGATGACTAAGGTGAATAATTAGAAAAATAAATTTACATACCCTACAAAGTTTCTACGTGTTTTTATATCTCTGACTACATTACTTATGATCGTCACATCAGTAGTGACTGTATTTGAACTTGTCTAACATTGTACAACAGTGAGGACCAGTAGTCGATGAGGAGTGTGTCCACTTCTATAATACGACCTCATAAAATTTTGTTGAGGGTCAAATCTATATTTAGATCAAAAAATTTGTATTGTTTTCATAATAATATTGTGATTTGTTTTAATTCACATTAAGTATGGTGCAGATTATAAGTATGGAGTAAATTGACAGGGGGTAACAGAGTTATAACAGACGAATGTTAGTCAAACAAGGTTAAACCTAAGTACTTACAGAGGTGTAACGTAAACCAATCTTGTAAAGAAGTCAGTAGAAATTATATTGTTAAACTCGAGGAAAGAAGTCTCGTAAATGAACAACTTCTTTGACTGAAAGAACGAATGGAAAGGTTGTAAAGGAGTCATAACAACCCGACTCGAACGGAACGAATTAAATGTTCATTGGGGGGTCCATCAGTGTACCTATAGAAGATCCGAAAGTCGGAGGATCTTCGACGGGTAGGTACTGTGAATTTATTGAAGACACGAAGTATATTTATTCGATTGTAACATTTAGTCTAACTATATTAGTCGTATTTCTTCCTTAAAACGAAATTTTATTAACAAAAATGTATACGACTGGAGTGATTCTTCGAAAGTACGGGTAAAAGTACCATTAAATAGGTATCCCGTTGTACCCAAACCCGGTAGAAGGATTGTTCCGGAGTCGGGTTTCCTTTTGAACGCATCAGTAATATGTGTTCTATGTGTGGGACGTGGACATTTGTGTGAACAGACACATATACATCGAAAGAGTACACGATCCTTTGGTACGAACCCTACTGCGTAGAAAAGACGTCAATTTTGGTGGGATAAAAGTCACAGAATTTCTACTAAAGATTCTAAATATTTCAACTCTTAAGTCTACCAAGGGAAAGGTTTGTAAATATAAAAGAAGTGGGATTATCGTCCTTCAAGTAAAGTCTAATGTAAGGACAAACTTAACAACATAAAGGAGGTTCAGTCTTATCTTTGCTCAACTCTACATACTATTCAAAGTTATATAACATGTTTACCATGACAACGACGAACAAACCTATTGTAACGTATTCATTAGGTAAGTTTTATGTGACGGATTTGAGAGTCTATTTCCCTCACCTCACGACTCACCCAAAGACTCTTGTTTATACCCTTAAAATGTGTAAAAAAGAAAACTCGATGAACTTTATGAAAAACTCTAAAACGTATGATGTCCTTATATCTGAGATCTAAATATATTTACCATATCTAAACGTGTCTTCTTTAATCAAAGATCTTAGTATAACTATCATCAAAATGAAATAAAACCAAAAAGTACAGGGAATTACACTACTACCAACCTTGTGAACACTTTACTTTAAATATTCTCTCTAGGAATCTTTTGGAATTACCTCTTGGGTTCCGTTAACGTAGATCAAATTTTCTAAATATGTTCAGACATAAAGTCTCTCGTTTTAACCTACGAATCTATTTTGAGTAGAAAAAAGATTCTTATATGTAAATCAAAACATCTAATAAAAAAGAAAATCAATATTTGTCACACTGAGATAAGTGTCGAATCTTGAGATACCAATTTAAAGAATAAAAGGTTTTATTAGTAAAAACTCCAACGATGTATAGGACTACTCATTTCTAGATCATAAAAGGAGAAATAGTTAGGAAGGAGAATTCGTAGGAACCCCGTTGAAACCGGTGTTTGGCAGTCTGGAAGGAAACATATTTCACAAGTTCCTCCACATCTCTCTTAACGTTTTACGGTACTCGAATAGCTATATGACGCAAAACATCTAAGGAGGATATGGTTAAGTGTGCATTGTCAGAAGGGTGGATGGACCTACGAGCAAACCAGATGAGGAACATGAGGTTCAAATTCAAGGGGAATCGAGTAAGGGTACACGAGTCGGAACCGTGACACGGTTCGAAACCCTTTAACCCGTGGTCTCCTGGAAGTCAAAATCAGTGTTCAGAGTCCGTTTGTATAGGATCACTGAACTTATGAGTCCGAACATCCGGAATTCGAACTTGCCCGTACTCCTGATAGGCTCGTTGAACTTTTATTTACGTATAAGGTACTGGGGTGTGTGTCTCGAGAGTACGTCCTCGAAACCTGACTTGGGTCTTTAGAAGTTAAGCTTATCGTAAGGTCTTCATAGACTACGGGGACCTTTATGTGACGGATGATCTCGTCACCAGAGTAAAGTGACTATGTACAAACTTAGTGGTCCCTCGAAATTTTTACTATAATTACGGACCTGGGACGGGAGTTGGTCAATTGAGTCTTACAACCTGAAATCGTTCCCGCACGTGTACAAGGGTTTTGATAGTTCCACTAGTCGACGTCGAACTACACTCTCGGAGATGGACCGTGACCAGACTACTGATGTCAGGTGGCCTGTTGAGAAGAAGGCTCTTCACTCTCAGAGAACCTCGTGAATTACAAAAAAGGACGGTGTAGTCGAAGGATTTCAGATGGGGAGAGGGGAGTTGGTCCAAAAGTATAGAAATTTTAAGTGCCTGGAGACAAGTAAAGTATGTCTAACTGAGAAGGTCACAACACGTATAGTTTACTTCTCTCTAGATCTCGATTCTTTATTCACAAAAGTGGACGTAAACGGGTTAATTACATTGAAAAGGATGTCGTCATGGTTGTTCAACACAAGTGGCATGTGTCTCTTTCAGAGGAAACCTATTTTGACAATTTAGAAAAATGTGTGGGGTAGTGTGTGAGGACATGATGTCCCATCAAATCAAAATCGCATGTCTAGGTCTCCCAGGACAAATTGGACCCCGGGACACACGGGATTACCATTAAATCCTAGTTTTACAGTCCGAGGAAGTGGAAGCAAAGTACTTCTACCTTAAGACTCGTCTCGTCTCTGGTCGACGTCTCAGCCGGATCTGGTTTTTGCACTGTCCGGGTGTATTTAGTCAGACTGACCCGGTAAATTCGACCAAGTTACTTCTGAATTGAAATCCTGGTTCCAGATTTACAAAGAAGACGAAGGAGTTATTTTTTGTTTAATAAAACTTTTGGTTATCCCCCCTTTACCGACGCCCTCCTTTCTCCTGAATCTATAGTGAACGAGAAAAAGAAATTCTGTAAAATGGAATTTCGTTAAAACGTAGATACTAGTTATCCATTTTTTTTTTTTGTTACTGAACCAAAATTTTTAAGTCAGCTTGTTATAAAACCCTTTTGATTTTATATATTTGGTTTTAAAAAAGTGGGAAAAAACTCTGAGGTATACATTAATAACCTTTACAGTTGATGCTACACTATCTAACTAACGATTTTCAAAACAGAATTAAAAAAATTAACCTCCTATTAACGAAATGTGACAACACAACCAAAGACGACATATGGTTGTACTTAGTCAGTATTCATACAGATGTACACAAGGGAGGGAGAACTTGGAGGAAGGGGGGAGGGTGAGGTAGGGTGGGGAGATCCGACGGTGTCTCGTGGTCTAACTCGAGGGACACAATATGTCGTTGAAGGGTAATTGATAGACAAAATGTACACCATTATATATATAAAGTCACGATGATGGAGTTAAGTAGGGTGGGAACAGAAGTAAAATTCGAGTACCAACAATAAACACGTACACTTCTTGAACATGTGTCTCCCTTCATCCCTTCCTGAAACTTTGACGGGAGAGGGTAATTAGTAATTAGTGAAGTTTCGGTAGTGTTCTTCGAAAGTTACATTAAAATTTTTCTTTGTACGAAGAAAATACGTTTACCTCGAGACACTGTTCAAAGTATTCGTAAGAGGGGGTGGGTTTGGAAGGTTTCTAAACTGACGGTGATTCTGGAAAGATCCCCGAAGGGTCCACCGTGTCACCATTTCTTAGACGGACGATTACGTCCTCTACACCCAACCTAGGGACCTAGCCCTGATAGGGGACCTCATCCTTTACCGTTGGGTGAGGTCATAAGAACGGACCTTTAAAGGTACGTGTCGTCTCGGACAGACAAAAGAGAAAATTTATTAAGTAAAGATTTATATTAGGTGTACACTGAATTATAGAAACTTTCACTTTCATAATCAACGAGTTAATACAGGTTGAGAAACGTCAGGGTACCTGATATCGGGCGGTCCAAGGAAACAGGAACTTTAAGAGGTCCGTTCTTAGAACCTTACCTATGGGAAGAGGTCCTCTAGAAGGACTGGGTCCCTATCTTGGGTCCGGAGGACGTAACGTCCGTCTAAGAAATGGTAGACTTGGTGGTCCCTTCGGGATTTTAGGAATTATTGTAGATTATTTTGGACGACACACGCACACAAACGAAGACAACACAGACTGCCTATACAATAAAAATTTTACGATATCCTAGTTAAATTACTGGTGACACTAATGATCTTTGTGAGGATGGTCTAAAGACGACGTTTATTTTTCAGTCTTCTCCTAAAGAGGTGGATTCATTTTGTTACAATCCAATTAAGGACTAATTCCCATTAATGCCTGTAAGTCTAAGTACTATTTATCGGGAAACGAAAAGGAAATCGGTAATGAACAGCTTCCGTTCTACCTCCGGTCCGATCGTAGGTACTTACGGAGGCCATACGTCCGGGACACGGTCGGGAGTGGGTTCGGACGGTCTACGGAACGGTTCTACTGACAGTCGAGTGGTCGACCAGGTCCAAAAGAAGTACGTTACCTCTGACGCCGCGTCAATCCTGGTCTTTCGCACGATAGCAACCATTCTTATTAACCCTACGGTTTCGGTTGTGAACGGTTCCGTCTTTTTGTATTATTTTTCAGTCTTGTTCTATCAAGACTGTTACATAAACCTTTTACGTGCCTATACGGAATAAGACAGACAGCATTGTGAATTACACCATCACCTCAGTCTCGACATAAAATTGTATTCCACCGCACTGTCTACGTAACACATGAAAATCATCTTTTTCATCGGAACTTTTAACTTGAGACAGACGGATTTACTAGACGCGATCTAATGAAAAACAAAATTTGTACATGGAAACAACTTAATGCTTATCTGACACTCCACGAATCTTTTCAAAAAATCCTTGGGTCCCTCTCCAACACTGAACTAAAAGAATTCAGTAGGAGGAACAGTGTTGGAGTCTAATAGGAAGTAGTAGATCTTCTTTTTATGCTGTAATTAAGACAAAGACTTTCGAAATAAAAATTTTCCATCAGTGTCACCGTTTTTCGTATTACTCGTCTTTGTCCTCGGCAGTACGACTTGATTTGAGACTACGTAAGTTTTTATGAGTTACCGGTTTCTTTGGATTTTTATAAGTACGATCATCTCATAAGTCTTAAACTTCGCCATTTTATCTGGTCGACAGTATTACTTCTGAAAACTTTTGACATATTCCGTCGAATACTTTCAACTTATATATATACTGTATATATTGATCAATACACGTTATATTAATCATATATACTGTATTTATATACATTAGATTAATTTTATTACCAAAATAAGTCCGCGTATAATGATAATATGAATTCAAAAATAGAATGTTCCCTTAAATAAATCCAAATGTGTGTTTGATAAAGATTATAAAAATAAATTATAATTTGTAAAAGTAAAAATGATAGTAATAAGGGACGTAATTAGTAGTTCATACAGTTTTACTAACAAGAAGTCTTGATAACTTTCTACACTTTAGTGTTAGTCTTTTCATTCACATTTTCAGAGTAAAATACTTGATATTGGGGAATATATTGATATGGTAGATAAACCTGAATTGTCTTTCAATTGATACACCTGGGTACGTCACTGACAGAGAGAGAAGTACAGTACAAAAACGTGTCTAATATTTCCTCTATAAATACGTCAATGGAGTCTGAGGGGTCAGTCACTTTCGTGTACTAGTAGACTCTCCTAAAATTAGGAAAGCTCCTCAATTGTAAGTCGTGTTGTCAATCACGGAATAAGTTTTACCCGACAAAAATTAACTCTTGTTTTTCTTTTAAAAGTGATACGTTTCGTGGGTCATATTGTTTTTGGATGTATTTTTCGTGACGCCTCCCTCTTTCACCGTAAATAAATATCCGATGTCAACTTATGTCAATTTTTATTTCCTTCTATCCTTTCCTTTTTTTCCCTACGAACCATAATTATTGCCATAAAAGGTTGAATTAAAAGAGGTGTCCTTTTTCATTCTTCTTCCTTTTTACATTTTTAAGAGTAGACATGGGGGACTAACTCTGCGTCATGACAGGGACACTGTTCATATTGCGTGTCGGACACCCTTTGACCAGGCTGACGTAAAACGGGCTCCCCTTCCGCCTTCACAACGACCCTTACTTCCAGGTTCCTCTACAGTTCCTTACACCAGTTCCTATAGCGATGGTCCGCTACCGCACGATACTGGTCTTACCGTCCGACCACCTCTGCAGGTCCACGTTGTCGGTGCCATCAGGTCAAAAAGGAGTGACAACATGTAAGCAATAGAAACACCAACTTTGTGTGGAGAAAGTCCTACCTCCCTTTACTTTCAAATGGCTTCACTCAAGATGTGACTTGTAGTCCCCGTGGTGGCGTGACATACAGATAGTAATTGTATATTGTCCTGTAAGTCACCGTGAACAGAGTAACAGGTCTTCAACCGTTGGTTCGGGGTTTCGACCACTGTCCCTTCGGAACGACACGTCACGAATCAGTAAGGTAGGACAGATTGAGAAACACTGGCATACCTGACGTCGGGCGGTCCGAGCAGACAGGTACTCTAAGAGGTCCGTTCTTATGACCTCACCCAACGGTACGGGAGGAGGTTCCCTACAACGATTGGGTCCCTAACTTGGGTCCAGGGGGCGTAACGTCCGTCTAAGAAATGGTTGACTCGGTGGTCCCTCGGAATGTACATCCGTTTACCACGGTCTCTGGAGGAGACTCCGACTCATCCGAACTGTTAGGGGTCGTTCAGACCCATGTCTCTCACCCCTCCTCATCTCTTCTACACTTATATTAAACTCTTATTTCAAAACTTGATCTGTCTGAAAATTCTTGACTTGACCGTTCTAAGCACTACACGGATTCCATGTAAGTCACCGTCTCCTCTTTCTAACTTTCGGTATTAAACGCGTTTGAACTCGTAGAGAACAAATAAGTAGTAATTCAACTCTGACCGGGTTTGTTTGTTTTGGTCTTTTTCCATGCATCTCAATCCTTTGAAAACAAAAGGTTCCTTTGTTTTTCATATAGTTTTTTTTCTTCGATTCTATGACACAATTACGCAACGGTTTTCAAACATTTCTCACCAAAACTGGATTCATACATCACTTGAGACCAAGATGTAGTATTATATCAATCGAAATTCGTTATAAAGAAGTAAGAAAGTTACATAGACAACAAAATAATACCTTACTCTACAAAGGATACCCAGTCGGACTTAGTGCCTACAGTGAACTCCTACAGTGCTTACAGTGTTTTATAACAAACATGGTCATAAACGTGTGTAACCTGTCACTAGAAGGAGGGAAGTACCTCCACTGAACTCTTTCTACTTAATTTGATGATCCTCTCTCCATGTACCATCAATGGGAGGTTGGAACGACGATTGAAGACGGTAACCTTGCCCTGAGGAGGTCAAAATAATATATCAAGTCTTCTGTTGTACTCGATTATCCTAGTAGAGTGTACATATTTGGTAATACCCCATAGCACCACTGTGTGAATACCTTAGAGAATTTAGACAGGGGTTTTACTCCAAAGGTTTTTGGGACTGAAAAAAAATGGAATAGATTATTAATAACAATATAGTTTCAGATCATTATCCTCGGGGGTAATATTCTGAGGTAATACAACTTCGAGACCTATATTCTTAAAACATATACACGTAAAGATTTAAATTCCAATAAGATACGTAAATCTTGTTATAATTCAAATCATACGGAACTTTTCGAAGCCATTCTCATTAACGTAAAAATAAGAGACATAGTTTATTATAAAAACAATAAGCCAGCGATTCAGTCACATAGGCTGAGACGCTGGGGTAGTTGACGTCGTGTGGTCCGAGGAGACAGGAGGTGATAGAGGGTCTGAAACGAGTTCAAGTAACTCAGTCACTACGATAGATTGGTAGAGTAGGACACGGTGAGGGAAGAGAAAATCGGAAGTTAGAAAGGGTCATAGTCCCAGAAAAGGTTTCTCAGTCGAGAAACGTAGTACACCCGTTTCATAACCTAGAAGTCGTAATCAGGAAGGTCACTTATAAGTCCTGACTAAAGGAAATCCTAACTGACCAAACTATAGGAACAACAGGTCCCCTCAGAGTTCTCAGAATAGGTCGTGGTGACAAGTTTTCGTAATTAAGAAGTCGTGAGTCGGAAGAAATACCGGGTTGAGATTATCAACATACACTGATGATCTTTTTGGCATCGAAACTGATATGTCTAGAAACAACCGTTTCACTACAGAGACGAAAACTTATACGACAGATCCAAACAGTATCGAAAGGAAGGTTTCTCGTACGCAGAAAAGTATAGTACCGACGTTAGTGACAGACGTCACTAAAACCTCGGGTTCTTTTATTTTAGATAGTGACGAAGGTGTAAAAGGGGAAGATAAACGGTACCTCACTACCCTGGTCTCCGGTACTACAATCAAAAAACTTACAACTCAAAGGTTCGGTCGAAAAAGTGAGAGAAGAAAAGTGGGAGTAGTTCTCCGAGAAATCAAGGAAAAGTGAAAGATGGTAATCTCACCATAGTAGACGTATAGACTCTAACAACTATAAAGAGGACCGGCAGAACTAAGGTCGAACACGAAGTAGGTCGGACCGTAAAGTGCACTACATGAGAGGCATTCAATTTATTGTATCCACGGTATTTATCGTCCTTTTTACATTTACGTGGACGGTAAGACTCCACTATACTACTATTACATCTTCTAGGTATCACTCAGTAATTTTGCATTTTGATTTCTAGTGAATTTTTACAAAGAGGACTGAACATCGTACATTCACAAACGAGTGTAAAATTTAACAACGAGCATCACTTAGTGGTTCTATTAGTAAACAAAAATTATATCGGACATTCGAAAGTCTTACTGAGAGTAGACAAGAGAAAATGGGACTAGACGATTAATCTACGTACTCACGAAGTCATTTGATGAATTGTCAGTTAGAATAAAAATCTTTTTTTTCTTTTTCTTTTGAAATTTTTATAGAACACTGAGAGTACTTTTACAAAGTCAAGTCAAGTCAGTGAGTCAGTACAGGTTGAGAAACACTGGGGTACCTGAGGTCGTGTGGTGCGAAGGGACAGGTAGTGGTTGAGGACCTCGAACGAGTTTGAGTACAAGTACCTCAGTCACTACGGTATGTTGGTAGAGTAGGAGACAGTAGGAGAAGAGGAGGACGGAAGTTAGAAAGGGTCGTAGTCCCAGAAAAGGTCACTCAATCGAGAAGCGTAGTCCTCCGGTTTCATAACTTCAAAGTCGAAGTCGTAGTCAGGAAGGTTACTTATAAGTCGTGACTAAAGGAGATCCTAACTGACGAAACTGGAGGAACGTCAGGTTCCCTGAGAGTTCTCAGAAGAGGTTTTTTTTACAGACTAGGGAACTTTTTTCAGATTGATGTCTTTTTTGACTTTAACTGGTTTTCGTCATCTGAAGGACGGATTCGTGACAGCTAAGTTTCGCACTTCTTAAGTCAAGACATAAAATTTTCTTCTCGTATAGATCCTTTTTCTACCCAGGGACCTTCGTGACTTCAAGTACCTTTAACACTTTCCTAGTTTCTAGAAGCTCACTTGACAAGGTTAAATCAAAAAACACAGATAGGTCGTAGTGAGGAAAGAGTCATTTAGACTAGATACTACGCATAGGTCACCCTATAAAATCACAAACGATTGTCAAAATGAGTTTCAGACTCCTTTAACTGAAAGATAACGGACTAAAGAAACCTTAATGATGACTACAAGACAGTTAGGACTATCACCTTACGATAGTGAAACCATGAGATAGGATCCACAAGAGATTTAACGTCAAAGATACTGGGGACGGAAACGAGTCGGTTTAGTCGAAAGGTCTACATACCACCTTTACCCTAAAATTTCACCGAAAGTTCTTTTCAGAGAATGTCGAAAGTCAAATTTGTATTTTAACTAGGGGTTCACACACGTCACGTTTCTGTGATTAGGGGACAGGACAAGTTATCACCGGAATACCGTAAAGACAAATTAGACACAATAGGTAGACACCCAGTATAATAGTCAATAATATGACTATTTGTCAAACTGACAGTAGTCAAATTCATATAATGAAATCCAGTAAAGGGTACACCAATGGTAAATTTTTTTTTTTTATAGACATTGAGTTCCGTGTTAAGACAGACCTTAAAGAGTGTCACTATCTGAGACATGACTTTTCGTTATGGTTATGAGGTTTTTAGTCTAGAATTTCATATGGACCCTCGGTTTATTTACAAGTGGGAAGGACTATGTACCATAATTTATATCAAGGGTACGTTTACAATTATATACTTATCTAAAAACCGATAATAGAGAAGACTGGAGTGTTATGTTTGATGTATATAAATGAAAACGATACTTTAGAACCTGTCACAGTGATAACCGTTGTCTGACATTTAGTGAGTTTTTGGCTTAATGTGTAAAAGAGGAGTGACGATCTTAGGAGGTTCTGGAACTAACAACAACAAGAAGCGATTGGGCACAGGTTGAGAAACGGGGGTACCTGACGTCGTGCGGTCCGAAAGGACAGGAAGTGATAGAGGGTGTCAAATGTGTTTGAGTACAGGTAACTAAGTCACTACGGTAGGTTGGTAAAGTAAGAGACAACGGAGGAAGAGGAGGACGGGAGTCATACAGGGTCGTAGTCCCAGACAAGGTTTCTTGAACTAACCAAATGATCTTTAACTAACAGATACGTGTATCATGATCCATGAAGAGGTCAATTAGTGAGAATTTTAAAGTGTATTGTTCTCCATCTTGTAGACCTTAATACTATAGTAAATTGGAGATATAAAACTTCTTAGTATCTCCATTGGATCGAATACGTTCCATGTACATATGTTCTAAGAATAACTTTACACTGTCTAAAATAATACGATAGGGAGTTGGGTTGGGTCTAGTGGGTTTTGGGGAAAAAGACGAGTTGTAAAACATAAAGTTTTTGTAGATAGTGAGATATTGTACGGTACATTAAATAAATAATATAAAAATAGATACAACATAGAGGACATGTTTTTACATCTAACTGATTCAATAGAAACTGATGAGATAAGTCAGTACATAGGGTTCGTGATCTTGTCATCCACGAGTCATTCACAAACATCTTACTTACTTACTCACTTCTCAACCTCTCTTAAAAATAACGATACAAACTAGATGTTAGTCCGAACCTGTGAAAAAAGTTTGTCACAGGAAGGGGGACACAGTGTCAAGACCCTATATTAGTTTGTCTAGTGACTCTTGATTCTAGAAACCTTATTTGTATATGTACGGTGTTTGAAAGACATACGAGAAGTAGTTCATACGCACGAAGAGAGACGGATGATTTAACATCCATCCAAGTCTTAGCGGACTAAACATGTTATGGTCTAAACCTGTTGTCGAATAGTGAACCAAATATAATCGTTTGACACTGTTGAACGAAAAAGGGTCGGATACAAATGTCGAAGTCAACCCTTATAACTTAAAAATAAATTAAGAGAAACACAGGTGAGTTGAAGGGAACTCTTTTATTCCTTATTGTAAAGATAATCTAAATAGAGTTTTGTTGTGAAAGTTCCACTTACTCTATTTAACATTTTCACGGTCTATGAGTTCAGAACTCGAGAAACTTAATACATTAAAGAAGGTCTGCGAAGAGAAGTTAGAAATGAGAGTCACATAAACAGAAACTACAAGGAGTATAGCTCAAATTCGGTGTTACGTGGTAGTTGTCTATAAGATTTTAACTTGAGTAAAAATAAACACTACAAAATAGTAGACAATTACAGTTTCTTCGTCTTTTCGGATAGAGTATCCTGACAAAAAGAACTCGGGTACGACAATACATATGTATCCAGAGGATAGTGGATTTTCATTAAAATATATAACGACAACTATGGAGCGTTTATGAATGGTCGAACCTGTCTGAGACTCCTTTGAACTCTTAGTCGAAAATCCAATTCAACACACATGTGAGTCAACGAAGTAAGTACAGACTGAGAAATGTTGGGGCACCTGACATCGGATGGTCCGAGGTGACAGGTACCAATTTAATGAACAATAGTTTACAAAAGGATTTCCCGGTTTTCGTTTATAAAGTCCTAGACGTCCGGTTTTCCATAGACATTGGTGATGGGTTAAGACGTCAATATCGGACTTTCGTCGGTCTCTGTTCTACACTCACTTAACGTGTCCATACAAGGGTATTTTGAAATAAATGTTTTTATCCGACAGTCGGATCCGATAGTAAACGGTTGACCCTAAACTTGGGAAGAATGAGTCTGGTCGTCGTATCTGTAAGGTCTTTTCGGTGACCTTTAAGTCGGGTGTAACGTCTCGACGACTCAGTCTTAGACGTGAGACTGTTCTACCGCCCCTCCACCCCCACACGTCTCCCACAGTTTTATTAGTTGTGGTTTACCTACTATCAAGTGAACGAATGGTCAACACCCCTCCTCGTGTTTGTAATCCTTCAAAAATTTTAAACATTTATACCTAGAAATATTTCACTTACGGATAAATCCATATTAAAACTTTTGTCTTACTCAAGACACCCTAGAAGTCACTTTCCTATAACCGTTCAATTGCTAACGGGACTCCTACTCCTTTCAGAACAAAACCGAGTCTGTCCCTTTATCCTCTCTCGAGACACAAATAAATGACGAGATAAGTATTTGTCTCATGCCATAACACAATTTCACAACACACACGAAAACTGAAACACGTGAGTCATAAGTTTTAGGTCACTGACTTAAGATCCTGAAATATGACGGAAAACTGGTAGTACGACCTTAAGTCTATCGATATGATGAATGAGGTCCTGTGTAATGTGAGAATTAATAAAGTCAGAAAATTGATCTCAACGATAACTTAACAAGTCGTATCAAACAGATTACAGAGTCACCATAATCTAATCAAAGGGAAATTGTAATTAAGATTTTATATTACTAAATATAACTAAGAAAGTACGAAAGAGAGAAACGGATCGTACAAATACTTACCATAGTGTCTCTTGGAAGACCTTTCATTAATTACCGAAATCGTCAATTAAAACCTTCGTAGTCACCCCAAGTCTCATACGGGTAATTTTAAACTATAAAACGTTTTGGGAAAGACCGTGGGTGTCAGTAAGAATGTCCAACGAAGTATCCCCCAAACATGACGTTATGATTAATAAAATTATTTTTCTTTCGAGACGTTTGAAATGTTCACTTTGTTTCCGGAAAATCATTCTATAAAAGTAAAATATTACTACCGAGTGGGATACCGTTGTCAATTATAATAACGTATTATTGGATTTACTAGAGGTAGAAATAAAGTGGTCAAAGGACGTCAATACTACACCTACTAAACTTCTGTCCATAGTACAAACTTACTAGCAGGGAGTTACAATATTCCTTGACATTTACGACCTACGACGGAATGGTCAGTCTTTAAGAACATATGTACGGTGGTTCACACCGCAAAAAATTGGATAATCTTAAATACCCTTGTTATTTTTCTGGTAGTTGTTTTGAATCTTTTCCTTACGTAGGATTCACATAAAGAACATGTTCATGGGTTGACTTTAAAAAATTTAAGTCTCTCATGAGTTAAATGTTCATTTAAAATCTAGTTCTTGTACATGAAAATTCTGTAACATCTCGAGTCTCATGTAGACTCTTTTAATTAATACCTATACTTCTTTCATCTAAGACTTTATTGGATGTACTGGTGACTTGGTATTATATGGACCTTACAAAAGGAAAAATATTACTTTAAGATATGTTCTACTATATTCAAATTGCAATTTCCAATTAATCTTTGTTTTACCTCACTCTTTAATAAGGAATAACATCATCTACGGACATAAACTCCTTCTCGTACAAAGTAATTTGGTCCTTTTTTCCGTTAAAAAATTGAAAATTAAAAAATTTACTCGACTTTACCGTACGACTAAAGAGATTCTTTGAAAAAGTCAACCATCATAAAAAGATTACAGAATTAAGTAAAATTTTACATTGGGAAAGTAAACTATTGTGTCTATTTCGATCACAACGAAAATGTCAGTAGAAAGTGTTAACCTTAGAAAAAAGGAAGTTTACATTTTGCTGTCCGTCTCTCACCCTCTGAAAAGGACTCCATCTTCTACGTTCAAATTTCTTGGTCCCTTTACTTCTTCCCCGATGACACCTATACACCCGTGTTTTTCTTTGGTCCACGGATCCCACCTCATATTTATTTCACACCATGGTCGTAATAAAGGATTGTCCGAGGGACTTCCTCCTGGCATTTCCAACTCCCACTGAAAGGAACCGTCAAAGGGACGTCGATGGTAAGTACGATATACTCTACCCTTATGAAGACCACAATAGGGAATCAAGACACACGAGGTACAGTGTCTCTGGAGTTGAATTGATCATGAATATTCCAAAATTCGACCCGAGGTACCTCGGGGAGTCCGGTCCGACAGTTTGTATCGGAGGTCCTATGAGGTATGTACATGACCCGAAAGATGGAAAATCCTTATTTCACAAAGTGACGAATTTTATTTTAAATTGATGGTTCCTGTTAAGTAATAAACGTTGTCGTCGTCTCTTTTTAGATAAATGGAAACAGAAATAGTTGTTATAGACGATAATACAAAATAAGGTGTAGGAAAGAAAACCTGAGACTGGGGAGGGTGAGGGGTTACGGAATCTCCTTTCTATTGTGACTCACTCACTCCCTTTCAGTGAGTCAGCACAGCTGAGAAATTCTGTTGGGGTATCAGATATGTCGGGTACCTTAAGAGGTCCGGTCTTATGACCTCACCCATCGGAAACGAAGAGGTCCCCTAGAAGGGTCGGGTCCCTAACTTGGGTCCAGAAGACGTAACGTCCGACTAAAGAAATGGTCGACTCGGTGTTCCCTTCGGGATTCCATTGTGATTGAATTCCCTTTACTAATCCACACCATTAGAACGATTATTGTTACTATTAAACTAACTATTTTGGTGTTTCAACAAGTAATGAGTACAACACAATACAACAACAACTCCCACAACATCAACAAGTCAGTGATTCAGAACAGGCTGAGAAAACGATGGGGTCCCTGATATTGGAAGGTCCGAGGACAGACACCCTCTTGTGACCTCACCCGACAGTCAAAGAGGAGGTCCCCTAGAAGGGCTGGGTCCTTACCTTGGTCGCGGAGGACGTAGCGTCCGTCGAAGAAATGGTGACTCGGTGGTCCCTTCGGATAACATAATATTCCAAATTATTAAGAATCTCTATGATTGACTGGGAGTATATCTTAGGACAATATAATTACGGGACGTTCCGGTTTCATTGACATTATGGGTAATCAACTTATATCAGATTATGGGAAATCAACTTACACAAGAGTAAAGTCTTGAGGGGGACAGGAGTCACCCATTTCTTAGGTAGACGTTACGTCCACTGTGTCCTTTGATTTCAAGCTAGGGACCAGAAAAAGATGAAGTTTCGTAGTAGTGTTACCAATACATCACTCGTTCCGAATATGTATCCTTAAAAAAACATTTACGTACTTCTTAATCTGTATTTGGTATACCAAAAATAACCTGTATTTGGTATAGTTACCCGAGTTTTTCATTGGACTCTCGTGAGGTTGTATAAACACCCGTAAAATTTCAATTTAAATTTTCCTTGTAGAAGTGAACGCAAATGAGAGGTCACAAATCGGTAAAAAAGTAACAATGTAACTTTCGGTCAAATCGGGACTGTTCTTTCACATCAATTAGACTTATTTGTGTGTTACCAGTAAATTTTATCAGTAATTTTTTTATAAGTTATTCAAATAGACGTATTGACAAGGGAGAGAGAAACGGTATTCAAAGTGGAAATGAAGAAATTTTGAAATTTCATATTTGATTCTTCTTTAAAAGAGTTCAAATCCCCAAAACAAAAACAAACAATCGCAAACGTAAAAAAGGGAATAGATCTTTACCTGTATTTTTCCAGATTAATTTGTGATTTTAAGACATGTCGAGTTTTGTACTTGGGTCAAACGTAATATTAATGTTGGATAGCCTTACTAGACAAAGAGTAACCAGGTCACTCTACGACATCCCTTTTCAATTCTTCGTATATTACGTCACACACTCAGTAAGCGGATCTCTACGTATCAAGTACAATCGTTTCTTTGCTGTGTAATTTTTTTTCTTTCGGGTCCCATTTTTCTGGACAAATTGGATCAAATTACGTTGTTAAAAGGTTGAACAAACTGGTACATTAAATATTTTTTAGTACAAATTGTTAATAATCCTAGAAGGGTTGGGTCCTGAGTTTGGGCCCAGAGGGTGTGACGTCCGTCTAAGAAATGACAGACTCGGTGGTCCCTACGGTTCTTAGGTTGTTTGATTACATATTTCTAGTAGGAAACCTTTATGAAGTACAGTAACACACTAAGAACAACTGATGTTCTTGTCACGGGACTTCCTAGGTCAATTTTTATTTAGTGAGATGACAAAGTTTCACTTAAACAAAGGATAATGAAGTATTAGACTTGTGAGATAGTTTATACAAATATAACGACTGTTTCGGGATAAAGGTTTTACCCAAGAATCTTGAAAAAAGATTAAAAAGTATATTATAATCAATTTTAATATTTACCATCTAAACCCCTCTTTTTCAGGTATTTACGGAAGTACATACATTAATAAGAGTTTCAAAAATAAAACCAACTTATTCATTTGAAACCTGTACCCGAAAACGTATTTATTCAAATAAAGGAAAAATTTATTTTAAATGTAGACTTTCATCTTAAGTAAAGACAGTGATTGATGGACCTGAACCCGATTTGAAGTGTCCAATTCCCAAGTCAGGAGACGTTCTGACGAGAGCGAAGTCTGTCCACTCGGAACGAAGACTGGTTGACCGGTGTCTAAAACCCCAGGGGTGGTGAGGGAGTCCAAGTAATTAAGTGACCCTACTAAGTCTCTTGAGCCTTTCGTGGTATGAATGTTAATCTCAAAATAATATCGTTTTCCTATTTTTAGTCTTGGACAGTTATCTTCCCTGTGTGTCTGCTCCCGACCCTCCCAGGGTTTGTGTCCCGTAGGTACGACAGCGGGGCACCTTGGTCCTCTGTAGTGGCAGAATCGGGTACCTACGGGAAATGGTCGGACTCGAAAACACAGGTCAAACGATCACTCCTTCCTCAATAATACATCCGTAATAATCAACTTAGTAACTGGTGTCTCAATTTGAGTTAGAGGAGAGGGGTCTCCAACCCTCCTATAGTTCTCCGACTTTCGGGGTTCGAAAAATTTATGTACCAACCAGAAGCACCATATCAGTAGGGGGAAGGAATCTGTAGAAGCGTAGTTGAGTGTATATCAGATTCTCCGGGTGGTACTTATTGTTTCTATGAGGACAGTGAGTCCTTTAAAGTCTCGAATCTTCGACAGACGGTCCTTAGTCCCTTTGCCTTGTCGGTTTCAGTAGTAATATGTCGTCGCAAAATCTCAAACGATAATCTTTACCGGAACTAGCACTTGATGTTATCCATATGACGGACTTAGACTTACGAGGATCAGTAACCCATTCGATAGTCATAACCTTCTCGTTGTCGATGTTTTAGACTGTCGTTAATTTTGATTACAACTTGAAAAGACTCTTTCAGATATTCATGGATCATCTATACTTCTCTATACAGAAGTGTACATACACTTTGTTTTTATATTTTTATTTTTATTGAAATACGTCAATGTATTTGAATGGACTTATGAAGTAATACTTGTAAAATTAACGGGTCCCAACTAAGTATTGGAAAGTATGTGACTTATATTCTTAAAATATCCATCTTGTCAACTAATATCCTCAAACCTATATATGTACCATCAAATCAAAGGGGTCGAAAAGTTCAATAGACAAGAATTATATATTAATGTTTTCTTATAAGATAAGTAAAACTTTGAAGAAATGTCACTGGAAAAAGTCATAAAAGTTTAGGTACTCCTGGTATCATCTATTTGAAGATCGATTTACAAGAGTAAACGTTAACGTCAGTACACGTATATTGTGTGTAAATTCGTTCTATCTAAAAAGTCCAGTGAAAACTCTAATTAGCTCTACAAAGGTTACCTCACGGTCGTCTTGAGTAAGTGTGTCGACATTTAGTCTTGGTTGGTTATACAAGGTGCATGAAAGTTTTACTTAAGAAATTAGATAGTTGTCATGTGGAAAGTTGTCGTGTTATAGTATTAACCCTTTCAACAACTTTCGATGAAATAGACGTGTAAGTATTAAGTTTACTTACTCCACTGACCTACATAGAGTTTCCAGGAGACCAACGGTGAGTTTCGGACGACTAAGACATAAGTAAAGTTGGACTTTCGTCGGTAGTCTTGTCTATATCTGTCTTTTTGATGTTAGTTTTAAGTCCTCAAACTAAAAAAGTACACAGTATAAGACACAACTCGATGGTTCAAAATTGTGGGAGTAACACTTCAGTAAATAAATAAGGTCGTAAGAGCCCTTGGTATTTAACGAAGTTCTACGGTCGTCAAATAAATCGGAATTTTGCGAAGTCTACAAAGACAGAAAGATAGGGGGTACTAGCAAACCACAATTAACGGGAGTTTTTACTAGGATCACCTCTTCCGTCCCCTTACGAATAGACCGTCAAGTGATCATCGTAATTCCTAAAATTAACATGCTCTATTTGTACTGTCCGTTAATAACTTACAACAATGTGTAATCTTTTAATTTTACCTTACGATTCGTAATATGAGAAAGCGTCAACACAGAAATAGAATCACGGATTAAACATAGAAAGTCGTTAAATTATCTAACTCAAAATAACCTCTCTGTAAAAGACCTTATGAGATAACCTTCTAGTTTGTATTTTTAAAATATAGACGAATGAATTATTATGTTACACTTAGTTTGACTTCAGTCTGTACTGTGTAAAGTGGTTACGGCAACATGAAGTCGTCTATTTTTACCTTTCTCAAAGGTAAATAGACAATGAGACTTCATCACTGTATTTTTAGTACACTCAGATGACAGTCAATATTAATGACTTACTGTTTCCAATCTCCAAACAAAAACGTCAATAAAATAGAAAACGTTCGGTCCTTTCCCCCGCGATCACCATTTCTTAGACGAACGGTCACGTCTACTGTATTCTCTACGCCCAAACTAGGGACCCAGTCCTACTAGGGGACCTCCTCCCGTACCGTTGGGTGAGGTTATAAGAACGGACCTCTTAGGGTACCTGTCTCTTAGGACCGTCCGACGTCAAGTATCCCAACGTTTTTCAGTCTATGTTGAATCGTGTGTGTGTGCGTGTTCCATCCTTTACTTTAAGATCTTTATAAAGTTATTAAATAATATATACTTTATGATTACAAGAAAATGATTTCGCCAAAACTATTATAAACCTTTATCAACCCAAAACAATTAATTGACAGAAAATATTTGTAATTTATTAAACCAATGACTACTGTACCTAAACATTCACTGAAATCTGTAAAAATCGAATTGAGTTTTACTTAATATACGGAGTTGTATTCTTGATTTTGATATTTTGCGAACCCTTTTTTACCCACAAAAACTGGAAATACTGGAACCTAATCTATTAACAAAGGATCTGTCCTATAGTTTCGTGTCGTTATTTTTATCTATTTAACCTGAAGTAATAGTACATTTGAAAACAAGAAGTTTCCTGTGATTTTATTTTCTCTGTATTATTTGCTCAAAACTGTTTACATATTTCATCTCGTGAGTATAGGACGACCACCACAGCAGTTTACCATGTCAGTGAAACCTTTTGTCAAACCGTAAAGTCATTTTTCAATTTATTTCTTAATAGTATACTAGTCCATTAAGGTAAGGATCTATGTATGGGTTCCCTTGACTTTTGAGTACACATGTCTTTGAACATGTGTTTATAAGTATCGTAATAAACATTACGTGTTTTGTACTTTTGTTGATTTTACAGGTAGTTAACTCCTTTCCTAACTTTCTATACTATACAGGTATGTTACCTTATGATAAATCAATATTTTTCCTTACTCCATGACTGTTTACAGAGTTGTCTCTTCTTAGGACTTTTGTAACGTCATTCATTTTCTTCGGCTAGTATTTTGTATTACAAACTAAAGTAAAATATTTTACAAGTCTTATCCACATAAGAATCTCTATGTCTGATCTAATCACCAACGAACTCACGCCCTCCCCTTTTACCCTTTACCGACGATTATCCATCTCGTCGCGATTACTTTTACAAGATTTTCGTCTACCGCCACTACCAACGTGTTTCTGGTTTTGTACTCGACTGGAAATACTATATATTTAATACAGAGTTATTTTAAAAATTTTCAGATGGATCTCAAGAATTCTCTTTGACAAATGTAATACCAGTAAAGGTTTTACCCGAGAAACCACAACTACATTTTACCACTCTCGTCTCACGAGAGAACGAAGATCTTGTTGGCGAGAGTGGCCGTGTCACGCTGTCTTCCATGGTAGACTGAGAACTGGTCCCCTTAAAACGAAAAAGGTGAACAAACAGAACTCTTTTTATCCCTATTTAACTATTGACACTTTACGGTTCAACCATGATTCCCTTCCCAATTCCTTTTACGAGGGTAAAGAGTCCTGTTTAGACATCTGAGAATTTAATTAACTGACACACTAAACTACCTTACTCACGATCTGATCTGAGTCTAGGATCGGAGTAGAGACTGACACGCTGGCTGGAACCGGAAAAGTCAATAGAGAGACATGAACAAAAGAATAGGCAGGTCATCTCGTAGTCGTGTACGGGTGATGTAAATACGATAAAAGTTCTCTTAGTTTACTTATGCCATACACTTCCACGAAACTTTAACTGTCGTGAGATTATTATACTCCGTAATAAATAAATTTTAGGAAGTAAAAAGAAGTAGTCTGAACTAAAAGTCACTTTCGCTTTGTATTCCACGATTCAATTTACCGAGGAAAACTTATAACGAAGTCTCCCAGACCGAAAGAAGAACTCCTTCTTACAACGTACCTGAGTCTGTGAACTTGAATATACTGTAATCGTCTATCCTAAAATATCTTTTGACAATATTAAAAAAAATTACATAATAAGACCGTCGTACTCTTACTGTACCGTCGTCTGTCCAATAACAGTTAATTTGTACTCGACAGTCTTTCAGTCTTTACAACTTTATACCACTCGTACTTAGGATTCGTCTAGTATACCGTCGACGAATCGACAATAAAATTGTCTCAGCGACACAATACACAGTAAAAGGACGTCCTAAATTAAACTCAGGGATTACTGTCTCTGTGGAGATGTAAACGTACAACGACGGTTCAGGAAGATTTGCCCGACCTTACCACCCACCATTATCGGCTCACTGTACGCCTCCTCTGTCGCGAACAGAGTAAAAACAGGCGAGTCCAATGTAACTTCTCCGGACGTAGTAGGGGACGGGGAGTCTGACGTTCGAATCACTCACCAGGTTGACCAGCGCGACGTCGTTCAGGACACCCTCGCCACACTTCCAAGCCAGATTTACCGACGCACTTTTTGGGATGTTACCTCCCTCCGGTACGGGGTTTGACCTGGTACAGTTGGTCCATAGAAGACGAGAACCCTTAAAACATTTTATGAAGAATCTACGTGTAACTAAAGAAAAAAAAATTTAGGTTTTATCTCTTATTATTGGGGACTTATTCTATAAACTGGGTGAAATAGAAATGTTACGAACTCATTTAATAATTTTAATGTTCAGTCTACCTACTAGAGACATAAGAGTTCTCTAAATTATATGATATACACATATATACACGTATAATTATATTACCTTTATTTTTTACTTTAGATGGAAACTTTATGACAGTTCCATAAACTAGACAACAATATGTTATTAAACTCACAACCCTCGTTCTCACAGAATAGACTATTTAGGTAATCTGAGTCTTTTTTTTAGAGTTAACGGTTGGTATGTTTAATTTTAGTTCCTTCCATACATCCCACACCCAGGTTTTAACCCTTTATATAAAACAACTATACTTTATACTATTCTACTTTCTCTATGCTGCTACCACAGTTTCATTGAGACACAATAGATAGTTAAACCACTAACCGGAAAAGTCATAATAAACCTTGAAAGAAACTGAAACTTATGTGTGAAACAATCGTCGATAAGTATCAATAGTGAACACGAGGTAACCTTTATTTCTCACTTTATAGATTACCCCCTTAACAAATTATATTCTAACGATCAAATTACATTGCATTCTAAGTAGTCTGTCAATAACGGTACAAACCGGATGTACTCCTAATTGTTTCTCACTTAAAGTGTGATCTATACTTCTATACATGCACCTATAATTCTACATACAAGTTCAGTGTTTTCCTGTTTCAATATACATACTTGGTTTAAATTTATACATCCATACGAAGTATGTGTGTATCTAACAGATTAAAATTAGAAGTTTATATGACGAGCGGGTATACGTAAACGGAAGGGTTTTATTGGAAACAAGTAGTGTTATTTTAATATCTCTTTATTTTTATTGAAAACTTATTTCGTTAATTCCCCGGTCCTTTCACCTCTTAATTTGACGTATCTTTCAGAAGATTTTCTTACAACTAAAAAGGGTTCATTTTAACGATTTGAACGGAAATTTCTTTACGTTGATTTGCACTGATTATATGACGTGACGACGGTGGATGACCATCAGCTCACAGAGATGGGGTCCTTGCTAAAGACTTCTTCTTTTACGTACTAGGACTACGTGAAAAGACTTTACGTCTTACATTACAAGACGTAAAGACTTTACATTACAAACATTATGTTTTCTTATAAAAAGATCTTCAAAACTTCATAACTTAAAGGTCATCACTTGAATTTAAAGTCATTAAAAATAAGTACAAAACTTATTTAAGATGTGTAAAAGAATGGAAGTGACACATACACGTGTCGGTCTGTCTTAAATTCAAAACAAACGGAGTCGCAGAAAATACATCACTTAAATCTTTTCGAGTTTTACCGAAACGGTTCAACAGAAACGATGATTTTGAAAATGGATTCGGTGAAGACACAGTGAGTCTTTTAGATTACGTCTCGTACTATAGACTCATAAACAATGGTCTGATGACCACCATATAACTCTGTCCATGTTACCTTTTTAGTTTTGACTTTGTCCTTTATTATCTAAAGACTTAGAAACTCGTATTTACAAGATGTAATTTTCATCTTTGAAGATTCCTAAGTAAACAATCATTTTACATTCTTTTCATTTCTTATACGTTTCCAAACACATTGACTTTTAACCCCCTCCCAACCATATTTAAACACTTTTAATATTCAGCATATCTAAAAATGACGTCAGTACTTAAGGAGTTATTCATTGGACACCATCAAAAACGGAACTTTTACCAAAGATTCCAAGGTAAAAGGTAAACTCCTCCGTTTATGAGTAAAGGAGTCTTTATATCCACTTACTTAACTAATTCTAGTTGGTCAGATATTTATCAGGTGAGTGTCAAACCAGGTGGTCTATAAACGTCAGTATATAATTAAGGGGTGCTACGCATAAAACTCTAGATGAGCCAAAAGATTTTAAAGAAGTAGGACGGAAAGTTTGGGAAAAGACCTGACACGACAAACGTTAAGCAAACACATAGAATTAAAATTTATTATTATTCCTCCACCGAAAAGATAAAGTTCCAGATTTTATTTACAAGCTCAGTAAATGGTTTTTTTTTTTTTTTTTTGGGTGGGTGGAAAAAATATACCTATTATGAACTTTGAATCTTGCACTCTAGAAGAACGGTTTATATGGTTGTAAAATTGGACAGAAACAAAGAAGGGAAACGAAGTAAGGACCACTTGGGACGAGGTCCGGGTCCATTCTTGACGATTTGGAGTACCAAGTACTGTCTGACGACAACCAAAGGTAAAATGAGGACCGTAGTCTCTTTACATAAGAAAAATAGAAAGTGTGTTTGCTTCAGTATAAAAAATATTTTGAAAAGAAGACGTCGACAAGGGAAAAAAAGGGGATTGCACAATGTACGCAAAAGAGCAAAATTTTAGTCCCGGATTCCATGCCCCTACCCCTCTTGTTCGAATTTAGAGAGAGGAACTTTTCCGTCACTGTGGAGGACAGAGTACGAAGAACCCACTCCCTCTCCTCATCCACCCGAGGTTCACCAGCGTCCTCCGACGAGACTTGACTAAACATAAGAGAGGTCGCGTCCTCTAATTTTACTTTCGACAGTGTCCTGATCTTTTCTACCGTAAAGGGGAAGTTAGCAAGGGAAGACGTGTCGTACATCCCATCACAAAATGATTTATGATTTTGTCATAAAGTCTCTTCCGTTACCGTTGGGTGAGGTCACGAGAACGGATCTTTTAGGGTACCCGCCTACTCGGACCATCCAACGTCAGGTACCCCAACGCTTCTCAGCCTGTGCTGACTTCGCTGAATCGTCGTCATCGTCGTCGTCGCTTTATCATAAATCAGGATAAAATTATGTCGTGTGTTACACTTCTACTGGTGAACACTGTCAGTAATGTCTAAGAATGAGGTTGTCACGTATGAAAAAAAGGATACACACCATCCAGTTGAAATAAGTGAAAGGTCCCTACAAATCATTTTGTTTTTAAACGTGTTTCTTACAAGGTCACCTGATAAATTTAGACATAAAAGACCTTAACTTATTGATATATTTTATAAGTGCATCATAACACATACCCACCCATAGTATTTCACCCTTTATCTCAACTTAATAGTATCTTAAACTTTATTAAAAATTCTCCGTAAAAAGAAATTACTGACTCAGTCGAGACAACGTCACCTAATTTCAGGAAAAAATTTTTTTTAATTAAATGAGGTAAGAAGAGAGAGTGACTCTTTTCTGACATCAACCAAGTAACACGATTTTTAGGACTTTGGGTGGTGGCTGTGGTGGTGTTTGGACCTGGACGTTCGGAATTACCCGTGGTCTCGTGTCTGTTAAACGAAATAAGGTACACCGGGAGTGACGAAACGTCGACACATTATACTCTGGTTGAAGTCTGGAATGAAGATTTGGGATTTACTAAATTCTATTGAAATAAATTCTATCGACATAAAGTATAATAAACAGAAAATTAAAGGATATACCTTGTACTTTTTTTAAAATAACCATATGTATGAATAAACTTTTTACCCGGTTTAATATAAATAGACTTTTATTGATGAAAATATACGACACAAGAATGACAACAAGTCAACGATTCAGTGTAGGTTGAGAAACACTGGGGTACCTGACGGGGTACGGTCCGAGGAGACAGGAGGTGATAGAGTGTCTCAAACGAGTCTAAGTACAGGTGACTCAGTCACTACGATAGATTGGTAGAGTAGGAGACGACGGAAGAAGAGGACAACGGAAAGTCAGAGAGGGTGTCGTAGTCCCAGAAAAGGTTACTCAGTCAAGAAACGTAGTCTACCGGTTTTATAACCTCGAAGTCCAAGTCGTAGTCAGGAAGGTTACTTATAAGTCCCAACTAAAGGAAATCCCAACTGACCAAACTAGAGGAACGTCAGGTTCCCTGAGAGTTCTCAGAAGAGGGTTTGGTGTCAAAGTTTTCACAACAATATACGAAGGAATTAATGAATTTTTAATTACTATTAAGAAGATAAGTAAATAAGTAGAATGAATTGTTCAGAGACATCTTACGGAGTGTATACTTGTGGGACCCGATTCATGACTTCTGTGTCCTTTGACACTGGTCCTCCCTATGGGGTCCTTCAACATTATGGCACACCATTCCCAGTCAGGTCCTTTCGTGCCTCACACAGACTACACCAGCCACTCCAGACTAGAGGTCGATGTCACACTAGCGTCTAGCCGTCTTGTGTTGTCCCGATCGGGACGGACGGGAAGTGACGGCATTGAGCTTCAGAGTGTTCCCGGAGGTACAAGGACAAAATCCTGTTACTTGTCATTTTCTCTCCGACCACATTTTCACTTTATAGTACTAGTGACTTTACACTCCACAGGGGAGAGTGGAAGAGTCCGAGGCACGTCACTCCAGTGACTCTTGGTACACACAAAGTCCACATACTCCAGCAGGGAACGGTGTCACTGACGTCGGTCATGTATACCCAGTGTCTCGGCACCTCGTAGACGTTCCACTGGAAACACTTGTGCGCCCTGTTGACGCCTCTCCCACACGTTTGGGCTTTTCACTCCATTCCAGTTCGTGCCCCTTCGTTTCCGCGGCGGTGGAGGGCTCAAGAGCACACGGTTGGACTGGAACCGGAGGGGGGTCCAGAGGACTCACTTCAACAGAAGTCAAAATGAAAATCCCAGAACACAAGTACCTTTCGAGACTCTTCTAGACGAAGGTCGTCGTCAAACAGTGGGAGGTGGAAGACTGAAAACCTCCGAAACGAAGTGCCACGAGAACGGCCCTTTTCCGACGTACCACTTACACTCGACCTGATTTACGTCTAAAAGGTTGGGGTTAGTCAAGAAGGAATTTCCAGTTGACATAAAGGTTGGTATCGAGTCACTATTAGCAAATATTTGAAAAATAGGAATCGTAGTTTGACAGGTGGAAAACTTATGAGGGTAACGGGACCCTTCGGAAGTGATTTTCGGGACCGACCGATCACGGTGAGTACACAATAGTCACCGGTCACCGGTCATCCCATCGGTGAGTGATGCACACCGATAAAGTGAACTTTAGATTTGATCACTTTTAATTTATTTTACGTAAAGGAGTCGGTGTGATCTGGGTAAGATTCACGAGGAATCAACCTCCCCCGATCGCCGACAAGAAACTCTGTCGTGTCATAAAAAGGTAACAGCATCTTTCATACTCTCGGAACAGTCTGAAGACTCGTCGGAACAAGATATTACGGGGTGTATGGGGAATCACAAAGTTTTCTAGGTAGATATACAGACAGGGGAAATAATTTGCGATAGAGAGGTTTGACTCTGGGACAGCATCAGTATCTTTAAGAGATTTTGGGTTATGCTAACTTTATAACATTATTTATACCAAATCAACGATTCAACAGAGACTGAGAACACCGGGGTACCTGCGTCGGGGGGTCCGAGGAGACAGGTACTCTAAAAGGTCCTATCTCATGTCCTCACCCATCGGTAAGGGAAGAGGTCCCCTAGAAGGATTGGGTCCTTAACTTGGGTCCAGAGGACGTAACGTCCGTCTAAGATAACTCACTCGATGTTCCCTTCGGACATTATTCCCATTATGTTAATTTAATTGAGTAATTTAACATGGATTTCGTAGACGTATACTAAGAATTCCCAGAGTTTGGACCCTTTAGTCATATACTCCGAAATAACAGAGGTGAAATTCTCTTCTAAGTTTTCATGATTCATTAATTACACGGATTCGTCTGTCACTGACTTTACTGTCTCAACGTAACTTTGCGTTTACAGTGAGAAATCGGTCAAATAGGATTGAGATGACTCACTATGTGCCATTTCTTTTTATATTTTGTAGGTTTCGAAATGCGGAAGGTTAACACTTCTTAAGGTAAGAATGAGTACTGTATTGAGAAGCATTTAAATTCTACTGACAAAGAAATAGACAAAGTCATCCTTTCATCTCGTTTAATTACAATTATAGTATTTTGAAACCCTGAGACACATTTTGTAACCGAGACTATTTTTATTAGAGAGAGAAAAAAAAATTTGGAGTGAGTTGAGAGTTAAATAAAAGACTTATAATTTTTCACCCACTTCACCTCCCACCTCTTTTACTCAATTATCCCTTTGTCCCTTCTTTTTCTATAAGACAAAAGATGATGAGAAGACGGTTTAAATTTAAAATAGAAATTTTATATTTTCATAAAAGAAATATAATTTTTAAACTATTTCAACCCCAAAAACAATTATATTTTTAGTGTTATCGAAGAAAGTCGAAAGGGAGGTCGAGGGATAAGTATATACAACGAAGAAAAACGAAAGGTTTACCGATGACAGTTACAAAAGTTTGTGTAAAATTTGTTTCATTGAAAATTCCAGTTGGATAAAAAAGTCATTTGTAAAAATTGTGTTTGTCTCTTAACTACTTTTAAAGAATAGTACATTATTACAAGGAATTCCAATTTACAACACAATCTACGTTGGTAACCCACTGTAAAGTCCTGTTTATGTAGATATTCCTTCACACTTTCACTTTCAGTGAGTCAGCACAGACTGAGAAACACTGGGGTGCCTGATATGTCGGGTACCTTAAGAGGTCCGGTTTTATGACCTCACCCATCGTAAAGGGAAGAGGTCCCCTAGAAGGGTTGGGTCCCTGACTTCGGTCCAGAGGGTGTAACGTCCGTCTAAGAAATGGTCGACTTGGTGTTCCCCTCGGGTCCTTACGACCTCACCCATCGGATAGGGAAGAGGTCGCCTAGAAAGCCTGGGTCCATAGTTTAACCCCAGAGGACACAACGTCCGTCTAAGACATGGTCGACTCGACGATGCCTTCGGGAAAATCCCACCACACTGTATAGTTTCCGACTTATTATCATCACAAAATGGGACCACTCTGTCTTATAAAAAAGTAACTGTAAAAAGATTTTAAAGGTCGTGTACAACTATTATTTTTGGCCAGTCCAAACCAATAAAGACAACGAAGACTTTAGAGACGTCCGTTCGATGGGGGAATGACGGTGTTGACACCACCCACGGACCGAGGTGGGCACCGGGGTCAAACCAAGATACGAGACAAAAGATTTTGTCAAACTATAAGAGTGTCGTATTAGGGAAGAGAATACCTTACCTTTTTCAGGTCCGTAAACTTCTTTCGTTTACTTGAATTTAACGGAAGGAAACCCGAACTCTGAACTAGGTTTATCAAAAAGACATAAGACGTCACGATTTATCCCACCACCCTGATATGGTGATAGGGGTAAGATGTCACTATTTTTATAGTAATTATGTTTTAGTTTATTTATTTTGAATGTTTATTAGACTTACAGTTGTCTTCCCAAAAAAAAAAAAACGTAAACACCGTGTAAATTTACTACTTTAACGTTTTAAGTTTACATTAGTAATTTTTCATACAAAATCCTTTTATCGATTATTGTGTTCTATAAATAGTATATAATAATTACAAAAAGGATTTACCACGTTTATCATCCATTTCAAATAAGGATAAATTACTTTACTTTTATATACAAATTTATGTCATCAACCGATTCTCACTAAGAGAGACTATATTACATCACTTAAAAAATAATAAAGAAGACTAAAAGGATTTTACTTAAATAATGAACATATTATTTTTGACTTCCTTTTCTTTTAGGAAACTTTTATTTTTCAAAATACATGTATTCATGAATTATCTCATAACTTGTAGACAGGGATTGAGACCTAGTTATCCATTAAAACGTTCAATTAGGAACATGTAGTACAGTCTCGGATTGTACTTACGTTAGAAAAGAATCGTCCTTTAGGTTGAAACCTCTAACTTGACAGGACAGACAAGGTACAGGAGAGTCTCGACGACAGTTGTCTCGTAAAAATTTTACGGTCACTTCGATCTTTAAAAAAGGATCCTGTGATTTTAAGAGGGGGGTTTTACATATTAAATGAAAAAAGGAAGTTGTCCCTATAACGTTTTTTTCAGATGTAAACGTCCAAAAACACTAATGAAAAATCAAAAATTAAATAGAAATTAACTTCCTATTAACGAAATATCATAACACCACAAAAGACGGTTTGTAGTTGTACTCACTAATGAAAAATATAAATATAAGTCGTATGTTTTTTACCTCTCGACCCATAGAAGTACCTATAAAAAAGTCCAATGTTTGGGTCAATTCTGCTTCGGTTGTCGTATCAAAAGGTCAAAAACTACGTAGGGTGTCCTTTGGGTGTAAAGAGAATTTTAGTCGTCGTGCCATACCTTTCCACTAAGACGTCTCTAGACAGTTCTACGTTAGAGGGATGACTAACATTTAGGGACTCTTTTCAACTCTAAGGTCCATATTAACCATTATATTACGTTGGTTGTCAAATTTTGTAACGTCACCCAAACTCCGAATTCTCGGGTTCGGAAGGAGAAGTAGAGGACGTTATGTCAAGAGAAGGGTTTGAATTATTAAACCAACTGGAAGAGACTCAGTGTTTACTCTCTATTTCAAAAACAGAAGATAATCTTTTCACGGACCTCTCTAATTGATACCATTTTTCGTTTCAGGTTATATGATCGGTGAAATTAATCTAAGGGTTCTCTACTCAATTTCTCGGGAAATACTGACGAGTGTCGTGTTACTTTACATTATTTTACAAACCTAAATGAGACAATTTTCTTTTGATTGGTTTTTTTTTTCCAGTTCTATATCCTTCTGGGGTCGTTGGGGTAAATCTCTTCAGCACGATAATGGGATTGCTAACAGAGAGTGAAGACCGAAAGAAAATTCCAATAGTCGTTTACCCTTCGCTTTTAATGAACAATTTACTGTTTTATTGAACTATTTACAGTAGTCAATGAAAGTTTTCGTCAATTACTCTGGAGACGGATCCTCTAAAGTTACACGGAACAGGCGGTAGTATATACTTAGATTGAAGAGACACCTTAGGTGATAAAAAGAACTTTCTTTTTTTTACGTAATATAAGGTTTTAACGTTGGGTAGAGACTTATAGAAACCGGTTACGAAATCAAAGTAGTACTATTAAATCCACATTTATTTACTGAGAGAGGAAAGTCTCCTTCTGTGTATCTCAAACGTATTTGTCTCATATGTGTATCACCGATGTCAAATTTTCTACTATTACTATGTACGTTCATCTCTAAAAATTCAGTGTGACTTGCCGAGGTTGATAAATACCCTCCGTCTCTAGAAGACACAGAAATACAAACCTCTTAAAATAAGTAATTTACGGTTCGAGGGGTATGGGACGGAGGTACCACTACAGAATTCTCTTTGGAACTTGGAACACCCAACCGGTAACAAACAGGTTTAAGGAAGTGACTATCTGCACAAAAGAAGATCTACGTACGTCTTGTGTCGTCTACCGGGGAGACTGGTGCATCTCCTAATGGAGACACTGGGTCTTCTCTACGGGGACCCAAGAGCTCTCACGTTTGACGGTACAGGACTCCTAACACACCATAGGCTTACCCCAGGCACCTGGGCTACGAGAAACCACTCTGTTAATTGGTAAACAACTACATCTTAAACGATTTAAGGAATGGTGATTTCGAAAGTTTGATGGTAATTCTTTTCTTTTGAACCAATGACTTAATCAATGGTTTCGTTCCACACGACAGCCGATGAAGTAAGAATGGTTACGCGGTAAATTTTAGTCGTCACAAATCTGAGTAGGACCGTGTCGAATCGGAGAACGTTTGAAATATGAGGAAGTGGTAGGAGGATTATGATCGTGTTTTTACGGAAATCTAACTAAATACTCATGTGTCGTACAATTTTTGACGTCACCACTATTACTAAGGGAGGTCCATTTGTCTATTTCTTACTCTGAGATCATTTTCATGAAAGTACCACAGTTCAACAATAGTAGGGAACGAAAAACGGGTCCGGTAAAATAAATTTAGCATCCTTATTAGAAAGTGTGACACCCCTATACCGGCGTCGTCATAACTGTGATTTTGAGTCTTCTAAGACCATTTTTTTCTTCATCTTTTTTCTTTCGACCCGTAGTTACTTAGAGAAAGGTCCGTGACTGACTCGTAGAAACCTGGACCTTTCGGTCGACTCTCAAAGTTTAGCGTGGCTCGAAGATCTAAAGTCGTCGGGTACCCCCGTGAAGGTACCCGGGACCCCTCCTCTCAGTGACTTTGTCCTGACCGGCTACTACATCCTTTAAACCGAATGGGGCCCGTGTAAACATTTCGACGTGGGAGTTACACCGTAGTTTTCGTACCTTTTTTATAAATTACACATTAAATAAACGACTTTATATTATACCCTTTCTATGTACAAAAAGTTCCTCCTTAAATAAAAGACAAGGTCACAATTGTAACAATTTCTACGACTAATCGTCGGTTGACTATCTCGTCCTCGCTTTGTCCCCCCGTAAACTGAACCTATGTCTTATTTGCCGTTATTTCTTAGTTAGTCGACAAAGTGTTCCCGTACGTTTATTAAAACACAAGATTAAAGTATCGTAGTCCAAACTTCAATGACAGAGACGAGAATTATTGGTTTGCAAAGGTTTTGTTCTGACATCGTCATCCTCTTCCCGTCAGCCAAAAAATTTTAATCACGATGGAATATAAACACAGGCACATACACACGTGTAAGTCAAGTCAAGTCAGCGAGTCAGCACAGGCTGAGAAACGCTGGGGTACTTAGCGTCGTGCGGTCCGGAGGGACAGGTAGTGGTAGAGGGCCTCAAGTGGGTCTGAGTGCAGGTAGCTCAGGCACTACGGTAGGTCGGTAGAGTACGACCCAGCAGGGGAAGAGGAGGACGGGGGTTAGGGAGGGTCGTAGTCTCAGAAAAGGTTACTCAGTTGAGAAGCGTACTCTACCTGTTTCATGACCTCGAAGTCGAAATCGTAGTAAGAAAGGTTTCTTTAGGGTCCCAATCCTTTTATAATTATCGTCAAAAAGGTCCCTGTCTCCTCGGACCACCCGACGTCAGGTACCGTAGCGTCTCAGCTCGTGTTGTCTAGTTGATTGAGTATGTGTATGTGTGTTGGAATTAAAAACCCCAGGTTCTTTTATCTAATATTCAAGACACTGGATGTCATTTTAAACGCTGGATGTCATTAATCATACTTGTATATAAAAACACATACCTACTACACTACATAGATACTTATAAACTGTGTATCTGAGAAAAATTAGGGGTCAAAATAACTCTCTATTAGTTGTCTGTACAAATTCCGTATGTCGTACTACCAAACTAATGCATATAACACTTTGCTAATGGTGTTATCAAAGTCGATCGTAGGTAGAAGAGTTTATTCATACTATTTTTCTTCTTTTCTTATTTCCCCCCCTGTTACAAGACGAACACTACTCGTGACAATTCTAATTGAGACAATTGTTGAAACGATATATTGTATACCGTCACAATCGATGTCAGTAGTACGACTTGAACTACACAATCATCCGTACACAGGGATGATGAAGGACAGAATATTGACCTTTAAACATGGAAACTGGTGAAAGGAGGTCAAGAGGGAGAGGGGATGAGGATGAAGACAATTGACGTTCAGACTAGAAAAGGATTCTCAAAACAAAAAAGTAAAATCTACGGGGCACAATCACTCTCGTACGCCATAAACAGACAGAGACAGACTGTGGAGTGAATCGTCTTACGGAAACTCTAGGTAGGTACAACAGTATTTAACATCCGTAGGAGTGAAAAATACCGACTTATTATAAGACAACATACTAGTAAGATGTCGAATAAATAGGTAGTTACCTGTAAAACCCGAAAAAGACATAGAACCAATAACATTTATGACGACGTCATTTGTATCCCCTTGTCTATATAAAAGTCCAATCTGTGTATCTGAGAATTCATAACAGTTGAGTTCTCTTTCTGTGTCGGACTTTCAACGGTCAATTCAAAGTAAACCCCAAGTAACAAGACTCCTGTCACCGGACCCTCTGCCGGAAAATCTATCGAGACTCCTTGACGAGGTTTCTCCACCTCCTCCTCTGACTTATTCGTCCTCAAAAACGACCCCCCCTTTTTGTGTATCAGTTTATAGTTTTCTCATGACGATTAGTCACTTTATCTTTAGAGATCAATTATTACAATCACGAAAGGACACATATCTTTATACGTCCTGAGACCCGAGTAACTTTAATAAGGAATCTGTACATAGAATTGGTAGAGTCCAGTCATAGGTTTCGTACCTTGTCACGGAGAAAAAGAGCTAGGACAAACGAGTCCCGTGTAGTGGACGTCGTCGACGTCACCACTACCAAACCACGAACACCTTGGTCCTGTCACCCTGGTAAGAGACAGACGACCTTGCCGTCCGTCGTAAGGGACAGGTGTCGTAGAATCTCGGTCTACCGTGTAGTCTTTGAGTAGGTCGTGGACCTGAATGTCTACTCTAACGACTTCAATCGGTCACCGGGTTTCCAAGATTGAGCACGAGGTCACGAACGGAATTATGTAAACGAGAACACACCGGTTCATGAGTGGAAAGACTCCTCAATACAATAAGAGACAGTCGGAACGTTAGTTTCGTTAAAGGCCGTTTCCAGTCGACTAGGGTAGTCTGTTGGTCGACTCCTTCCTTCTCGGACGGGACTACGACACCTCTTCCTTGGGACGTTCGACTTGTTTTTGACGAAGGTGATACTAATATTACATTGTCCATGCACTCATCGGAAGTGGAGTATTTCCGGTTTAAGGTACAGACAGTCGAATCGTCGTAAGGGTCTTCATACCAAGTGGAGGTAGGTGTACAGAAAACCTGTACCATGAACCACTAAATCAGTGACTCAGCACAGACTGAGCACTGGGGTACCTGACATCGGGTGGTCCGAGAAGACAGGTACCCTAAAAGGTCCGTTCTCATGACCTCACCCGACGGTAAAGGAAGAGGTCCCCTAGAAGGGTTGGGTCCCTAGCTTGGGTGTAGAGGACGTAATGTCCGTCTAAGAAATGGCGGACTCAGTGGTCCTTTCGGATGACGAATCAGAGGGTCGTCATTAAGACATAATTTACTTTATTTATAAATAGACAGAGTAAAAATTATTTGTAGTTCTATCTCTTACTTTTATAGTGTGTTTGTAATCGAGAATTCCGTCTAACACTTATCAGATTCCCAAGGATACATTCTGTAGGAGGGTGAAAGTCTTCCATCTTTATTTGTAGAAAGGGTTCCTATAGTCAAATAACTTTCTACAAAAGGAAGAAGTTTTATACAAATTAGTAATACTCATGACCCTGTCGTTAAGAAAAGCACCCCCGTCAAGTATACGTACTAATCAGACTGCATTTTTCGTAATCGTTCGAATACACATACACATATGTGGAAGGTTTATCACATACTTCTCTTAAAAAATCACAATAGTTTCCAGATCCATCTTTTTCTACTAAAAAAAAATCTTCTTTTTTTCCGAATAGTATTTAAGACAAAAAGGGGGTTTGGGAGCAGAGTATACAGTAGTTCCGTATAAGAGATCCTTTCCTCCAAAACCCCCCGAATATACAGAACCCCGTTGATTTCGAATAAAACCTTAAAAGGGGGTACATTAAAAGTACGACTTTATTTGGGGTCTTTGATATGATTCTGTGTATCGTCAGTCGAACTAAAAAACAAAGAAAACCAAAAAGAGAAGTTAAACGAAAGCACTGTGTTACTTAAGTGTCAAGAGACCCTGTCCGATGTAAAGGGACCCTTCTTTCTATTTTGTTAATGGAACGTTTTCTATGAATTATTCTCTTTTTTTATACCGGTTCGACCAAAACTTTATTTATTATGTAAAATGTTATAGGATTCATACCTGTCGTTCACTTTATCAAAATAAACCTATATTGATGTGTTTTACGGTCCGTAATTTTAATACTAATAAAACGATTTTGTTTTTACAACTGTAAATGTAAAAATGAAAGTAATCCTATTTGTCAAAGATTCACTGTAAAGTGGACGTCCGGTGTCGGTAAAAATGTCGTAGTGGTTTGCTGATCGGTAGTTCTACCAGTTCTCTGTCGACGGAGTCCTTATTAGGGGCATCGACACACGTCGGGGTCGTTAAGGTAAACTGAGGACTATGCAAGTTTCGACCCTGGGTATACGAGACGTACACCCTACTAACTACCACCCCGAATCCTTCGTCAACACTTAATTTATGCCCTAAGTCCAGTAGGCTCAAAGTAAACTTTAGACAAGGCATGTATCGGAAGACAAGACTACGGGAGGAAGGGAAAGTCTGACCTCGTGCACGGTCGACTCGCTCTTCCGTCATACACCCTTACCGTAATTTTGTTCCTACAACCTAACACAAGCTTCACTGCCGTTCAGTCAATTGGACTTTATGACACTTCTCCACTCCCCTCCGACACAATATAGAAACACTCATTTAAGAAGGGGTTATCAGAGTTAAGTACGACTCGGTTCACTGGTCACGAAATACGTCGAGAAACGGTCGTCTACAAAAGACGATTTGTGCGAGAACTTTTCTCTAAGAAAGGTCGTAATGACTAAAGATGTGTATTAAAGGACATAAAACAAGACGACCCTCGGGTTTCCATACGATTAATCGGGTAAGGCTTTCTTTACGAACCCATTGTTATTCATTAGTTCCACTTATTTCCGTTATTTAGAATTAGTCTGATGAGTAGTAGAAAACATTAAAGTATACTTAAAACACAACGGACCCTGTGGACGGTTCTCGGCGGTAAATAAGAGAGACAACGTTTTGTAACTGACGTACACCAAACCATTGTCTAAAACTATAATCCTAGATTATGGGTCGACACTCTGAGACTCAGTCCAGACCCACCCTCTCTCGAACTTTAGATTTGTTTCCTTACCTCAGATGGTAATGACAGAAAACAATTGAGAGGTCAAATGTTTTCACTACACTAGAAAAGATTATACTGGAATACTTTACACTCTTCTGCATCAGCATCAAAAGTACTTCGACATGAAGTCCAATGTTAATAAGGCAGATTAAAGATCTGCTTTTCCCATGAGTAGAAGGACTGTCCAAAACTGAGGAGGACTTGATTCCGGGTCACCCAAGTTGTACTTGGTTCTGTCGATCTCGGAGGCATCTGGACCTTGTGGGTCCCTCCCTGAACTTTGGAGTCATCCCGAGTCACCTGTACACTGGTGTTAGAGACAGACGGACAGGATCTCCAATAATATTCGGACACCATTTAATAAGGTTTAGAATTCCCTTTTGAGTTCTACCTTTATAAAATTAGGTAAACTATAGAAGTTATAATAGTATATCTGGATTAAATTGAAAGATATATAGACAGGTATCCTTACCTCGAGGGTTTACGTTACTTTTGTTTAAATCAATTATTTAAGGAGATAGAATGGTGTATTAAGTCAGTTAATACCGGAATCGAAATTAGTCTTTAAAGTATGGACTTAGTTAAACCGAAACTTTGATTATTGTAGTTTCATTACACTGGTGATATTTTTACGTTTTTATTATAATTATCACTTACAAAGAAATATCAATATGTGTGTCCGACCTCTCGTAGGACACTAGACGGAGAGTGTACTCAGAAAAAAAACAAAAACGTTTACGTGTCCGTTTGCGGGAAGATCCGGTCTTATTTTATTGTTACTTATCGAGACTCTCGAAAGTCTTTCGAAGTGGGTTTCGTAGATTCAACACAGTGATTCAGCACAGGCTGGCAGAATGTAATAGTGTATTCTGGTCTCAACTTCATAGAGTATACTGAGACCTTTTTTTCTATATTTATTTCGGAAATAAAGAAGTTACTTTATACTCATTTTCAAACTCTTTATTAAAAACAATAGGTCTTCAGACCTATTTAAATGAAAATACATGTTTATAATAGTACAAACTTATGATACTACCGTTAATCCCTCAGTTTAGTAATTGTGACATCGTGTGTGACATAAGTCCCTCTTGTCACGAGGAGAGCGTCCTTAACTTAATTTGTTAAGAATAGGGTAAAATAGGTGGGATACCTTCGTCATCTTAATTTATTATCGGGACTCTTTTCGACCGACAGAAAAGATTGTGACCTAACCAACGGATGGATGATTATGTGCACGTTTGGGAAGTAAGGCACGTCGTCGTCATCGATTGAGCACGACAAGGAGATTGTCGGTTTTTCCTTCTACCGTGACGAGAGGTCGTTTCTCCTTTTAATCCCAATTTGGGTCGGTCGTAAATATATCGTGAAGACAGAAACTACAAAGAGTCTGTAATTAAATGGATTATGGATTATTAAACCAAAGAGGAAAGGATAAGAAACTAGGGACTTGTATACAAATCTATTTACTATCTAATCTGTCTACTATCTCCTCTTTTCTTCTATGTTATTTAAATTCCTTCTGATGTAACATTTCGTTGACATGAGGTTATTTTTACTTCATTATTTTTGTAAATTCTCTTATTCATCATGTCCCAATTTTATAGAATGACAATCTATAGCTTTTACAGACATTTGTCTGTAGGAAAAATTAGGGGATCACTTCATTTATTCGGTTATCATTAACTTAAGACACTAAATTTGGGAAAGAGGTACTTTAGTAGTACATGGAATTTTTCGTTTTGTATTAAAAATAGTATAGTGGAATCCCAAAGGTAGAGATTAGAGAGCACTGAAGTTCACTAAAATACTCTGAATTCAACTATACCATTTTCAAAAGTATGGTTTACGAGTCGAAACAGTTCATAATGACCACCTCTTATATTACCCTCACGGACGACTCCCAAGACCCCGTATCTAGTGGCTAGACTAGGAGAGCGTCACGTATTGAGCCTCGGTCCTCGCGATGAACTTAGTGTTGTATTGTAAAGTCTTTTAAAAAGAAAACGGTAAAAGACGATATATCTAATCTGTGACATTCGAATAGAAAGTACGTCTTTATTTTTTCCAGAATTTTTAGGGGTTCCTAATGGTCAAAATTTTTAACGTGAAAGGATTGGACGAGAATTAAAAAAGATAGAGTTACGATGAAACGTGGAATCTGAAAATTGTACACACGTATGTGTCACCTATTTTAGAGAAGGACATAATATTTCCATCTTATGAATTCGTTACGTTGGTTTACATTATTTTATGTGTAATAGTACTCTACTCTCTGATTACCGTTTTATTGTTAATGTGGTGGCAACCGACGACTTAAAATTTTCTCTTTTAGAGACATTTTTTTAATTATTTATATATATTTTATAAACATTATTTTTAAGATTTCCGGGTGAGAAGGAAAACTCTCTCCATCGAATAAGTTTTGACAAAATATAATACAATCATGTAATATAAAACCCCAAACTCACCGTTCACCAGAAATTGAAAAGAGGAAACGAAAAGTCAAACTGTAGGTGTACATTTTTATTATAGGGGGGTTACGTTCATATACAGACATATAACTACTATCAGAACCACAAATTGATCATCTTTTATAAACACGAATGTGGATAAATAAGGAGGAAATCCCTTTAAGTTGGGTATACCTCTAACTTAGAAGGAAAAAAGTAAAAAATAAATTTTTCCAGGTATTATATATAATGTATTTAAACGAAGAGGTAAGCAGGATAAGGAAAACGGGGTGGAGAGGACCTCACTTGGTGAAATATAAAAATTATCAAACCCAGAAACAGGACGTCTGAACAAAAATGAAATAATACGTAGAACGAATAAGGAGGAGAGGAGGGATGAGGACAGAACGGGAAGGAGGACGGGAGGAAGGAAGTCGTGATATGGTACCAGAACGGAGCCGTAGTCATGTTTGTCTAGACGAAGACAGGAAAGTCGAACCGAACCTCTTTTGGACCGTCTACTTGTGCAGGACGTACCACCTTACAGGACACTTGACAGTCGAAAGACTGACCAGAGGCACCAGTCTTACAAGAGTTTGCACACCGGAGTGTCCAAACAAACACGGAATAAACCGTAAACTAATTACCAGTTCCTCATGTTTTATTTTACAGGGAGAATGAAATTCAGTATAGTCTGTTAGAAGTCTTTCCAACTTAGCCCCATCTAAAGAAAGGTTTTGTGGATTTGGAAAGAACAAGGAGTTTGGAGTCCTCTTTACAGAAACTGGGGAAGAGGCTCTTTCTATGTACGAACTATTATATCGTATAATGATTGTCACGTAGTGCAACATAGAAAATTCCTTTTTACTAGGCTTCTGCTTGTCACTGGGTCGGGAAAGTCCCACTACCTTCTGGTACGGGACGAAACTACCTTGTCAGGTTCGGAACGGGTCACTTCGGAACAATAGTCACCGCCATACCGGGTACCAGACGTACGGTTCACGTCCATTAGTCAGAGTTCTTCACCATACCTTTACACACAAAAAATAGACGTCTCTGAACCAAAGTCTTTAGAGAGAGTCTCGAATCTCTACCGTACAAAGAACAATTTCTAAAATCATGGAACGGTAAAGTATCGACAAATTAATCAAAACTATTGTTCGTGAAGGACAGGGTATAAAATTTTGGTAAACCTCTGACTAGGTAAAATTACTTTTAAATAAACGGACAGAAACCGATCTTTAGTTTATTTAACAAGTAACATACGAAATATCGATCACGGGATGTCTTGAAGAAGGGATCCCAAAGTCTACGAGGAATTTGACGAGCATTTAGTATTAGTCACCACGTCTCTACTGACAACTTGCTATTCGATTGATCACTTAATAAAAGAAAGGACTAATCAGTACAGAAGGAGGTAAAGTCCTACGTGTCACACCACTTCCCTGGTCTTGTTCCTTATAAAGAACACATCACTCCCTACCCAGTGGACTGCTAAAGTCGTTTCACCACCTACTTCTTAAGACGTGACTGTAACTTGGGTGATATCTACCATTATTTTTGCACCAAGAGCTCCTTTGGACGTGGGTCGGAACGGGTCCATTGTTGTCGTTTTGTCTTAAGTATGAAAACCGGTAAGGAATGGTCCTGGTGCCACTTCCCCAACGTACACATTCGGGTTCCATTCTCTACGGTTGTCAGAAGAGTAAGTCATTATGGACACGTTTGTCGATCTCCGACATCACGCCTACTTCACCTGTGACGGAGGAATAACGGTCGACCCCCACTTCAGGTCAAGGTGTACTCGGAGATAACTGTGAATGGGGGAACCTCAAAATTGTAGACGTTTCTTACCGTCTTGTATGTATATAAGTCCTAAAGGTCTTTCTCTTCTGCCTCTTACTCTCCGTCGGTCACAAATATATGTATTGCGTATCTCTTCCTAAATTCAGTATTACCTTCGAAGAACACCCAGGACCCATGTCACGTGTTGTTTAAGTGTGGATCTATGCGACATCACTTTTGTATTTTACATCCTTTTATCTCTTAAATACTTCGTAAGTCTTTGTTTTTTCGTCTAGTGGGTGTTGACCTTCTGTTAGCCTTAATAGTGTCTAAGCAGAATCGATCTACCTTCGGTTTCTATTACCTTATATGAGTCTCGCGCTATGTTTTATTAGTTGTTGGATTTTAAGATGACGGTCGATTTAATAGTAAGTTCTCTTTTGAAAGTTTCTTTAGTCACCGAGTCACAACCTGTGTCCTCACGTTCGTTCATTTTACACCTTCCTTTTACGACACATAGTTCACCACATCTTTATTGATCGTCCTTCACTATACAATTACTACTCCTTAAACCCGAAGTGCGTCTTGTGGGTTTCCGTCTATCTCAGTTTTATTAGGGTAACAGTTCGTACTGGAACCCGGAAGTCTAGTTCCCCGTCCTTATATAAACACCCGATCTTTTCTTGTTCTGACTCACATTTAATTGATAGAAAAATGTAAATTAACGATAAAATATAAGCTCAAATTAACTAAATGTTATTACACAATTCATAGTCCACATTTCGGTTCACTAAGTCAATACATGTATGTGAGAAAGTCTATGAAGAGGGTATATCTAATAAACTTTTACTACTCATCTAAAGGGACACAATATCCCTTTAACCAGGAACAGTGGACGGACAAAATATCTATCATCACATATATACAATCAGAGTTAGAGGATCAAATAGGGAGGGAGAGTGGAAAAAGGAAACTATTGGTGTTCAAATAAAAACTTCAAATACTCAGGTACAAAATCTTTATTCAAGTAAACACAATAACCAAATCTAAGGTGTACATTTACTGTCGTACTCTATAAATAGAAAGAGACAGTTCGACTGAAGTCAATCATGGCACTAGAGGTCCAGGAAGGCACAACGCCGTCTACCGTAATAAAGTAAGACAAAATATCGACTCATAGTAAGGCAACATACATACATGCACACAAAAACGCGTAAAGAGAGAAGGACCTGCAAATCGAAGGTACAGAACCGACAACATTTATCACTACGGCACTTGAGACCCCACCCACACAGAAAAGGTCAGTACGAAAAGAGACCTATGTCCGGGTTCTCACCCTAAAGGTCTGGTAAGTCATAGACACAGAAATCCCAGAATTCCTTGGAGGTACGAGAAGAGGTACACCAACAATCGTTAAATCCAAAGTCGTCGTCACACCCTTCCAAGGGAAAAAAGGTCCGGGAAGGATCGTAAACGAGAAACATCTGAAAAACTACTACCAGTAAAACTGTCCACTCTCCACTACGGAGTCACATCTACACGTCTAACATAAAATAAAAAAACTATAAACAAACAAAGACCCAAAGAAAAGAACGGGTACGATCAAGAAACAACGACATACGTCCGAAAGAGATCAACGCCACACGCCCGAAGAGTAACGCCACCGAAGAGAACAACACCTCGTACCCAAGATCTACGGGTCCGAAGTCATCAACTTGTAGAGTACTCGAGGTCGACACCACGTGTCCGAATCAACGAGGGACCGTACACCCTAGAAGGGTCTGGTCCTTAGCTTGAACATGTTCCGTGTGAGACTTGGTGGTCCTTTCAGGAATTAAACGAGAAGAGATTGTTATCCGATATCCCTTCTGGAAACATCCACTGGAAAAAAAGAAAATTTCTCACACTCATTTTTAAGGGACAACTTTAACTGAAAAACTTTCGGACGGGACAAAACTTAACAATAAACTAATACATGGGGTCCGGTAACAGAATTTCGTCCTCAGTGAATGTCGGGATGTCAGCATAACTCAAAAATCATGGGGACTCGTGTAGCTAAAGTTAAACGACAATGATCTTTACCGGTGTTCCGCCGTTGTAAATGAGAAAGGTTTGACCAATATCCCCGTGGTCTCAGAATCTCTTTCAGGACAAGGACCCAACATTTACTGTCACCTTACATTGTCTTTTTTTCTGAGTTCCCAACACAGAGTAATAAAGGACGGATACAAGAAGTGGGGATGGACCTATTTAGGGTTTGGGAAGTTTAGACGGGACGGTTACCACGGCAGTAGAAATTCAACCCGTGGAGTTTCCCTCCTTTGACCTCCATCCTTGGGATGGTTGTCCCCGATACCTCTGGACTACTGAAAAGTTTCGAGAAGGTCGGGGTTCCCAGGTGGTAGGAAACCCACGTCATCCGCGTGGACACCTCCTGACCGGGGATCGTACCTGTGACACGAAAGTGGGTTCCCCTGTTTGTAATGTCCAGGTTGTCCCCGAGTGAACGTCCGTGTAACGACAGTGGAGGAGCCGTGGTTCCTGTCAGGGCAACCCCCTGGGTCCAACGAGTCCGAGGTCCCACATTGTCGTCGGTCCCAGTGGTTCGGGATACCCCTTATATCCTCTCTTGAGTAAAATGAACATTTTAATCATGAATAAAAGAAAAACTCACATCAACGCAGGGTTCCAACTCAAACAACATCCACCTGTCGTTGATGTACATCTATCTGTATCTACTCATAGATCAGAAAACTCCTTCGAAACGGGAGGACCCCATACTCTCACCTCTTATCCCAAAAGACACCACATGGTATGTATCGAGGAACAACTACGAGAAAAAACTCTATAAACTCACACATATTCTTCCAGTGGACCTCTTTCTTTACCGTTAGGTGAGGTCATAAGAACGGACCTGTTAGGGTACCTGTCTCCTCGGACCGGCCAGACACCCCGACGTTCTCAGCCTGTACTGAATCGTTGATTTGGTGGTGGTGGTACAATTATCTGCTACTCTACCGACCTTCCGTAGTGGTCACGTCACCTGTACTTGTACCCGTTTAAAGTCCTCTACCACTCCCAGGTACCCCAGTGTTTCTCAGTCTGTGCTGACCCACTGACTTGTTGTTACAATAGAGGTTTCGAAGGGACAACCGAGTCACCATTTCTTGGGATGACAGTTACGTCCTGGGTGTCCAAGTTAGGGACCCAGTCCTTCTAGGGGACCTCTTCCCTTACTGTTGGGTGAGTCATCAGAACGGACCCTTTAGGGTACCTGTCTCCTCGGACTACCTGATGTACTCCAGAGGTCTACCTCTGTGGTGAATCGTTAATTTAGTGGTGGTGGTGTCCAATTAGGGTTGCAGGACTACATTCGGACGGGGACGAGAAGGGGATTGTTTTAGGATCCACGTAAAAGATCCCGACACTGAGAAACAGAAGACATCTACTTAAGGAAACAGAGGTAAAAATCTAAGGTAGATTTTCACTATGACATACTATAAACAGAAGGAGACAGTCTGCATGAAGTGGACCTTACTAGTCGTCATTCAGGAAGTTACAACGACGTTTACCATAATCAAATAAGTGACTCTACCGACTTACTTGAACATGTATTTACGCAGAAAAAGACAAGTAGAGACCTTCCTGTGTCCTAACGGAAGTGCAGAACCGATAACATTTATCACGACGTCACCTGTAACCCCACCAAACAAAAAAGGTCAATATGAAAAGAGGTCTATATGTGGGTTCTCACCTAAAGGTCTGGTATTACATAGACACAGAAATCCCAAAGTCCCTTTGAGGTACGACAAGAGATGTCACCGACAATCGTTAAAAATAAAAGTCGTCGTCACGTCTTCCCAACGGAAAAGACTTCGGGGAAAGGTCGTGAATGACAGACATCTGAAAAACTACTATCGGTAAGTCCGCCTATTCTCCACTATGAAGACACCTCTATACTAAACGAAACAGACTGTCACCCGTGACCATTCCTAGAAACAACCACGAAAAAAAGAAAATTCTCACACTCATTATAAATGGACAATTTTACCCGAAGAACTTACGGACGGGACAAAGCTTAACAATGCACTAATACAGAACTCCCGTCCTCTGTAAATCTCGGGGTCTCCACAACACTTAAAATTCTCGGGGACCGGTCAAAAGTTTCAACAACAAGGACCTTTACCGGTGCTCCGCCGTCGTGGAGAAGAAAGGAGTAGAGACCAATAACCTCGTGGTCTCTTACCGTGGGGTGAGGTCATGAGAACTGACCTTTTAGGGTACCTACCTCCTCGGACCATCCGATCTCAGGTACCCCAGCGATTCTCAGTCTGTGTTGACTCACTGAAGTGAAAGAGTACGTGACCTTTTCCTTTACCGTTGGGTGAGGTCACTAGAACGGACCTCTTAGGGTCCCTGCCCCCTCGGACCACCCGACGGCAGATACCCCAGCGTGTCTCAGCCTGTGCTGACTTCGCTGAATCGTCGTCGTCGTCGTCATCGTCTCAGAATCTCTCCTCTTCCGTTACCGTGGGGTGAGGTCACGAGAACGGACCTTTTAGGGTACCTAAGTCCTCGGACCATCCGACGTCAGGTACCCCAGCGATTCTCAACCTGTCCTGACTCACTGAAGTGAAAGTGAAAAGTGAAAGTACGTAACCTCTTCCTTTACCGTTGGGTGAGGTCACAAGAACGGACCTCTTAGGGTCCCTACCCCCTCGGACCACGCGACGACAGATACCCCAGCGTGTCTCAGCCTGTGCGGACTTCGCTGAATCGTCGTCATCGTCATAGTCTCAGAATCTCTTTTAACACAGGACCCAACATTTACTCTCACCTTACACGGTCTTGTTACTGGGTTCCCGGACACAGAGTAATGAAGAACGGGTAGTAAGAAGTGGGTGTGGAGACCCGTTTAGGGTTTGAGAAGTCAAGACGGGAAGCCTTCCACGACAGCAGTATAAATTCGTTCCGGCGAGATTCCTACCTTAGACCTCCATTCTTGGGGTGGTGACCCTCGGGATCTATGGCCTACTGAAAATTCTCGAGAAGGTCGGGTTTTCTAGGTTGGAGGAAACCCATGGGAGTCGAACCACACCGACACCTCCCGGCCGGGCCCACTTTCTAACACGAAAGTGGGTCTCCCCTGTTTGTGATGTCCAGAATACCCCCGGGTGCACAACCGTAATAGGCTTCTGGCAGGTTCGGAAAGTGGGTTCCGACGAGTCTGAGGTCCCTACACCGTCGTCGGACCGAGTGTTTCCGGACTCCCCTTATATCCTCCGTTAAGTAAAATAAGAATTTTAATTTTAAAAATAAACTTTACAACTAAAGGTTACAACTCAAACAACATCCACACGTCGTTGAACTATTCTGTCTACTTATAGAGTAGAAACCCCCCACAAAAAGGGGAATTCCATAATCTCACGACTCATCCCAGGGGACACGACATTGCGTCCGGGAACAACTACGAGAATCTCTATAAACTCACACATATATACAATTAGGGTTACAGGACTAATTTGGGAGGGGTGGAATCGGGGCTAGAAAGGGGAAGTCATTGGGACTCACCACAAAGGTTCTGACACAGAAACAGAAAACACTTCCACAAGAAAACATAGTCAAATATGTACGGTAGATATTGACTATGGGATGCTGGAAACAGAAGGACACAGACTACATGAAGTAGATCTTACTAGTAACCATCCAGGAAGACACAAGGAAGTTTACCGTAATCAAGTGAGTGACCCTCCCGACTCATTGTAGGAGAATATACAGACACATATATATATATACCCGAAGGGACCACCGAGTCTCCCATTTCGCAGACGGACGTTACGCCCTCTGGGTCCAAGCTAGGGACCCAGCCCTTCTAGGGGACCTCTTCCTTTACCGTTAGGTGAGGTCCTAAGAACGGACCTCTTAGGGTACCTACCTCCTCGGATCATCCAATGTCAGGTGCCCCAGTGTTTCTCAGCCTGCTGAAGTGGAAGTATATATATATGTGTGTGTGTGTGGGGGTAAGTAGAGACCGAAGTACAGGACCGATAACATTTATCACGACGTTACTTACAACCCCACGTACACAGAAAAGGTCAGTATGAAACGAGGTTTACATGTGGGTTCTCACCCTAAAGGCCTGGTATAACATGAACACAGACCCAAAATTCCTTAGAGGTACAACCATAGGTCCCTCCGACAATCGCGAAACAAAAGTCGTCGTAACATCCTCCCAACGGAAAGGAGATCTCGGAGAGATCTTGAATGAGAAACATCGGAAAAACCACTACCGGTAAGACTACCCAGTCTCAGCTACCACTACGGAGACACATCTAAGCCAACATGAAGAGAATCACCCGTGACCATTCCTAGAAACATCTAAACAAAAAAAGAAAATTTCTCACACTAATTGTAAATGGATAACTTTAACCGAAAAAATTTCGTACGGGACAAAGATTCACAATCAACCGATACATGGGGTCCGGTACTGACGTCCTAGTCAGGTCAAGTCAAGTCAAGTCAGCGAGTCAGGACAGGCTGAGAAACGCTGGGGTACTTAGCGTCGTGCGGTCCGGAGGGACAGGTAGTGGTTGAGGGCGTCAAGTGAGTCTGAGTGCAGGTAGCTCAGTCACTACGGTAGGTCGGTAGAGTAGGAGCCAGCAGGGGAAGAGGAGGACGGGGGTTAGGGAGGGTCGTATTCAGAAAAGGTTACTCAGTTGAGAAGCGTACTCCACCGGTTTCATGACCTCGAAGTCGAAATCGTAGTAAGGAAGGTTTCTTTAGGGTCCCAACTAGAGGAAGTCTTATCTGACCAACCTAGAGGAACGTCAGGTTCCCTGAGAGTTCTCAGAAGAGGTTGTGGTGTCAAGTTTTCGTAGTTAATAAAGTGAGTCGGAAGAAGTATCAGGTTGAGAGTGTAGGTATGTACTGGTGTCCTTTTTGGTATCGGAACTGATCTGCCTGGAATCAGCCATTTCATTACAGAGACGAAAACTTATATGATAGATCCAACCAGTATTGAAAAGAAGGTTCCTCATTCGTAGAAAATTAAAGGATGCTGAAAACAGAAGGACACAGACTACATGAAGTAGATCTTACTAGTAACCATCCAGGAAGACACAAGGAAGTTTACCGTAATCAAGTGAGTGACCCTCCCGACTCATTGTCGGAGAATATACAGACACGTATGTATATATATATATATATATGTGTGTAGGACGTCACTGACGTCCTATCTCCTATGAATTTCGGGACGTCCGGAAACCTCAAATTACATGGGGCTCGTGACCAGAATTTCAACGACAATGATCTTTGTCGGCGTCACACCGTCGTGAAGACCAATAACGACGGGGTCTGAGTCTCTCTTCCGGACAAACCCCAACACTTACTCACACCTTACACGGTCTTGTGGGTGTCCGAACACAGAGCAATGAGGAACGGGTAGTAAAAAGTGGGGACGACGACGACGATTCAACGAAGTCAGCACAGGTTGAGACACGCCGGGGTATCTGCCGTCGCGTGGTCAGAGGGGACCCTAAGAGGTCCGTTCTTGTGACCTCACCCAACGGTAAAGGAAGAGGTTACGTACTTTCACTTTTCACTTTCACTTCAGCGAGTCAGTACAGGCTGAGAATCGCTGGGGTACCTCACGTCGGGTGGTCCGAGGAGACAGGTAACCTAAAAGGTCCGTCCTCATGACCCCACCCCACGGTGACGGAAGGGGATGGTGGACTGTTTTGGGGTTTGGAAGTTAAGAAGGGACGTCTCTCACAATAATAATTCAACCTGCGGAGATTCCTTTCTTAGACCTCCATCCTTGGGGTGGTGGCCCTCGGGACCTCTGGTCTATAGAAAATTTTCGAGGAGGTTGGGTTTCCCAGGTGGTAGGAGCCCCACGGAATCCGCACCACACCGACACCTCCCGGCCAGACCCAGGGCTCTGACACGAAAGTAGGTCGCCCCTGTTTGTGATGTCCAGGACGCCACGTCACGAATCAGCGAGCCAGTACCTCCTGAGACGCTGGGGTACCTGACATCGGGCGGTCCGAGGAGACAGGTACCCCCACGAGGTCCGTTCCTATGATCTCACTCAACAGTACGGGAGGAGGTCCCCTAGAAGGACTGGGTCCCCAACTTGGGTCCAGAAGGCGTAACGCCCATCTAAGAAATGGTAGACTCGGTGGTCCCTTCGGGTCCTTATGACCTCACCCATCGGATAGGGAAGAGGTCCTATAGCAGGGTTGGGTCCTTAGGTCGTCCCCAGAGGACGTAACGTCCACCTAAGAAATGGTCGACTCGGTGGTTCCTTCGGGGCGATGTCCCCGAGTCAACGACCGTATAGGAAGAGTCTAGGTCCTGTCGGGTAGGAACGTGGGTTCCGACAAGTCAGAGGTCCCTACACCGTCGTCGGGTCCAGTGACTCGGGACTCCCCTTATATCCTCCGTTAAGTAAATAGTGTAATTACAGATGAAAGATGACTTCACATCAACGAAAGGTCACAACTCGACCAACATCCCATGTCGTTGAACTTCTCCATATGTCACTACTTATAGACCAGAGACCCCCACGAAACGAAGAGAGCACATGTGACTTCCCAATTGATCCAAAGGGACGTGACATCAGGGAACCACTACGAGAAATTCTATGAACTCACACATATATAATTAGGGTTGTAGGACGAGTTTAGGACGGAAGCGAGAAAGGGGAAGTCATTAGGACTCACCGAGAAGGTTCTGACACTCAGAGAAACATTTACTTGAAAAACATAGGCAAAAAATCTAAGGTGGATATTCGCTATGACATACTATAAACAGAAGGACACAGACTGTATTAAGTGGATCTTACGAGTGACCATCCAGGAAGAGACACATATATAGGGACACATTTATAGGGTCTGGTGCACCATAGACACAGAGATCCAAAAATTCCTTTGAGGTACGACAAGAGGTGTCACCGACGACCGTCAAATGGAAAAGTCGTCGTGGCTCCTCTCAAGGGAAAGAGGTCCGGACAAGGTCGTGAATGACAAAAATCTGAAAAACTACTAACGGAATGACTGTCCACTCTCCACTAGGGGAGTCATATCTAAACTAAACGTAAGGAGATTACTACCCCGAAGGGACCACCGAGTCTCCAATTTCGTAGATGGAGGTTACGTCCTCTGGGCCCAACCTAGGGACCCAGCCTTTCTAGGGGACCTCCTCCTTTACCATTGGGTGAGGTCATAAGAACGGACCTCTTAGGGTACCTACCCCATCGGGATGGTCCGAAGGGGTAGGTACCCCAGTGTTTCTCAGTCTGTGCTGACTCGCTGAAGTGTCTTGTCTTGTCTTATTACCTGTTACAATTCCTAGAAACAATTCAGGAAACAATAAAATTTGTCACTCATTTCAATGGACAACTTTAAAAGAAGAATTCTCGGACCGGGACAAACGTAACAATAAGATAATACATGGGGTCCGGTAAGGAATTTCCTTCCTCAGAATGTCAGGGTGTCTGGAACACTCAAAGTTCACGGGGACACGTGGCCAAAATTTCAACCAAAATGAGTTTTACCGGTGTTCCTCCGTCGTAAAGAAGTAAGGGTTGAGACGAATGACTCCGTGGTATCCTTAACCGTTGGGTGACGTCACAAGAACGGACCTCTTAGGGTCCCTACCCCCCCGGACCACCCGACGACAGGTACCCCAGCGTGTCTCAGCCTGTGCTGATTTCGCTGAATCGTCGTCATCGTCGTCTGAATGTCTTTCACGACAAGACCCAAGATTTACTCTCACCTTGCACGGTCTTGTTTGTGGGTTCCCAAACACACAGTAATGAAGAACGGGTAAAGGGAAGTGGTCGGTTTGGAGGTGGAGACTGTTTAGGGTTTAAGAGTTTAGACAAGACGACTCCGAAGACAGTCACAAACTCTTCACGTCTAATTAAGTTCCTCCATAGCGGAGGGTGGACCGTCTTACGACGACGACGACGACGACGACGACGACGATTCAGCGAAGTCAGCACAGGCTGAGACACGCTGGGGTATCTGTCGTCGGGTGGTCCGAGGCGGCAGGGACCCTAAGAGGTCCGTTCTTGTGACCTCACCCAGGACCGTCTTACTGGTGGTACATTTCAACGGTAGTCATTTACGACATCTCTGACCTCTCTACCCCCGGGAGGGTGTGACAAACACCTTTATATTAAACCACGTTGACAAATCCTCACGTAATAGCTTCGACGAATTTTTTGATTTTTATCTTGATGGTATACTAGATCGTTAGGGTGAGGACCCGTATTAAGCTTTTTCTAAGTACGGACTGACACAAGAAACACCACCCCAAAGGTTAGCGGTTCTGGACCTACTTTACATTCACAGCTACATTAACTGTCTCCTACCTGTTTCTTCTACACAATGTATATATGTTCCCTTCTAATGAGTCGGCAATCATTCTGACTTCGTCACGGTAGACGTCGTTGTCGCTGCCTGGACCTCTAATCATATTCACTTCCTCCAGTCTCTTCGTGTTTGTGGTATACTACCACGACTGTACGCCTTAGATTTTCTTTCTATGTTTATTTGATAAATGTCTTGTCTACGTCTGAGTGTTCTCGTGCTTGAAACAATGGTCCCCCCTTCCCCAACCCTTCACCTAACTCTCAAACGTTAACTGTATATGTGTGAAGATGTCTATTAACTGTTCCAAACGCCATATCGTGCCCCTTGAACTGAATTATAAGACATTGTCAAATTTACCCTTTTCTTCAACTTTTGATTACCTATGAACATATCCATGTCACTTAGTGAAACGATATGTGAATATCGATTGTGTAGTAACAATTAGTTGACATGAGGTTATATTTTAGACAACATTTGTTGAACTTCTTTTTAAAGTTCTAGAGTATCATTGTATCTTGTCCCGTTAAGTGGTAAAATTAATTTCGTTTAATCTTTAGGTCACCCTCCGAGGACAACATTTAATGTTAGATAAGTAAAGGTGAGGGGAGAACGATTAAAAAAGGTTACTACCCAAAATTTTCGATCGTTGTATACTCGATCACTCGTATTTCTCGTCTTATGACTCCATCGTTTACGTAAAGTTTGTCAACATTAATAGAAACCGTCTGTCTCACATCAAAATAATAATGTCACCAAATATACCGTTTTACATTTTTATATAAAATACGTTCAGTCACGGAGTGTGAGTAAATGACAATAATTTAGAACCTTCGAACTGTATCTAATAAAACCTCACGATTAACATATTAAGTCTGATTGTACTTTTCTAACTTAAAACACAGTTTTTTGTGATACAGTTCACTATACTCTTCTCTCGATTTCGGATCATTATTTTTCCATATAAAATGAAGGTACCTCAAGCGTCAGAGACTCTACTTCAATATGATGTGAGTATAACTGTCCTCAAGGAGATACAGTAAAAATTATCAAAGAGGACTTATTAATTTTCGACTCACTGGGTTTTCATTGTAAAGGATTCCCTATATTTATAAAGATTTTGAAAGAAACTGACGAATTTTTAAGAATGATCAAAAAAAGAGGGATCGTTAAGGTTTTAAATGATCTTAAAGGAAGTAAAATCCTACTGTAATGTATCCCATTATTACTGCCTGATATTATTTCCGGATGTTTTTAGTGAGGTGAAATCATAGTATGTACCTAGACAAACAGTTATTAAGTGCAGAAAGGTCTTGAAGAATTAGGACGGTGTTCAGAAAAAGTAATTAGTCTAGACGTCCGTTGAAACACGATTGCAATCTGTAGAAGTCGTATTATATTCCGTTATATTTAATCCACTATACCGACTTTATTAATTTCACTATTCTTGAAGAATACCTAGACATAAATAGTTTTACATGACATGGGAGACTTGTCATAGTAGTTCGTCACAGGATTTCTTACTTAATCACATACCCTTTCCACATAACGTAATTCAGAAGGGACAAGACTTTTACCAACTTCTACTTGTGTATGATACTGGGTTGTTAAGGATGTCTTGACATTGATTAAAGATCAATGTATGGGTTTTCTTTATGTATACATTCAAGTGGTTTTCTGAGTATGACTTTACAGGTGTTGTCGTTATAAGTATTACTCTTTTTAAATGTTGAGATATGTGTGGGTAGTCATCATATTACCTATACATTTACCACCGTACAAATATATTATTTCTTGTCGTCATTGTTACTCGTTTAACACTACCTAGAGTGTTTGCATTTACTCACCTTCTTTGGTTTGAAATCTTTCGCGTACACCGATGAGGTACGTATTGTACCTCTCCCAATGACTCTAAGACTCTTATGAACCAGCGAACTAAAGTTCCAACGAATACACCCATAAATTAGTCTAACACTTTTAAGTCGACAGACACGTGAATACTACACAGTAGTAAAACGTATATATAATAAGAAGTCATATATTAACTTCTTTCACCGCCTTCATCTGACTTCTATGTCCAGTCTCCTTTAACACACGCAATGACGGTGCGGTCCCGTCTAACCAACCGACAGAGTGGTGGTGTTGAAACTCTTCTTTATCCTTGGTTCGGAACCTGAAGTTCAAGAAGTTTTAAAACTTATGGATCTATTGTTCTGGATACAGATAAATATAAAAGAAAATTATCATGGTTCACGAATCATTTGGAGAAATACTACTATTACTGTTCTCAACGTCATCAACCACAATTAAGTCATAGTAACAGTAAATTATATTCCCCTTAGTACTGTCTGTTCGACGAAATTTGTATCAAATGTAAACTATAGTAATTCGTTGTGTATTGGATATGAGTCATTGTAGGTGAGTCTTTTACTGTGATAATCGTGTTTACATATTTATCTGAGAACTCTCAGGGAACCTGACGTTCCTCTAGGTTAGTCAGGTAGGATTTCGTCTCGTCAGGACCCACAAGTAACCTTCCTGACTACAACTTCGACTTTGAGGTTATGAAACCGGTGGACTACGCTTCTCGACTGAGTAAAGACTACGACTCTTTCTAACTCCTGCCCTCCTCTTCCCCTGCTGTCTCCTACTTTACCGACCCACCGTAGTGGTTGAGCTTCCTGTACCCAAACCCACCTGAGGCCCTCAACCACTACCTGTCCCTCCGGACCGCACGACTCCAAGTACCCCAGTGTTTCTCAGTCTGTGCTTGACTTGACTTATATACAGAATGGTTATAGTACTTATTGACCGTATGGATTTTTGGTACGAATTAACCGAATTTGTATTTTACTACTAGACCCACCGACAATAAATACCCATTCCAATATTTGATGGTTGGACACGAAATGTCCACTGACAATAAACTTTCTGACCAGAAGGACCTCGGACACAGTCGACTGGACACACTTACCGCTCCTGGAGCCAAAACCACCTTATGTCCAGGCAAGGTCTCGCCACTAATATGTTCTTGATCTTTTGGTTGTAGACACGGGTCTCGTCTTCGACCTTTGTTTTAGTACACTACCACTCACGCTGGTAAGTATTGTGGATAAATAAAATCATAATGTAACTATTCGTTTTTTTTTTCACATTTAAAAAGACAATCTATTCCTTTAAACGATTCTAGAGTGAAAATTTTTCAACTCTTAATCCGATTCCCATACTAAGACTTAAGATTTCTAAATCTCAGAACGGTGGGAAGTATTCAATCCATACTTTATGAATTATCATAGAGATTCAAAATACTCAATTTCTTTCGATTCTAGTAAGCCTCGTACAGTAAACATGTATGGATAATGTTAGAACTAGGATACACTTAGATTTTTATAGGAGTTAAATAAATTTAGCTTTCTTTTTAACGTTTCTTTATCGTTTTACTCTGTAAAATGATATCAGATTCTTTAACTATTTCGTAACCATTCCTGACCAGACTTAAAATGTATGTCTTATATATTTTTATATACGAATATACAGACACACATATACATATATGTGCGTCTCGATGCGTAGGTCCTATTCGTTATGCAATGTAAATGTTTTGGAGTTTCGTAGTAACAAGGGATCGTCTCTTACAGAACGAGTTGTTTCTTGGAAGAGTAAGAACGAATACAAGACTTTATTAATTCCTCGTACTGTACATAATCGTTTCTTCCCGGTTTTATTGTAGACATAATGACTTTTCAACTCCTTTCGAATCTTACAACCTCTTGTCACGAATCTCATTTTCGGTGTACTCGATCTACTGAATTGGCTCCTTAATAACTTAATAGGTGGAATAACTAATGTAAAAGAGTTTAAATGGCAGGTATAAGACCCCTGTTCCATTGACTTCTTCCTCTCTATCCTGTCGTCAATATTATTCACTCAATTAAGGGTTCTTTTCTTTCTCGTAGCAAATGGGGTATTACTGTTAATCCTTAGTCGTTCTTGTTAGCGTTTCTTTAAGAGAGTACGTGGGTGTCTGATTTTTGACTTTCGATGTAAAGATCTCGTAATGTATAGTTTACAATACGTCCCACGTCGGGGTTTCATAAATCTTCCCCTAAATTTCGGAATGTACCAATATGTCCTCTCCCTTTTCACATTATATTTGAGTGAAAGTTGAGTCAAATTTTTTTTTTTTCCTTTCTTTTACCTCTATTGTATATTCATTATGTCTATTTATGTTTAAGTCACTTTGTCTTTTATTGGTTCTATTAGTTATTTTGGTTATCGAACAAAAAACTAGTTTGTTTCATCTGGTGGAGTACCTTTTGAGTTACTTTGGTTTTTTCTCTTGTTTCAATATTATGACCATCACAAATTTTTGATATTAAAGACACTTATGTAAAACGATTATTTACATTTTTGGACTGTCGACAAATCTTACAATAAATAGTTCTCACTACCTCTGCGTTTGGTATCTAAGGCATCGGTAATTTTGGGTACACGTAGTCTATCCGAGTGTTTACGTGTGTGTGATTTTGGATCTACCGAAATTAATACTCAGAATGATTTTTAAATTTGTCTGTCGAGGGTAAATACACTTTAGCATTCTTTATTTCAACCCATCTTTTTTTTTTAGAGGGGTCATGTTGTGGTTCTAGTGTTTGTTTTTACAATTTGTTATTTTTATGAAAGTTTAGTTTTAAATTTAGAAGATGTATCATTGTGTCCTTCTCCCGTACCGTTGGGTGAGGTCGTCGGAACGGACCGCTTAGGGTACCTGTCTCCGCGGACCGCCCGACGCCAGGTGCCCCAGCGTCTGTCAGCCTACGCTGACTCGTACGTGTGTAGCATTTCGTCTCGTATTTGATCCAATGGTCTGTTCGGTGTCTGTGTCTTTTCTATAGACACCAGTTATACTTCCTTAATCACAGGTCTTGTTGATAGGATTTCGAAACGTCGTAAGGTTCTGTTAAAGTGTCAACATTTTAACACCTCCTGGGGTTTACCAAAAAGAAACTACATATGTATAGTTTCAAACCGTGTGACTTTTTACTTTTGACAATTCAAAAATTTATAAACCATTGAATAAACTTTGTTAGTGTTTAGTTAACATAAGTATAAAGGGCTTTTTATTGATAAAAGGTTTCGTCTTTCTTTTATTGAAAGTACTGTCCGTACCAGAAGAAAATGTGACAAAGTGTAGAGACATTGCAGACCGAATTGTCTTCTGTCAACCTAAGAGAGTAGACGGAGACGTAAATCAGATAACGGTAGAATCAAATCAAAGGCATACACTTCCTCCAGGTCCGAATGAATGGGTCCACACGTCAATCTTCCCTTTGAGGAGTGTGTGTATGAGACTTCCTTACGGTTTCCGTAGGGACCAGGGACCTAGTAGTAGACTCTTGACAATAAGATCTTATTTTTTTAAGGGTGTTGAGTCTTTTCCGTATCTAAAGTCATCTTCCCGACTCCTCTTGGTTTTCTCTATGTATTCGTCAAGTGTTCTCCTTTAGACTTATGACGCTTTGCAAAAGGAATGACAAACTATCGAAACCATTATCGACGTCAAATTTAACTGTTCTATCGAAAGGTGTGGGTGTTCTGACTGTTCTTTAAATTTAGACCTTGAATGTTTACAAAAACTCCCAAATCTCATTATCATTGAGAATAAGTGACGACGCCCCATACATTTGACAGTGGTAAATTTCTTTTTTTTTCACTCGACACATCTCATTTCAAAGTCGATAGGGATGTCATTACGGGTCTTTAAAGGGAAGGTTTATAAATGGAATTTCTTTGTGATCCTCCGAACGTGTTCCGACCGGTGACCTCCGTGACAACATTATCGTATTTAACTTGTGTTGCATTTTCGGGTAGGTATCTCCTTTATTTAACATCAATCGTAGTACCTTAAGACACGTCGTCAATTTTAATTAACTGACACAGAGATAATTTTTTAGTGTATCTTTATAAAGTAGATATTGTAACCGATAATTCAAAGTTTTTCTATATACATAGTACATAGTTATATTACGAAAATTTTAAAATTTTGACGGATTTTTATTACGACATTCAGTAAATACCTAATGTATATAAATATAATATCAATATCAGTTTCTTATTTTTCGGACAGTGTCTTTACGAACACAGATGAAGTTTTATTACGTATAACGTCCCGTCTGTGTCTCCCTCTCGTCCTTCTTGATATTATCCGGTAGTTCAAACAATCATAAAAAATGAGTAGTTGTTTGTTTTGATTTCGTTCATACTGATTTGCCATTATAAACAATTTTACCTTACTACCCATCAACTTATTTAAAAAAGTCAATAAGAGACAGGAATAAACATACAGACTATATTACGAAATTTATTTTGTATTTAAATTTAACCTTTAGACCCAAGTGTAGTCTGTCATACCATCGGCTGAACCTTTTAATCAACCGTAAATCCGTGCGTAGACCCTAAAACATTGTAGATATACCGTTGAAGTCTTCCATTGAAGTGCAAACTTAGTAAGTCCTACCTGAAGAGTAGGGAAAGGTTAACAAATATTTGTAACGTGATTATGGACAGAGGCACTAACAGGGGGACCGGACGTCTTACGGGGACAATTACACACAACACGGGGACGTCTACCTGTCACAATGCTCATATTCACCTACCGGTCACGAACCTTCCCGAGAAGGGCTTGTCAGACCACAGTTTCTAGTCTACCACAGTTACATTGTCCATTTGGAAGGTAAGGAGAAACAAGAAACTTTCAGAAGGATATTGTGTGTACATTCACCAATTTCTTTTATTAATTCTTTTGTCTCTATAAAAAAGTCATAAGGTGTACACCAACTCAAGTGTTGTGGACTCGACACATGGACTACTGGTCCCTATTTAATAAAATGAAAATTTATAAAGTTAATCTAAGGGGGAGTGGGTCGGTTAAATCTATAATGATTAAGATTATTTAACGATAATATTCAATTAGACTAACAAAAGAATTTTTAGAATATATAATTATTGAATGATGTACGATTTTTCAGTCACAAAACAACTGATACAGACAAAGACACGGAATCTCCGTTATATACGTCAGGTTTTTATAACGGTTCTCTTATACTAATATGTTTAGGTTTATAAAACAAATTTAAGTCTTTGGATACTGGAGATCAAAAAAAAATTAATTGATTCTATGTTCTGGATAACCATTTTATTCGAGTCTCGTAGACTCATCAGTGTCATGGATGAGACAGGGGTAAGTTTTGAATAATATGTAACTTTCCTCTGTAGGTTTACTTCTCGAAAAAATAAAATTAAGGGAAACTGGGTTTGTCTGGGGTATCTTAATTAGATGTCAATGATTTTCAAAGGAATAGACTCAGGTCATTTACGTTCCCTAGGGTTTCTGGGAACTTCTCCCTTCTTTTAACCGAGGGCTCTATCTCACTCGGTGGGACGTTTTTAAAGGATAGTTTCTTGATTCCAGTCTTCTTCTTGGAGTCGTAGTTCTGTAAACATTTAAATTAACATTGTAGATGTCATTCTACTGTCCTAGTCCCTAGTTATACGAAAAACCTTTCGTATTTAAAAATATAACTCAAAATTTAATGAACCTCAATGACTTTGGATTAATACGTAAAGGTCGGATACTTTCGATCTCGTCCTACAGTTTGACATAAGAACACTTCTGTTCTAAAATATGTACTCGACCCACTTCTTTGTGAACTATTATCGTTGAGAGTCACCTGTGTAGATATTATTTCTGTTCTGTGGATGGTCCTTTGGGAAACGAGAGACTGTCACAGTAAAAGACCCTTTTTTTTTAGGTTCGTTCGGTGAGAGTCTCCGTTGTCCCCCTCTGTCTCGAAACCCCTCTCCTCGTGTCCGAAAGACTGGGACTTCTGTACTCCCTACACCAGGAAGGGTCCACCGTCAGGACCATTTCTTGGGCGGACGGTCACGTCCTCTACATTCCCTATGTCCAAGTTGGGGACCCAGTCCTTCTAGGGGACCTCCTCCCGTACGGTTGAGGTCATAACGGACCTCTTAGGGGTACCTGTCTCCTCAGACCACCTGATATCAGGTACCCCAGTGTCTCTCAGCCTGTGTTCACTTCACTTAATCGTACGTACCTGTGGTGAGTTGAGTCCACAACTTTTGCTTACAGATGGAAGAAATTTGATTAGTCCTCAAAATGTCGAAAGGGTCACTTAGGACAATCAAAAGTCACAAAAGAAAAAAAAAGAGGGGTTTATACCTACGTTTATTAGTAACAGACTGAAAATAAGATGTGTAATGTTCAAGAAACGTGTGACTTTAACCCCGATAAAGGGTTATATTCTATTCAGTTTAAAATTTTCTGAATGGACATCTTTAGTATAAAAGTTAAAGAAAAGGTATCTCATAGGGTACATAAATAGGGGCAGATTTCGACAAAGTATCGTTTTTTTTTTTTTTAACACATTTACTAAACACTATTTTGTGATATACGTAAGAAGAGGGTAGAAGATCCTCTCCACTCTGACAAATACCCTTTATCAGTTCGTACATTTCTTATAGTGGATGGAACTAACTAACAAGGTTAAAATACTTATCGACAGGAATGTCCTTTGAGAGTTACTAAAGGAAACAGAAGTACACAAATTACGATTATTGAAGTCATCTCGGTACAGTGAGGTCGACGGAACGTTACTGATTGACGAAAAGGTATTGTTAAAAAGACACTTATAAAATAAATATTACCATTCACTATTCCGTTTCTTAATTATGGAAATTAAGCTAAGGTCTCCTAGTAGTCAAGGTATTTATTTCCTTTTAAAAACGACACGATTTTAAGATACTTTAACTAGTTCACACCAAACTTCGATACTCAAGAAATGTACGATGGTCAAGACAAAGAATTACTGTAGATCAGAGTAGAACTTTTGAAGTAACATTGACACCGTATGGACCATGATTTGAGCTCTTCCTCCTCCTTTATTCTCATCAGCGATCTCTTGACGTCACAGTTCAAATTTGTTATCACATCTGTATGGTGAATCTTCGACGTAAACAAAAGAAAATATGGTTTTTTTTTTTTTTTAAGACTTAATCACTGAAAGAGGTTTTCTTTATGCATAATATTTTTTTACGTAAATGTTTCAACAGTGTATTTGGTCTTTCCATAGAATTCAACTTCTGACAAGTAAACTTTTTGTTCCTTTCATAAAATTGAAATTTTCTCTTAATTTAGACGAAAAATTACAACCTGAACCAGAGTCTTCGATACTGTAATCGAACGTTTGTTAATTACAAAAGTTTCATAGCTGATATTTTAGTAGATTAGTTGTCCATGAATGACTCGTGGACGACCCCACCGTCCATGATACAGGAGACTTACTCTTCCCAGAGTTTCAAGGATTTATTTCACCAGTTCCAATTGGTCCATAAGGTCAGTCGACGGGAGTCTTCACATACTCTGAGGGTTCCGCCAAGTCCTAAGTTTCTAGTCAGATGTTGTTACCACAAAAAAAAAAAAAAAAAAAAAATTAGTGACGTTCTCTACGATGAACGGTTTTATACTAAAAGACAAGACGTCCCCCGACGAACCACCACGCGGTCGGACTACGACTGTCCAGAACATTGGGTGGCACATCAGTTGGGGTGAGTATGACATCGCTCCATACACACTTAAGTAATCTCGTCTGTTCGGTCGAAGTAGTAATCAGTAGTGGGACGAAGACCATGTTAGGTAGGGGGGGTGGGACTTTTTACAGAACTCCGTATTTTTAAGATAAAACCCTGATGAAGAAAAATAGTCACATTTATTAAGACTTACGTGAAGGAAGATGGTAATCTTATTTAAACATATTCCATGGTTTTTTCACACAATAAAAAATGTATCACCACTGTCTTTAATGTACCTCATTTAAGGGTCTTGTCATGAAGAAATTTCGGACGGGAAGCCCAGTCCACACCATAGTGGAACGTACATATCACATTCAGAGCAAGAGGACGTCTGTTCCTGTACGTCAACACTTCTTCCCATGTGACTTCAGTACAGAAGGTTACCATGTGAACTCGTCACGTGTGACTAGGGGCACTACCACTATGGGTGGCACCTCCTGTTTTCTCCTCTACACTTTTGGTCAGCCCGTCACGTAGGTTGGGTCGGGAGGTCATTGGGTCACCCTGCCCCTTCCTGGACCAAAGACGTCGGTAAACCCGGTCCACTTCGCTGGTCTGTCACGACTACGACGTAAGGAACCGACATATAAATTGGTTATTACTCGTTCGTAAAAGAATTCTCTCTTAATAAAGTAGATATCAGTAAAGAAAACTATGACAGAATATAAGCATATTAAAAATGTTAATGACACCTTTTCCGTTAGTATGAGTTTTAAGTCTCTATACTTAGACGAGAGAAGACTCTTTTTAAGATCCTAACTATTTAAAGTCAACATTTAAATCTTAATACAAGTGTAACTAATCTCATTAGAGTGTCACTTTTATAATCCCCCTTTCACACAACAGTACGTCTTGATCTTGTTTAGTTTTGATACTTTTCTGCAAGTTCATAAAAGGTAAACTGGTGTCTCACAATTTATAAACTTGGGATTTACCCTTCCAGTCATTACGTCCCCTACGAACCGTCGGTCTGGTCAAAGACAGTCACGAACCTCGACCGTGTGAGTTTATGTGTGTTAGACATGATCTGGTCTATGTACCCCTGTCCGCACCTCGGAAGGACAGAGCTACCCTGTCAGATTTGAACCTTTGACTGGTCTGGGCACAGTAATTTGTCTGTCGAGTATTACGTAGGTCATTACCTGAACTTCGGACCTCCGACTAGTGTAAGATAGGAATGAGACGCGTAAGTCAGAGGGGTCAACTAAGTCGGTATATGAGTAAGAGCCTTGATTCGACCACGAACTTTTACACGACACTCTCGATGTACATTGAGTCGAGTACGGTGAAGAGTGTGGTATCTCCCTAATGGTGAAGCACTGGTTTCCTTTAACGGTCCGTTTCGTTTCGTATTTGATGAAGGATTGCGGTCATCTTTGAACTCTTTCCTTTCTTTCTTAGACGTATCGATCGTGTTGACATAAAAGTTACGTACCTCAGTTTTGTGAAATGGAATGACGACTTAGTGATAACCCTAAAAAATTTTCATAAAAGTGGCGAACCCACTAATTATATATTGGTGTAGTAGGGACTGAAATAATCTAAAACTAGACTTCTATTTTAAATAAAACATTTCGGCTGGACAGACACATTCGTCCCCTTCGAGAAGAAGAGTCATAGGTTCTACCGCCTGGTTGTTTACCGGTAAACGTTAGAACTGGAACTGGTTCTTAGGTTCGTCTAGAGGAGTATAGTTTTGACGAAGAATTTGTATTAACAGTAAAATGTAAAATATCAAGAGGATTTTACTTGTAAAATTATATAATTTTTCCATATGTAATATTTTTATATGTTAATCTAGTACGAAAACAAAAGACTTTTTGGGTTTTTATAAACAACTTAAAGAGAGTCTTATCTATTTGGGTTGTCATCTTGTCAAGAAAACTAAAACTTGAGTGAGTTCAAAAAAAATCTTAACTTTTTTTATTACAGATCTTATAATTGAACCAAACAAGGGTCGTATACTTACTCGAAGATTCAACTAGGTCGAGATCAGTTTTTAGTAGTAGTAGCAGTAGTGTCATGACTAAACGAAAACTGCAGAAAGTTTACAACCTATTTGGTCTCAGAGACACCACAGTCAAACGGGTTAGATATTAAAGTTATAATTTTAATTACAAATCGACCAACCCATATTGTCTTTTAATTTACAACCACACTCCTTGTTCAATCCGTTTTAGTAAGTATGATAGTAGGTAAACTTCAAATAAGTCTCATATTTTGTCTTCAAGTTTCTCTTACTCTGGTCTTTTGGTTTAAAACTTTCAAGGACAGTATCTTGATCTTTTTTTTAAGGACAGAACAGACTAAGGTATTTATCTTTTCTATCTTTTTTACAATAAAGCTCTAAGAAAGTACACAATTAGTTTGAACCAATAAAAATGTTTACTATAACAGTTTAATTAAAATTTCGTGTGAGACTTCATATTTGATCTATTTCCTAATAATTAGGGTTTTTACAATTTATATAAATGAAAGTAGACTTTTTTATAAATTTACTGTTTTAAATGTAACTCTATGGACAGTCGTAGTTTTTTCAACATCCTTAATGAACTTTAACGTAACAAAAGAAGAAAAGAGTGTTAACGGTAAGACTTCTATCTTACTTTTAGTCTTCTTTTGTAAATATATCACATCGTGTATACAACTCAAATTTCATTTTAGGTATATCCTTCATCGTCTTTAAATCTGTATAATTGAACTTTAGACTTGAGTTTAACGTGGTAATAAATAGTAAAAAGTTAAGTCAAAAGTAACTCTCAAATAGAAATTACTTTCTCGTAGATTGTGCATTATCATCGAAACGTAATTAGTAATTGAGACGGATTCGCTATTAAGTAAAACTCAAAAGTTTCTTGAACCAGTATACACTGACCAGTAACCAGTATCAATTTCTGACATTATATATATCGCCTGATTACATTCAATTACTGGTTACAGATAAGAAGAATCTACCCTCTGACTTCTGGACCCAAATACCACATCGTCGACCCCGTAAACACAATGAGTAGAAGTAACAGAGGTACTAGATAGATCGAACCACTCACAAATTTATAAATTTTTAGATTCCTCTAGATAAAGTCTCCTTTATGAAAGTTAACCGGTATTGGTCCTTGTCGTTAGATTACAGAGTTTATTCGTACGGTGTAAATAAATCACAAGACTCAAAGACTTATTCATATCTACCTATTAGATTTTCGTTGACTTAGGCTTGGTAAATTAAAGTCTTATACTCGGTCTTGACGGGATCCAGTAGAAGAGTTCAACAATGGGGACCAATACATTTGTGGTATATAATGAAACATATGAATACCACTTGACATGTAAAAAATAATTCAATGATGACTCCTTCTCTAATACTATTATGGATTAAGTTGACAGAAAATTTTGTATAATATTCAACACAATAAATATTTTCAAACACCTGTTTATATTTACTGATATTGTAATAAGGTAATAATCATGGTCTCTTTAATATAGATCTATTAAATAGAAAATGTCCTATTATTATATGAACTTCCCAAGACCAAATACAAATAAGTCTCGTATTTTACCTCCTTAATTTTTTGGTCTTTTAGTTTAGACCCCTAACTTAAGTCTTTCACATCTGTTAATTCGTTAAAAATCCAAATAGTGACAAAGTCAAAAAAAGTAAATTTCGTTATTTTTAATGTTAACTTCTAAAAGAAAGAGTGTCAAAATAATTAAAAAAAATTGTCGTTCTTCGGTTTCTTTGGGGTTTCTTCCGTTTTGTTGGCCGACTTTGGAAACTGGAATCGGATACTACCTCTACGACTGTACATTCAGCATTGAATGGGACGTCGAAGGCTAAAGTCGAAAGACGGAAACGACATCCATAGGTCTCCGGTGTTTCGATAAGTTTGACACACCTAATTTGATGTTTTTCTAGTAGTAATTCCTTCCTCACTTTTAGTGTCACGGTAACCTATATGGTTCTGTCATGACGAATGTAGCTTTGGTAGTCGGGACTCTTAAGATCCTCTAAATCAACTATGTACTACGTAAGACTCTCAAAATACACTAGAAAAGACTTTAGATGGTTGACTATTAAGTGAAAGTAGAGATTTTTGTACTACCACCCTAACTGGTCAAATCCTACGGACTACGTTCGGAGACAGACGTTAATTGGGGATCATTGTAAAAGCGTACTTCTCAAATTATGGTTTTAGAGATGTGACGATATAAGTTTGTATTGTTGTACGGATGAGTTAACTTACTATATGTAATAATACAGTCTAATATATGAACAATTGTTCGTTAAAATTACCACCGATTTTGATTCGAGATTTGACTCGTCTTTTGGGTAACTCATTTAAGTCGTAGAACCACCAACTATTATCAAAGTGACTCGACGTAAAGGCTCCGTTTCTGGGAAAATATTCTGAAGAACAGAGAGAGGTTTCATGCTTACGACCTGTACATGATCTTGGAATCTTCTCAGGAGTTCAAGTCATGAAATGTTACCAACAACAGACCTTTTGATTAAACGAACACAATTATGTCATGTAAAGATGAAAGGGATTAAAAGTTTGACCAACGGACCTAGAAAAAACGATATGCCTTCCGTGTAAAAACGTGATATAATCACGTCGTACTATCCGCGAATTGGTCATAACGGTATCTTTGACGGAGAAAAGTATACCCTACTTCTGTAGACACGAGTTTCACAGCACCTCTGTAAATGTTCAAGAACACAGGACTTCTCTCATGTTCAAGTCGACCCTACCGCTGTCCTACCTCAATCGACAATGTAGACATATGTATGAAGGAGTAGCGACGTCGGTAACACTATAGTTGTCGTACCGCTATTGAAGTCACAAATTCAGGGCTTGAGTGATTGGGAGGTTTTCTACCCAGGGAGATCGGCCAAAGATTAACATGAAACTTCCGACAAATACTGATCTAAAAATATAAACAATAGAAACAATTTTTTTCTTTTCTTTTCTTTTTTTCCTTGACCAACAGAAAAATTAAAACTCGTCTACCTTTTTTATTAAATAACCACTAAAAAACATTAATTTAGTTTTACCAGACTAAAAAAAAAGAGGGTCTAAACAAAAGGATGAAGGTCTACTTTACATAAAGTTTTGGGTATCAAATCAGAAAGAGTCACCATTTTAAACTTCGTTCAGAAAAATTACATACTATAGTTTTTGATCTTAAAAGTTTTCTCTTTTTATTTATAAAACAGGTCCTGGAGTAATTTATAGATCTGGTTCCCACCGTGAAAAAAAAAAAAAACCCATTTTCCAGTCTACCATTTATAAGGTCGGTCCAGATACAACGTCGAACAGGTAAGAAGGTAACACTCTTCTGTCGGTATCCGTTATGTGTTATGTCATGTATCTCTTACCCGTACCGATAAAAAGTTATTTTGAAGGATATTTCAGTCGTCCGGTGTAAACGTTCGACACTAAACGACCAGACCTCCAAAAAAGGTCACGACTAAGAGGTAGTACAGTAGAACTCAAAAGGGAATACATGGGAGACTGACACTAGTCACAAATTAAAGTTTTGGCTTTTTGTCAGTAATTTGTAGAATTACATAACGTTCGTCAATATAAAAAGTGTCTACATCGGGACCCTTACCGTGTCATTTTACTATAGATCGAACCGACGAAAGAAAGTATACTTTTCTTTTAGATTTTCCACGGTAATTTTTCGTTATGGTAAAAAGTCCGTTGTCAAAACGTTGATGGAAACCCTCTCCCCTCCTGTAGTCTACAAGTCCAGAAATTTTTTTTTTTTCATAGTGTTCGGTAAAATAGAATTTGTATCGACACAACGACATGTTCACCAATCCTGATCTTTCATAAAGTGGAAGCATGATCTCAAACTTAAGTGGGATGACAAGTAAGATCTCATAGACGTTTCTAATGTTTTCTATCTAATCTTTCAGTAACAGGGAGTTTATTCGTCTAAAGATGTATAAAGTTATTCGTAATTTCCACCATACGTGATTATTGGAATTAGTCATAAAGGACACAATTCGTTACACATTTAGTAAAGACTCGTTTGTCCAATAGTCCTTTTACTCTTAAAACGGAATATGGTTCCTAAAGTTGTTCCTTTCCGTATTTTTTTTTAAGGTAGAGTAGACAGAATGATTTTCTCCTTCTGTTTTTATTATAACAGTGGGACTTTGACACTAACAGTTATTTTCATGAGTCCCCAGAGGGTCTATTAGGAGTTCGACTAAATAAACTCATTTTACTCGAGGGTAAACAGGTTTTACCAACTCTTTCTTAGATAATGGTAATGAACTTCTTAGAACGATTCAGAATACGTTACGTACGGTGTGGATTATGGGAACTTTAACAACTCACCTTATTTAACAATGATAATTACGATATGAACATTATGACATGTTACCGTGAGTAAGTCTTTCGTCTATTCACAGGAGGATGGATATAACAACTTTACTTAGGTATCCAGTTTTAATACAATACTTTTAGGTTCCACTGGAATAAGTATTTAACTAATGGAAAATGTTACAATGTACATACTTCATTAGATCTAAGCCACACTGGATTGTGATCCCTCGTATAACCTGCAACCGGAGAACAATCCTCTCCATGTCCCTCCGATAAAACCTGTTTACTTCCAATGATATAAGTACAAATATTGTACTTTTATCGGAATAAAAACGAGAACCGTGTTCAGTTATTACTCAATTTATGAAATGACCCTAAAGTAGTTTTGTCATAAGGAGGACAAGTAAGATTCTTAAGTCCTCCGCTTATACCATCATTGGACAGATAACTGTGAAAACGGAATGGTTTTACCAGACACTCGGGTGTTTCTAATTCTTGGTGACAAGACATTCATGCTTCCAGACGAATCAACCCTTTTTTTTTTTTTTTCTTTACTTTTTATAACTGTGTCATAATAAAACAACCTGACAAAGGTAAATTTGCTGTATCTTCACTGTCTTGACTAGAACTTTCCCCCACTAAACGAGTAAGTAGTTATGGATTAGATCCTTTGACTGATATTAGGAATAAAGTTTCGGAAAAGCTCCTGTGACGTCACATCGAATTTCGATTAAACTTTTCCCCAAGTATTTTCGTACAAGAATTAATATCGTTTCGTGTTTCATGGACATTATTCTGATTATAAATAACTTAATAGTGTGCATTCTGTCAGACGATCTATAACATTTTATAATCATTACCGAAAACAAAGGTACGTATAGATTCTGTAAGTTTTCTTCCCCCTTTCGAATTGCTCACTTTTGCTGTGCGTAGTGGGAAGTGAGATCTGAACCACAAGTTTGAACCACTTGTAAAAAGGAGTACCTTACAGACACACAGTCCGGTACGAGAGTCCGAACCCGATATACAGACGAGGTGGGAGTCCGTCCACCGTCACCAGGGTCGTCGAATTAGACTTGGGAGAATTCAAGGATCTGTAAAGTTCTGTTTCAGTCAATAAATTTTGGAGTATCCTTCGTTCAATTGCGGAGAGTTAAAAAGAATTGGAGGTTGAGTGACATATGGGAACGAGGAAATGTTACTAGTTACGGACCAGAGAACAGGTCAGACTAGGGAATCGTTGTTGATCAGAACAGACGAAGGGATTTTGGTAGAAGACGATTTCTACGGATGTAAAAATTATTCTTTTCTCCACTGAAAATTATCTTTTCTCCACTGATGGATACAGAGAAAAGAGAACCTCAGTTTCACAGTGAATCTCATACTTGTCAAACCAAATTTGTCTTAACATGGTCAGTTTCTGTACCTATTTCTTTCCTTTCGACACGTCCTGTAGGAGGGGTGGGGGTGGGGTGTTTTTCTGGAAAAGACATTTTGACAGTTAAGAATGGAATCTAAATCAGGATGGGTCATGAGGGGGGAGGTGGTAGGAAGGGGACACAGAGACATGTGCAGGATGGGATACTCTGTCGTTCCCTCCGGACGTCGAGAGCTTTGACTGTTTTCTTCTCGGACAGGAATCCGACTTAGTTCCAAACTTATCTGAACGTTCTTAGTCCGAAAGGTTTACCGGGTCCTAGAGTGATAGACATTTATATAATAGTTTAATTTTACACAAAGAACAAGACAAAGGGGAGATTCGCACTCCCACAACTTTCTCGTCAGACACTTGTGTAGACACTTCTTAGTCCAGTTTGTTACTAGAAGGGACCCAGACAACGTTACACTCTTGACTTTAACGACGGGAGACTACCGTCCTCGATTGTCTCGTCCTAAAGTCCCAGACTTTGTCCTCACACCCGGGGCGTCTGCCCTGACATTTTTCCTATAATACGTCACACTATGCTATTAAGACCTAGGTCGTCCCTGTGACTTTTTACCCATACAGATGTAACAATTTACTCGTTTTGTTTACGATTTACCTATCGCAATTAAAACATCGAAATACAAAAACACGAAGATGGTTCGGACTAGAATTTTACCCGTTAAAATACTTCTGTGAACCAACACTCTCAGTACAAAGGTCGCTAGTTTTTAGAGATCAGATAATCTGACAGGAACGCACAGTCAGAAGGGCACAAAACATCTAAAAAAAATTCGTTATCAAAGATCTAATGGACGAAACTTACGAGTGACTCGAAGAGAGTTGATAAAAAGTCCTGAGATTCAAAAAAAAAAAAAAATTATTTATAATTCTAAAGGAAAGACCATGAAAAAAGAACGGATAAAAATCGTTCTAATAAAAATCTCTAAAACTTCGCTAGTCATAGACAGTAACATTTTATATTGAAATAATTTAAATGTTACAGAAAGATATTTAATATTGGGGGATTTACACAAAAGAAAAACCAATTAAATTAATGAACTCATAAATAAAACAAATTTATTCTTCCGTCGACAGATTCTTCAAAAACAATTATAATGAAACATTTAACACATTACATTAAATAAAATTTAATACATGTAAAGAAAAAATTACGTGTTCTCCAGACACATGTTAAATGATGTCTAAACGTTTATGACAGTGATTCGAAATGAGTCAATTATGTCTACCGTACACTTCTACATTATACGAAAAAATGTAAAAGTATACCCAATAAACATTTATTGACAACGACTATTTGTATTTGTGCCTCTAGTAAAAGTAAGATGAACACACGTAGACACAAAATTAAAGGTAGTAAACGACGACTTCACACCCAATTGTAAATAAAAGTCACTTTTTTTGTACAAAAATGATGGTATAGCGGGATAGAACCCAGAAAAACAAATGTTAGGGTTAAATCTTTCAAACTCTCTACGTTTGGAATTCACAGACGTCTTCGGTGTCAAATTAGTAGGACCTGTTTCCTGGAGAACCAAAGGTCATGTAATGTTCCGTCCTTCGTCGTCTCCTGTGACTCTGTGCGACCTTGCGACGCCATGTCGCGAAGAAGGGAAGTCAGTCTTCCGTTCGGCGAGGGACAGGGAAAAGGGACACAGATGGTCGTCCTCTGATTGGGAGTCTTTGTTCCACCTTCGAGTATGCACTTATTTGATTTTAAGGAAGTGAGAGGTTTAATTCTACGTGTGTAATGTTTAAGACTTTCCCTACGTGTTTAATCTACTTAGTAACGTTAATGACAATCCCATCGAACGTTGATTTTGTAAAAAACTTTAGCAATAAACGATTTTATATTGATTATTCCTTCCTTGGACAATATATATCATATATTTCGAGTTTTATATGCCGATCTGAGTTTACGAACTACTTTTGTGTCACTAAACGTCAGAGGAATAAAAGATAGACCAAGTAATGTTGACTAAGTTCTTCTCTTAAAAATTTTATTGACTGTATAGAGATCCATAAACCTGTAAGTATCAGTTTAGTGATTGAAGTAAAAAATAAAACGTTGAGATTAAATACGGGACGTTTGTGTTTATACTTGTACTGACCAGATGTAAAACGACCAACCAGACTCAGGGATCACTAAGGAAAGTAATGTGTGGTTTGCATGAGGTTTCTCTTCGGTGGTGTGTGATGTTAAATGTCCAGAACAGTCACAGGTAATGAGACTTTTGTCATACAGGTATGTCTTTACGAATGTACGTCAGTCCGAAAGACTACAACGTAGAAAAAAAAAAAAAGTTCCTAGTGGGGGAGAGGGTGAAAGGTGGAAGACGGTATCGTAGAGGGACGGTTCCCTTGAGTTCAATGATTAGACTATACACAAGTCGGTACAAAAAGAGGGACTAGCATATTAGAACACTTATACAACCACTGTCCCCACCTTTTTCTCTTCCGTCTTTTTACTCAATTTAAATCATCGATGTTAACCTTTTGTCGGAGTGAAGAAAAGGGTAATGATAAAGTCTCCCTTTACAGGAAACAGGAGGGGAACCGTTGTGGGTTCCGTTTAGGGTATCGAAAAACCAGTGTTAAACTCAATACCTTTTTTGAGTCAGGTCCGGTCTTGTTTTATAGTCAGACAGAGTAACAAAAAGTAAAGAAGCCACTGGTCTTCTTTAAACTTGTTACAGACAAAAAGGACAGACACAACCGATAACCCAAGCCAGGAGATAATGTATAGTACAAATTTACCGTTAAAACCGAGATGGTTTCATCAACAATTAAAATCCGGTAGTCGCTTTAAATTTGGAAACCCATTTCTTTTTAAAGACTTAAAATAAAGAGGTGTTCGATCAAAAGATAGGGTCCGTCTCTACTAGAATTACCCCCGGTTACGGAGAAGTAACAGGGGTCGAGGGACGAGAAAGGACTCGTACGAGTGACAGGAGAGAGCTACCGGGAACTCCGGTCACAGTGTACCTTCACTACTTCAACCTGGGTTTAACAGAGAATGTTGGTGTGTGAAAGGAATCTCGAGACGGGAATGACAGGAGAGATGGACCTTGTGAGAAGGGGAACTATATTCGGACCGTCGAACGAGTGAAGTACGTCCAGAGACGAGTTTACGGTGGAGGACACTCTTCAGAAGGAACTGATGGAAATAGGGAACATAAAGGAGAACGGGAAAAAATCAAAAGAGACACCAGGACTAAAATATATAGAAAAACCGGACACCGACATAAAAATGAGAGAGAGTCTATGTGTACTCTCTTCGGTTCAGAAATAGACAAAAGAAGGAGTGGACCTTAGTTCAGGTTTTGTATCTTGTTTAAGAACAACCTACTTATTTACTTGACTTCTTAATCGTTTGACACTCCAATTACCTGTTTCTTAGTAATTCCAATTAATCGTCTAGTCAATATTTCTCTGGTGATTCCAATTAACTGGTCGATTAAGTAAGTTTCGAAGTTCAACAGTCAAGAGGCAGTACTTAGTAAAATATAGTAAAGTGAACGGTGTTTATACAAGTGGATTTGATGAGTCTTTTGTGTTATAACACTGTACCCTTCTCGTCATTTCCCGTCCGTTTGTTTAATATAGTCATTACTACTCGGCCCGTAGTCTCATCACTGTCGACCCCCGTACGGTCGTTCTACACCCACTACCCTAAACCTTTGGATAGAACTCTTACCTCAGACATTTTCTTAAGAAAGTATCGAAAGAGAATAAAAGTGAAGTAACGTACCTTTTAAGGTCACCCTCTGCACTCACTCGTCCCTTATGACCTTTTATTTCCTCCGTCCGTTAGTGTTTAAAGAATTTGTTTTTTTTTGTTTTTTTTTTTTGGGGAACAAGGTCCTAGGTTTTCGTCGGACTGAGAGGATGATTCAGAATGTGACATAATTAAACGAAATACCATCTTATATTATGGTTATTATAGAACTCACAGGGAACCTAACGTTCCTCTAGTTTGGTCAGTTAGGATTTCCTTTAGTTGGGACTTATAAGTAACCTTCCTGACTACGACTTCGACTTCGAGGTTATGAGACCGCTGAACTACGTCTCTCGGCTGAGTACTCCTTTCTGGGACTACGACCCTTTCTACTCCCGTCCTCCTCTTTCCCTACTACCTCCTACTCTACCAACCTACCGTAGTAGTCGAGTTACCTGTACTTAGACTCATTTGAGGTCCTCTACCACTTCCTGCCCCTCTGGACCGTACGAAGTCAGGTACCCCAGTGTTTATTAGTCTGTGTTGAATCGTTGACTTGTTCTTATGGTGGTTCACTATGTGATAAACGAACGAAATTTCGTCTTTATGTCGTTATTCTTGTCTTATTTTAACGTCAAGTCACAAAGGGTTTAGGGGTAATGGATAAAACCTCCTTACCTCCACCTGTAAGTCGTTTGCACATTTATACACTTAATTCGTAAATTTTAGGTAAGGAAGATCTTATGTTACAGAACTAAAGGACCTTTTCACTTTTCTTAAAGTTCTAGTCTCAGTCAACCACTCAGATCCTGATACAAGGGGTGTTGGGTGACAGAAAGTATTTGTATCACTACTTTTGGGTCAGTTTAGTGTAGATCAAACTGTCGACTACATATTGATATGGGAAAGTGTTAAATAGAAATATTTTCCGAGGGAGTAAATATCATAAAACCACAAATAGTGAAAAATGATAGAAACGGTCTTCCGATGTACAGAAGACTAATGTGATGGAACGATGGATGACCTTTTTATTAAATTTTTTATTTAGTTCTTCATAGGATTGACATCTTCCACAGTATTACCTATCCTAAAAATAGAGTATAGACGAATTTGCTAGAAATTTTCAATCTTCTTTTAAGAAAAAACATACAAGTAAGATCACAGATGTACATTCTTAGGTGTCGTTTTAGTTTAATTTTACAGAGGATATTACTTCATCTATTACTACAAGACTTCGATACAGATCATCATTAATACTATATTACCGTACAACGTTCTTCTAATACCGTTGTAAACAAGTCGTTATCTTTGATTTCTCCTGAAACTATGTTAAGAGAAGCCTTATCCGTAGTATAAACGGAAGTTTTTAATTATTAGGGATCAGTTTTTATAAAGTCACATTAATACCTAGGTACGGTTCCGTCTACATCGTCATTTAATCATGTAAAGAACCTATTGTCGCGGTACGGATCTGTGTCAGGTATTCAAAATTTTCGTCATGGAAGGTGACCGTCAATGGCCTAGGACGGATAATATGTTTCGAGCAAAATTTTTTGTTTTGTTTCGTTTTGATTCCTCCCTAGTTTTTTTTAGTGACTTACTTTCTAGGAAGAATGAAAAACCATCCTATATTCTTGTCACAGTCTTCTTTTTCTTTTACATTCACTGAAAATTTGAATGTTTTTTTCTAAGAATACTTGTAAGTATTTCTTCACGGCAAATTTTGTTTTTGGGACACCTACTTCCTTTTACACTGTTATGTACTAGAATAGTTCATACTCCGTTTCATCTAAAGACAAATATGATTACTCCTTTTATAATTCAGTTACTTCCCGTTACATCGTAAAAGAATTTAATTTTTATTTGTGCAGAAACTGAATCATTAAGGTATCCCATCCTTCCTTCCTATCTATTATCTATGGTTTACACCATACACACATGTGATACACACACACACGTACACACTGTTTCTACCATGAATCTATTAACTATGTTTCGGACACGTGTCACTATCTCATATGCCTATACATAGTGTACACACCAATATTTGTATACCTTCGTTGTATTACATTTTCAAATTTATTTACTACCACGTACGTATTGTGTGTTATGATACGTTATAAGACATTCTAGGAGAATAAAGACAGAAATTAAAAAGTCTTGACTTCTACCCGTTTTTTTAATCACTTTTTTAGTATCGTGTGTGAATAAGTGTTTCATAAAGATTCAATACGAGATCTTCATCAGAAGTTTGGTATATGAAAGTCACAATGTTTGCTGACCTTTAACTCTCAGGTCTAAAAACGATGTCTTACTTTGAGTTTTTATAAAGTACCCCTAGTACATGCATATTTCGGTTGGATCTTTTACCAATGTTAACTCCTGTGAAGTTATATTTATTTTCCTTTCTATTACGATTTATACACGGTAAACCTTACTTACACAAAAAGATTCAGGGATAGAAGGTTTTATTGATGGTTTGTTGTTGGTGGGACACCGACCAACGACGATTACACTCTGATCTACACCCTCACGGTTTCTTTATTTTTTTCTTGATCGGACGTCAAACCATTAACGGACCTCAATTTAAATTACTCGACTTTTCCTTCCAAAGACGTTGTAATCCCCCTCGTCGACCTCTTTCTTGGGACAAGGATAGACACTACCAGCTACGAATGGTCGATTACTCGTCCTGTAAACGTCGAGTAGTATAAAATTTTTTTGTTGTGATTGTACCTTCGAGTCTCCTGACTATTAACAGAAAGACTAATCTATGGGTCGGAGTTAAAAACTTCGATATTCAACCCCCCCAACCCCCCCTTTAGAGGTTTTTAGACGTAATCTACCGAGACCCCCTTTTTTCGTCTTGTTTACAAATAGATTAACATAGGAGTGATATATAGAAGACTTTGTGAGACAATCTTGAACCAGCACTTCTGGTTTGTGTTCTTCGGACATTCTTTGAAAATAGAAGGTAAGTCTTCATTTTATGACCCTTAATTTGTAGTTACCGGTTATGTTTCCATCGACTTTACCTTTCGGTTTACCATGCACTTTTATAAGTCAAGATTATATGACTCTAAGGACGTTATTGTATTGACGACCTTTTGACCCAAAATAAAAATTAATGAAATATCTTCTTTAATGTCAATAGTGACACTCAGACTCTTCTGGTGAACCAATCACTCTACAGAATTTGGAAGAGTTAGTCTGACTCTTTGCCACAAGTGACTTGTGTCCGTCCCCGCCGACCACAGAGAGAGTAAGTAAATAAATGTCAACTCCTCTTAGATGACCCACGGTCCAAGGTCAGATCCGGACTTACCACCCTCCATTCTTTCTTTTTTCGACTTTGACGGGAACGACTATTATACTAGATTACTCCCCTTTCGGTCATTTCTTTATTGCTTGTGTAGTAACATTTAGTTGATAACAGCCCCAGGTCGGGGTCACCTAGGTCCCATAAGCTTCGCCTCTGCCGCAGTCGCAGACTCCTTAATTAACGAATTAATTCTATACCTCCCTCTAACCTTTCTTTATCACATCATCCTTTTATTCCCCTCTTTTCTCCGACTTATTGAACCAAATGCACCTTTTGGTTATTTCAAGGTTCTGTTCCTTGAACGTGGCAGATACATCCGGTGACCGCGGGTGAACTTATCGCCTCCCACGGGGCGGAACCCGAGGGAGAGTGCACCTAGAATCTTCGGTCCCGTTTATCCATCTGTGCCACTCGGAGGTGTGAGGTCTGCCCTTAAGTCGGTCTTTTCCCTCTTTTCTTACTGTACCCCCTCGGTTCGTAGCCACGGTTTGGGTGTTGAAATAAAAGTTTTCGTCGAATATATACGGTTCAACATGTATTTCTTTATTACCTTATACGTCTCAATGCGTCCCCGTCGTCAGGACTGGGAATAACTCTGGTCCGAAAGAAAAACGTATGGAAGGGTATATGTTTTCCAGGGTCCACCAAAATGTAGTAGAAGACCGGTCCCCCGGACAATTGTAAAAATACCGAGAAAAGGATCTATTTACAGATAGTTGGTCTTTTGAGAAAAAGGGATCTTCACAAAAAAGAAATTAGACGTAGTGGGAGTTTCATGATTTATTTCAAGGTAAGGATATCTTGTTTCCACGTCACCCAATATTGTTTCTTTCATGAATTGAGTCTCTAGATTACAACGATTATGGTCCAGATGATGGAAAAAAAAGATGTACGGTTGATATAGATGTTTATTTTCTATACTTTTAAACCGTCGTTCATAACCGAGTTGTTTACTTTGGGAATTAGGCAGGATAAGATTACTAAAACTGAGGAGCCTTCGGGGATGTAAGGATCCTACAAAATTCGAAGGACACGGAGAACACCGACCAGTCCTCCGGTGTTTGATAGTGTACGCGTCGACATTCTCAGGTCGTCCGTCCGATCTTTCGGTAGTCTCCCCCAACGGGTCCTCTGAATAATAGATTTTCGAGATTTAATTGAAAAAGGTCTTTTTCCACCACCCCCGTGTCGGGGGACAATTACAGTCTTCTCATCCACCTTTCGTATTGTGTCATTTCGTCCGTCTGAGACCAAAACCCCCATCTACGAGTTCTTAAAGGTCCCCCTGGGGACTTCGAGCTAGGGCGGAAACACATACGGCTCGAAGGAAACAGTACTGAAAACGGTGCTCACCCTAGGGAGTGCGACCGAGGGCCGTTTGATATAAGGTTATTTTTAATTTTTTTTTTTTTCCTTTACACCAACAACTACCTTTACCGGTACCTCTTTTATTTCATCCTATACCACTCTCGCTTACAATCTCGTGTCAGCACCTCTGGGGGTCAAGGTGACCCGTCCCACCCCCCCTACTCACTCCTAGGTGGCACGGTGGTCGTTCGTTAAGGGACCCTCTTAGGATGAGGCTCGTCTACGACGGAGGGATCTCCTTCGTAGGTAAGAGGTCCGACGGTCAAGTCGTGGTGTTCTTCCTGGACGTGGGTTGGACCCACGACCAAGGTTCAGATCCGATTGTGGTCTAACCGATATTTGGTCTCCAAGGACACTAGGTTTGAGTCCTATTTAGGTGACCGATCTTGTCGAGTTGGTAGTTGTTGTTGTTTACGATGTTGGATCGTTTTTCTATAGGAAGTAGTTTTCTTTCGTCGTCGGGGGTCCGTCGTCATCCTCCCCGAGGTTGTACTATTGTAGTTGAGGGTATTTGGGTGCGTCACCGTCCGACGTTTGACCTCTTGTGAACAGGTCAAGGCGTGTTCAAGACGGTGTCCACACTCTCACGAGTCGGGCACAGTCCTAAGGGTCGGACTCCCCGTACCGCGGCCCTCCTCCTCAGAGGGTCTCTTAGACTAAACTTCCGTTCGAGTCCCCCGCGTCACCATTTCTTGGACGGACAGTTATGTCCTCTGTGCCCAAGTCAGGGACCCAACCCTTCTAGGGGACCTCCTCCCGTCTCGTTGGGTGAGGTCCTCTTCGGACCACCCGATGTCGGGTACCCCACCGTTCCTCAGTCTGTACTGACTCGTGTGTGTGTGTGTGTGTGTGTGTGTGCTCCAGACCAACGTTCTGAGGTGCCCTGACTCTTTTTCTCGGTGAGGTGAGTCCTGTGTCTTTCCGAGGACACTTGGTCCTGAGTCCCCCTTTCGTCAATGTGGGATTCTGTGAGTCGACTTGGACGGACGGATCTCAACTCCCTAGTGGGTGTCTCTGCCGGCCACAGCCGTCCCTGGGTGATCTCCCTCTTTGTGACCGTCGTCGTTGACGCCCTTACCGAATGACCTCGTTCGGGGTGACCTTCGACGGTCGTGGCGTGGTTTGTCGAACGTCCAGGACTGGAGTTCTTTGTGGGACCCCATCCATTTCCTCATTTTTACTGACACGTCCGAAAGTTTCTCAGTCAATGCTCTCAATTAAATTAAGTGTGACTAATGTTTTCTTTTTTTCGTTTATGTTTCTAGGAGTGGTGAAGTGTAATAGTCAAGTCAAGTCAGTGAGTCAGCACAGACTGAGAAACGCTGGGGTACTTAGCGTCGTGCGGTCCGGAGGGACAGTTAGTGGTAGAGGGCCTCAAGTGAGTCTGAGTGCAAGTAGTTCAGGCACTACGGTAGGTTGGTAGAGTAGGAGACAGTAGGGGAAGAGGAGGACGGGGGTTAGGGAGGGTCGTAGTCTCAGACAAGGTTACTCAGTTGAGAAGCGTACTCCACCGGTCTCATGACCTCAAAGTCGAAATCGTAGTAAGGAAGGTTTCTTTAGGGTCCCGACTAAAAGAAGTCTTACCTGACCAACCTAGAGGAACGTCAGGTTCCCTGGAAGTTCTCGGAAGAAGTGTAATAGTGTCTTCACGTTTAGTCTTGAAGTCTCTCCATGGTGTAGGGTGGTTAGTCTTATCTGTAGGAGTTTTTCAGATATTCGTGATTTTTGACATTCCCCGAACCCCTTTTGCCTTGGGAGGATTCGACTGTGACCCGTACATTTAACGATTTTTCAGTGACCCTCTTGTCGTAACCCCAAGGAATTTTAGGAGTTCTTTGTGTATGGTACTCTAAGTCCTTTTGATAAGAACCTACATATAGGGTTCTTTTGATTAACCTTTTATTGAACGTCGGGTTGTAAGGACCGTCGTACCAAATATCGTCGATGGTATGTCCTTGTCGGTGTTACAGGCAGCTACCGACTTAGGTATTTATGCCACAAGATGTCTGTATGTTCCCTTACAATAAGTCGGTAGCTTTTTCTTTTTTTTACTTTAGTACGGTGGCCGTCGTTGGATGTTCCTTGATCGTTGCTAGTGTGAGTCACTGCATTCAGACTGTCTCCTTCTGTGTGTAGCACCATCGGGAGTACCCATCTTAGACTTTGAACTATTTTTCACGGAGTTAATGTTTCGTTTTTGTCTGGGCGTCTGAAACTTTTGGGTTGGTCACAGTGACTTCCGGTTAGTCTCGACTCTCAAAAGTTAGTCCTACAAACCTCAATGTATATTTGGGTACACATTTTTGACCAGTAATTGTTCCTGAATGCTGTCTCGTGTGCCGTGGGATTGTTAGGGGATACTATGGGATTTCCCTGTCTTTGAGTTTTTTTTTTCCGGTTGTATATATAGGTAGATATGGACTTGGTTGAACAAAGTGTGGACTTTGTTTATGTTGGACTTTTAGTCGATGTGAGGTCATCTCTTGTCAGGAACTGTTACCGATGCTATAAGGGCGTCCTCTGGTGAACGTTACGTTTTCTGGGCTCTAACTGGAGACCCAGTCCTTCTAGGGGACCTCCTCCTTTACCGTTAGGTAAGGTCGTAAGAACGGACCTCTTAAGGTACCTGTCTCCTCGGACCGTCCGATGGTAGGAACCCAGGGTTCTCAGACTTGGTCGAATCGTTGATTCGGTGGTTGTTTTGGTGGTAATATAAGTCGTCCGGAGGTACTGGGTCCAATGTCAGTGTAGGGACCTAGGAACCTCGGAACCCAGGGTTCCTCTTTGACAGGAACCCGACTCCCTTGATTCTTTTTACATGGGTGAATCTACACATCACTAACAGGACAACCCTTTTTTAGTTTTAGAGGTCCAGTCCCGACCGACGAGTGTCACTTTGGCTCGGATCCTTAGGTTTCCCTCAACATGGAAATAAAGTTTTATACTTTTTACCACGTCAGAAATGGAGAGGTCATACTCAAAGAGAGACTTTTCAACAAGAGGTCTCAAGTGAGTGTCTTTCTCGTTGGCGTCCGTCTCTTCCCGTCCAAACTGTCCCAACTATAAACTTAGCTCGCCTGTAACTTACCCTAACACCTTTTTGACTACTCTGGGTCCGGAACCCGTATAAAGTGAGAAACAGTAGAGGTCTTGTCCTGAACTGACTCCGTGACCGTAGGGTTATTAGTCCGGCAAGGAACATTGTTGTTGAAATGGTCACGAGTCCATTTGATTTTTGAGTGTCCTGGTGTCCCCGAGATTTACTCAGAAGAGTTGTGTAGCGGACCCATCCATTTTCTTATTCCTAATATTTTTCCGTCTGACAACTCTTTGTCTAAGAATTTCAATTAAAATTGATGTACCGGTGGGATACAATAAGTCTAAACTTCAGCTATAGATTCTCCATAGGGGATGGTAGATAGTCTTACCTGTAGAAGTTTTCCATATGTTTTTTTATTTGTTACCCGCCCTGGCCTTCTTCTTTTTTGGGAGGACCAGGTAGCATCCATATTTTCATCTATTCTGGAAGTATCTCTTGTGGTAACACGATAACTTTCTAAAGTTTTGTAAAGATCTTATTCTGGACCTTTAGCGTTCTACCTAGATATAGAGGTGTTTGAGATTAACCTTTTCTCTCCACCTCGTGATAAATGTCATCGGTTCTAAACCTTCGGTGGTATTATAGGTAGTTGTCTACCTGCGTATTTGTGCTACACCATACATGTTTTTTCCCTGTCTATGAGTCGGTAGTCTATGTCACTTTAGTCCGGCCACCGTCGTTCGATGTTCCTGGATCCCTAGGAGTATGAGTCCATTATCACTGTCCGTCTTTCGCTAGTATGCCATGTGGACCTCCCACTTTAAGGTTTTGACCATGTTTCAATCAGTCGACCTTCTGTCCTTGTGTGGATACCGGAACCTTTTTAGTTAGTCATTCATAAGGACTTCTGGTTTATCGGTCCATCCTAATTTAGCTCTACAAAGGTAACAGTATGTGTGTGAATGTCCACGTTTTTTCTATTAGTCTTTCTGGACCAGATCTCTTTTTCCCTGGGGTCTGTTAACAGATGTGACGGGATTTCCCTGTTTCTCACTCCTTTTTTTTCTTTATTCTATGATCGCTGTACCTCGTCTTATTTTTACGACATGTGGGATTTTTTCATGTTGTAAGTTTTAGCTGATTTTTACTAATCTTTTTGTTCAAGGAAAAGTTTTCTTTCCTTTACAGTAACACAGGTCCGTCCGGAGTCTCTTGTCTCGACGCCAGTGTAGGGACTCCGTACTTGTTGGGACCTTGGTCTCTTACCTAACGAAATCCAGACTCCCCCAAGAACTTTTATGCACTTGGTTAAAAGGGGTCAAGATCCATATACCAAACAACTTCGGTTGTAGTGGGGTAGTCTGTAAGTGTCGATTACGCTCGGAGACAACAAGTCAACGAGTCAGTACAGTCTGAGAAAGTTGGGTACCTGACGTCGAGTGGTCCGAAGTGGTAGGAAGTGGTAGAGGACCTCGGACGAGTTTGAATACAGGTAGTTTAGTCACTACGGTAGGTCGGTAGAGTAGGAGACAGCACGGGGAGAGGCGGACGGAAGTTAGAAAGGGTCATAGTCCCAGAAAAGGCTACTAGCCAAGAAGTGTAATACACCGGTTTCATAACCTCGAAGTCGTGGTCAGGAAGGTTACTTATAATTCCCGACTAAAGGAAACCTAACTGACTAAAGAAGAGGAACGTCAGGTTCCCTGAGATTTCCCAGAAGAGGTTGTGGTGTCAAGTTTTCGTAGTTAAGAAACTACGGTCCCGAAGAAATACAAGGAAAAGAGTTTAGGTAAGTACTGATGACCTTTTTGGTATCAAAAACTGTCTCAAAACTGATATACCTGAAACCAGCGGTTTCATTACAGAAACGAGAAGTTATGTGACATATCCAAACAGTCTGTAAAAGAAGGTTACTCTTTCGTGGCAAGTTAAAGCACCAATGTCAGTGGTAAACGTCACTAAAGTTTCGGGTTCTTTTATTTTAGCCAGTGACAAAGGTAACAAAAGGATAGATAAAGGGTACTCCACTACCCTGGTCTACGGTACTAGAAACAAAAAACTTACGACTCAAAATTCGGTCGAAAAAGTTAGAGAAAGTGGAGATAGTTCTCCGACAAAAATCAAGGTGAAACGAAAGTCAGCATTCCCATCATAGTAGACGTATAGACTCCAAAAACTATAAAGAGAACCGTTAGAACTAAGGTCGAATACGAAGTAGGTCGGGTCGTAAAGTGTACTATATGAGACGTTCAATTTATTCGTCCCTTTGTTATATGTCGGAACAGTATGAGGTAAGACTTAAAATTTGGTCAGGTAACGAGGTACAGACCAAGATTGACACGAAGAACTGAACGTATGTCCAAAGAGTCCTCCGTCCCTTCCACCAGACCATAAGAGTAGACAAATTCTAAAAAGGTGTTAAACAACACTAGGTGTATCAGTTTCCGAATTACATCAGATACTTCGTCTTCATCTACAAAAAGACATTAAGAGAACGAAAAAGATACTAAGTTCCCTACAACCACTAAACTAGATAGAGAAAAGATTTAAGTCGAACTTGTAGACCTTTAAGAGTCAAGTGCATGACAACTCTGATCGAACGTCTTAAAACTCGTAATGAAACGATCGGATACTCTACTCTCGTTGACACGTTTTCGCACTTGTAAGTAACCTTAACAGAAAGAAACCCTGACCTTACTTTTGACTGGAAAAGGTCGGGACACCGGGGACGACTCAAAAGGTTTAAACGACCGTACAACCCACATCGTGAAACTGTCGTAGTAGAAAATCCTAAACTTTATCAAGTCGACCTTAAAGTAGTGGAGGTGATTGAAATAAGTCTCACTACGAAGGTTTGCGAGTGAACTGAAGAGTAAGGTCCTACAGACCGGGATCCACTCATTGATGAGGGTTTTCATGCGGGAAATCCGAACTTCAAACTTTTCAGTAGACCAGAGATATTCTGGACCACCCTCCAAAAAGTGGACGATGAGAAAGCAATCTTGTGGAGTGTCCGTCTTCTGTCGTAGTCCGGTTTCATCTAAACTTCCCCAACTATTACGTTTCCATCCCTTCTCGACGTACCCTACCCCTTGGAAATTTCTCTGTGTTAAGTCGGAAATCCCTAACAAAACGGTGGAAAGTGAGAGTAAACCTTGAGTCGTACTTGTACTCCTGAGACCACGGGATTCTTAGTTCCCTCCTTACGTCACGACGGTGGATCACCGGTATTCAACATTGTCGGCAGTATTGTACTCACGAGTCCCTTTAACTTTTAAGGGTTCGGACTGCCCGAGATTTCCTGAAATCGAGAGTTCTGTAGTGGACCAATCCACAAGCTTATTCCAATGATTAGGCCCGTCTGTAACTTCTCCTACACTTAAAAACGACTGTACTAAATTTTAAAAAATTTGTTTCCTTATGACTAAGGGAGCGTCGGATGCAATAAACTCTTTTCGAAGTAGTGTAAAAGATTCGCCATTCGGGAAGATAGTCGGTCTTCTCGGTAAAAGTTTTTTCACCTGTTTCTCATAGTGGACCCGTCCCGGACGTCCTTTTTTCTGGGGAACCTGGTGTAACCGGTATTTTTGTCCTTTACTTTACCTCTTTTTTAACCAAATAACTTTTAGAAGGTTTGTGAGAATGGTATTCTGGATCTTTAGTGTTCAACCTAGATATAGAGCTGTTTGAATTAACTTTTCCTCGGAACTTCGCTTTACAAGTATCGTCGTGATAGATGTCATCGGTTCTAAACCTCCGGTGGTATTATAGGTAGTTGTCTACTTTCGTATTTGTGCTACACCACACGCGTTTCTTCGTTTCCTACGAGTCGACATTTTCTGCTGCTTTAGCACAGCCATCGTCGGTTGCTGGTCCTGGACCCCTCGGAGTAGGTGTCGCTCGATTAAGACTGTCTCCTTCTTTCTGTGGCACATCATGGGGGCCACGTACCTTAGAGTTTTCACTGCGTTTCGTTGAGTCAGACTTCTGTCTGTGTCTGGGTATCCGAACCTGCTCGGTTGGTCGTAAGGACGTCTGGTTTGTCGGTCCATCCCAAGTGAGTTCTGCAAGGGTATCGCTATATGTGGGGGAACCACATTTGTAGCTGGTAGTCAACCTCAGCCGGATCTTACTCTCTCATGGGTCAGTTAGCAGGTATGACGACTGTTCATCTTTAACCGCGAATGGTTCCCGTAACGGTCACTCACTTGTTGTTTCCGTAAACGTAGGCGGAGATGCCTCTGACTTGGGGTACAATGATGTCGACAACTAGAAGTTGTTGGGGCCTCCCTCAAGTCCCACCTCACTCCGTAAGACACGAGGTCCCTTAGACTACCCTGTCCAGAAGTCTATTAACCTATAAAAATCCTTGTCTAAGATACTAAAGTTAGGCATGTAGAGGAGTAATGATCTCTTCGTGATTTAGGGAAGTACCACTACAGTCTAGGAGTACTGATTGTTTGGAAAACATTTTACTCACGAAGCACTACAATTTGAGGGGGAAGTGGTTTTGGAATATATGACTGGAAGGGGGTGACGGGGAAACCTCGTCAGAGAGTCTCGATAGACTCTACGACGGAGGGTCCGACAGCAGAAGTAAAAGGGGGTTTATATTTTGTATTGAGTATTGAGACTTCAACACGCAGAAAAATCAGGTGTGACGGGATTACCCTGTTTCTTCAGCTTTCTTTCTTTGTTCTATAATCACCTGTACCTCGTCTTAGTTTCACGACATGTGGGACGTGTTCGTGTTGCGACTTTTACCTTAGTTTACCTAAGCTTTTTCTTTCGAAGAAAAGTTTACGTTCCTTTACTGAAGACACTAGACCCGTCCGGAGTCTCAGACCTCGACGACGGTATAAGGACTTCGGACTTGTCGGGACCTTGGTCTCTTACCCTACGGAATCCCAACTCCCTCGAAAGTTGTAGAGGGGTGGGACCGGCGGGAAAGTGTCGATTAGGTGCGGATCTCTGGGAGGGTTGTTTCAGGAGGGAAATCTGAACTTCAGACTTGGACCGGAGACACGATGAGCCACCCTTCGAAAAGTGGTCGATGAGAAACTAATCTTACGGACAAAATCTTAGGACGATCGCAACCTTCCCCAACTTTTACGTCTCCACCACCTCACGACGTACCCTACGCCTTGCAAATTCCTCTGTGTTAAACCGGGAATCCCTGACAAGGCGGTGTAAAGGGGAGAGGAAACCTCGGGTAGTAGTTATGTGCCTGTCTGCGAGACCACCGGGGCCTTTTTACCCTCCTTACTCCGTCACGACGGAGGAACACCGGTGACAAACATTGTCGTCAAAACCTCGAGTCCCTTTAGCTCTGGAGAGCTCGGACTACCCGGGATTTCCTGAAAATGGGAGTTTTGGAGTGGACCAATTCACAACCTTATTCCAAAGATTAGACCCGTCCACAACATCGTTGACTAAAGTTTTATCAAATGATTGTAATATATATATATATATTATATATATATATATATATAAAAAAAAAAAAATTTCTCCTGTATGACTAAGGAGGGGTCGGATGTTATAACCTCTTTACAATTAGTGTAGAAGTTTCACCATTCGGTAGGGTGGTCGGTCTACTTGGTAAAAGGTTTTTCCCCTGTTTGTCATAGTGGACCCGTCCGGGTGTCCCTTTTCCTGGGAGGAACCTGATACAACCGGTATTTTTGTCTTTTACTTTACCTTTTATTTTAGTTAAATAGCTTTTAGAAGGTTTATGAGAATGGTGTTCTCGACCTTTAGGGTGCAACCTCGATATAGAGCTGTTTGCGATTAACTTTTCCTCGGAACTTTGCGTTGTAAGTATCGTCGTGATAAATGTCATCGGTTCTAAACCTCCGGTGGTATGATAGGTAGCTGTCTACTTAGGTATTCGTGCTTCACCATACACGTTTCTTCCCTTTCTATGAGTCGGTAGCCGGTGCTACTTTAGTGCACCGACTGTCGTTCGATGTTCCTCGATACCTAGTAGTATGAGTTGTTCGATTAAGCCTGTCTCCTTCTTTCTTTGGTACACCATAGGGGCCACACACCTTAGAGTTTTGACTGTGTTTCGTTGAGGTACCCTTCTGTCTTGGTCGGGGTGTCAGAACCTGTTGGTTTGGTCAAAAAGACTTCAGGTTTATCGGCACATCCCAAGTTAATTCTGTAAAGTTAACTGTATGTGTGGGAGTGTCCACATTCGTAGCAAGTAGTTGACCTGACTCAGATCCCATTTCCTGGGGTCAATGTGGAATATGATGGCATCTACCTGTCTTTTCAGCTTTTTATTTTGCAAACACATATACATCATATGCCGTTTACGAGATGTGAGATATATCTACGTTGTAAGTTTTAGCTCATTTTAGTTAAACTTTTTATTTTCAAGGAAAACTTTACTTTCCCTAAAGGAAGGCACAAGGTCCGTCCGGTTTCTCTGGGTTTGACCCCCAGTGTAGGGACGTCGTACTGTCGGGACCTTGGTCTCTTACCTCACGAAATCACGACTACCAGTCTGTTTATAAGCTCGTTTAAAAGTAACCAAAGTCGAGATGACAAACCGAAAAGACCTACTTTGGTTGTGGAGGTGTTGGAGCGGACGGAAAGTTTCGATTAGGTTCGGAGCAATGGGTTTTATTCATGCGGGAAATTCGAACTTCAGACTTTTCAGAAGACCCGAGATGTTCAGGGTACCCTCCAAAAAGTGGACGATGAGAAAGAAATCTTACGAAGTGTCCGTCTCCTGTGGTAGGTCCATCGTATCTAAACTTCCCCTATTATTACGTTCCATCCCCTCACGACGTACCCTACCCCTTGGAAAGTCCTCTGTGCTTTACCGGGAATCCCTAACAAGACGGTGTAAAGTGAGAATAAACCATGGGTCGTACTTGTGTACCTGAAGCGGGGATCTTAGTTCACTTTCATACTCCTTCACGACGGCGGAACGCCGGTGAAGAATATTGTTGTCGAAATTGTGGACACGAGTCCCTTTAACTTTTGACGCTAAGTACCCCAGCGTTTCTCAGCCTGTCCTGACTTGCTGACTTGACTTGACTTGACTTCGGACTCGCCAAGATTTCCTGGAAACAAACGAGACTTGTGGAGTGGACCATTCCACAAACTTCTAACGATTAGGCCCGTCCGTCACATCTCCGACTAAAGTCTTACTTAGAATCAATTTTATAAAATTTTCTTTTGTATTGTAAAGGCGAGATGAGATGTAGAGATGTAATAAGTCAAATCAAATCAAGTCAGCGAGTCAGCACAGGCTGAGAAACGCTGGGGTACTTAGCGTCGTGCGGTCCGGAGGGACAGGTAGTGGTAGAGGGCCTCGAGTGAGTCTGAGTCAGGTAGCTCAGGCACTACGGTAGGTCGGTAGAGTAGGAGACAGCAGGGGAAGAGGAGGACGGGGGTTAGGGAGGGTCGTAGTCTCAGAAAAGGTTACTCAGTTGAGAAACGTACTGTACCGGTTTCATGACCTCAAAGTCGAAATCGTAGTAAGGAAGGTTTCTTGTAGGTCCCGACTAGAGGAAGTCTTACCTGACCAACCTAGAGGAACGTCAGGTTCCCTGAGAGTTCCCAGAAGAGGTTGTGGTGTCAAGTTTTCGCAGTTAAGAAGCCGCGAGTCGAAAGAAGTGTCAGGTTGAGAGTGTAGGTATGTACTGGTGTCCTTTTTGGTATCGGAACTGATCTGTCTGGAAACAACCGTTTCGTTACAGACACGAAAAGTTATACGATAGAGCCAACGAGTACTGAAAAAAAGGTTCCTCATTCGCAGAAAATTAAAGTACCGACGTAATAACCTCTTTACGTTTAGTATAGAAGTTTCACCATTCGGGGTGGGGGTGGTGGTCGGTGTTCTCAGTAGGAGTGTATCACCTCTTTGTCATAGTGGACCTCCCCGGACCTCCCTTTTTATAGTAGGAACTTGGTACAACTTATGTTTTTATTGACAAACCCCATTTTTTTTTATTGGTAGAACACATGTTTTTATCTTTTGTCGTACCTCTAGTGATATACGATAACTTTTTGAAGTTTTGTGAAAATGGTATTCTGGACCTTTAGACATAGAGATGTTTGAGATTAACCTTTTCTGAACGTCGTAGTACAAATAACTTCGTGATAAATATCATCGGTTCTAAACCTTCGGTGACATTATAGGAGTTTATACGTCTACTGTGGTGGGAATACCCTCTTTCACTTCTCTTGATTTTTCGGAGAATTACTTTCATTTTCTCCTCTCACTTTTTCAACCGAATTTCGAGTTGTAAGTCTTTTGCTTCTAGTACCGTAGACCAGGGTAGTGAAGTACCCTTTATCTACCCCTTTGTCACCTTTGTCACAGTCNAGGTTTTAGTGACGTCTACCACTGACGTCGGTACTTTAATTTTCTGCGAATGAGGAACCTTCTTTTCAATACTGGTTGGATCTATCATATAAGTTTGCGTCTCTGTAATGAAACGGCTGATTCCAGGTAGATTCAGTTCCGATACCAAAAAGGTCACCAGTACACACCTACACTCTCAACCTGACACTTCTTCCGACTCGCAGCTTCTTAACTACGAAAACTTGACACCACAACCTCTTCTGAGAACTCTCAGGGAACCTGACGTTCCTCTAGGTTGGTCAGGTAAGATTTCCTCTAGTCGGGACCCTAAAGAAACCTTCCTTGCTACGATTTCGACTTTGAGGTCATGAAACCGGTGGAGTACCCTTCTCAACGGAGTAACCTTTTCTGAGACTACGACCCTCCCTAACCTCCATCGTCCTCTTCCCCTGTTGTCTCCTACTCTACCGACCTACCGTAGTGCCTGAGCTACCTACACTCAGACTCACTTGAGACCCTCAACCACTACCTGTCCCTCCGGACCGTACGACGCTAAGTACCCCAGCGTCTCAGCCTGTCCTGACTCGCTGACTTGACTTGACTTGACGTTATAGGTGGTTGTCTTTTTACATGTTTGTGCCACATCATACATGTTTCTTCCCTATCAATGATTGGTAGTTTTTCTTTTTATTTACTTTATTAGAGGACCGTCGTTCGATGTTCCTGATTCCATAGCAGGATGGGTCCCTCCATTCAGACTTTATCTGTCTTTGTGGATTAAACCATACAAACACGAACCTTAGATTTATAACTACGGTTCGATGAGTTAAGGTTCTGTATTTGTGTAGGTGTCCGAATCTTTTGAATTGATCACATTGACTTCCAACGTATCGTCAAATCCAACATAGTCCAACAAACCTAAATGTACATATGTTAGTATATACATTTCTAGCTAGTCTTTTACTGAATTACCGTGCTCCCCACGACGAGTAGGAGACGGTGTCCACTAATACATTTTTTCTTGTATCTCTTGAATTTTCTTGAAAAGTACATGGACTCAGTTCAAAGACACGTAGACGTTGTCTGTGTAGTAACCGTTAGTTGGTAGTCAAGTCGAGTCAGTGCGTCAGCACAGACTAAGATCCACTGGGGTACCTGACGTCGTGCGGCCCGAAGGGACAGGTGGTGGTTGAGGGTCTTAAATGAGTTTGTATACAGGTAACTCAGTCACTACGGTAGGTTGGTTGAGTAGGAGACGGCAGGGGAAGAGGAGGACGGAAGTTAGAAAGGGTCGTAGTCCCAGAAAAGTTTACTCAGTCAAGAAACGTAGTCCACCGGTTACATAACCTCAAAGTCGAAGTAGTAGTCAGGATGGTTGTTTATAAGTCTTCTATAAAGAAATCCCACCTGACCAACCTAGAGGAACGTCAGGTTCCCTGAGAGTTTTCAGAAGAGGTTGTGGTGTCAAGTTTTCATAGTTGAGAAGCCACGAGTCTAAAGAAATATCAAGTTGAGAGTGTAGGTATGTACTGATGACCTTTTTGGTATCGAAACTGATCTGTCTGGAAACAACCGTTTCATTACAGAGACGAAAAATTATACGACAGATCCAACCAGTATTGAAAGGAAGGTTCCTT